>JAAGVU020000035.1:25156913-25167763 GCA_011763525.2 Mormyrus iriodes | reverse complement strand
TTGGTTGATTAGATAATTGCATTAATGAGAAATTGAACAGGTGTTCCTAATAATCCTTTAGGTGAGTGTATATACATTCAGTGAACACGTATATATTCAGTGAAGGCATATATATATTCAGTGAAAGCGTATATATTCAGTGAACGCATATATATTCAGTGAACGCATATATATATATTCAGTGAATGTGTATATATTCAGTGAAGGCATATATATTCAGTGAAGGCATATATATTCAGTGAACGCGTATATATTCAGTGAAGGCATATATATATATATTCAGTGAAAGCGTATATATTCAGTGAATGCATATATATATATTCAGTGAAGGTGTATATATTCAGTGAAGGCATATATGTATATTCAGTGAAAGCGTATATATTCAATGAACGCATATATATTCAGTGAAGGCATATATATTCAGTGAAAGCGTATATATTCAGTGAAAGTGTATATATTCAGTGAAGGCATATATATATATTCAGTGAAGGTGTATATATTCAGTGAAGGCATATATGTATATTCAGTGAAAGCGTATATATTCAGTGAACGCATATATATATTCAGTGAATGCGTATATATTCAGTGAACGCGTATATATTCAGTGAACGCATATATATATTCAGTGAATGCGTATATATTCAGTTAAGGTATATATGTTCAGTGAAGGCATATATATTCAGTGAATGCGTATACATTCAGTGAACGCGTATATATATTCAGTGAATGCATATATATATATTCAGTGAACGCGTATATATTCAGTGAAGGCATATATATTCAGTGAATGCGTATATATTCAGTGAAGGCATATATATATTCAGTGAACGTGTATATATACAGTATATTCAGTGAACGCGTATACAGCTGCAGAAAAAATGAAGAGACCCCAGCACAAATTTTTCTTTCACTCATTTCTCAGTTTACGGGTGTGCGTCTGAGAATAATATATTTTTTTGCAAACTGTAGCCTGGCTCTTCCCTGTTTCTCACTAATGAAGGTCCTGGGTCTTTCACACCTCACAGTAATAACGAGCTAGCCTGCAATGGCATCCTGAGACCTTTCTTCCCCCAGGTCCCCAGCCAAATCATCTTTGACCTCCATGAAAGCAAATCTCAAGGAGCTTGTAATCCTCCAAAAATGGTGATGGTGGAGTCTGTCTGTGTGTGTGGGGGGGGGGGGGGGGTGTTCAATGGATGTACAGTACTCTGAGCCCAGTGCAAAGCCGGTGATGTGTGTCCTCCTGAAAGACGAAAAACAGGCTTCACCACAGCCAGAGGTCTGCTTTCAGAAAGGGAAAGGCGACACGGGGATGCTCTTCCTTTCCTTACCTCAGAACACGTGATGCTCTTCCTCTAAAATAGTAGCCATTTAACTAATATTTTATAATTGCGCTCAGATTTCAAAGCACATTTTCCATTTCTCCTTAATATATTTATTAGCCATTGAGAGAAATGCAATTTACTGAGTAGCACCCTGCCCTTAGGAAATACAGGCAGATGCCTGAGCTATTCGGCTCATCCTGCACCTGAGCGCTGTCTCTGTCCGCCCTCCCGCAGGAGTCAGCATCTCTTCTTTTTGCAATGCAGATGATCTGCCTTGCAGTTCACTCACCTGACCTGCTCTAGAGTGATTCAGAAGGGTAAACACTGTGCACTGATTCCAGGCGCAGTGGTAATAATGGTCAAAATGAGTGTTTTTCATAGTAAGCTAAGTACTAATGTATTAGTTCAACCTTCCAGTGGGGTTAAGACAGCAGAGAAAGAGTGAGGTTAGTGACTGGCTGAGGCACTGAGGGCAGGCGTGTAGCGAGAGTGAGGTGAATGACTGACTGCCTGAGGCACTGAGGGCAGGCGTGTAGCGAGACTGAGGTGAGCGACTGACTGTCTGAGGCACTGAGGGCAGGCGTGTAGCGAGACTGAGGTGAGCGACTGACTGCCTGAGGCACTGAGGGCAGGCGTGAGGCAAGAGTGAGGTGAATGACTGACTGCCTGAGGCACTGAGGGCAGGCGTGTAGCGAGAGTGAGGTGAATGACTGACTGCCTGAGGCACTGAGGGCAGGCGTGTAGCGAGCGCTCTGAGAAAATTAACACTGTTGCATGAACACAAATTACTCCCATTATTTTTCATGCTTCACCTTGGCACCATGGCGGGACTGGCAATGCTCCCACAATTCCACTCTGCTTTCTGGCTCTGAGGTGAGGTTTCATTCATTCATGCTCCTCACTGTGCTGCTGATGTCCTTCAAAGCAGAGCCTGTTCGCATTTTGTTACACTTTGAAAATAAGATGATTGAGCACTTAACCTTCATATATTGAATAGTGCTGATAATCAATTGGAAAGTCCAGCCGTTACAGCCTGTGTACCCAATACAAGTCAGTGTTTTTCAATTAGCAGGGAAACAGCGGCATAATTACATGGGGTTGTTTGAGTGGAGGCAGATGCTACAGTCAGATCTGCACAATTTCACCATCAAAAGAAGAACTGAAAAAAGTATGTCAATTCATTCTCAAAATACCCTCATCACACAAGTATAATTCCGTGTTCCTTTAATGTGTCATCCTACAAGCACTTTTTCAAGGATCCTTGGAGGACACCTGACAGATGAGTAACACCCAAAAACTGTAAAATGAAGGAGAACCAGAAAGTAAAAAAAAAAAGCTACTTCACTTTCCACACACTTCACACAGCCGCCACGTTCCAGGAGTATTCGCTAACCAAACGCCCCAATGATATATATTTAATGAGAGAGATTTCTATTTAGGAGAAAACCCAGTAGCTCCCTCTAGTGTCTGTTCATATTGAATAATAAGTATGCGTTATAGCATGTTGCAAAACTCAGAGGAAGCTGCAAATTCAGAAAAGGTCAAAACCCTCTTTAGCTAAACCTTGAGTGGTGCATTTTGCACTTAAGTGATACGTTTACACACACGTGCTGAATGTCACTGAAACTGGGAGCAGCCTTTGCATTACTGCAGTGACAGTAAAATACAATAATACAGTCAGACAATAATACATGAGGACAGGAAGACAAAAACATGTTTAATCTTCTTATTGCCTGAAATAAAAAATAAAGTTACCAGGATAAAATAATATAATAACTCGTCCCCCACTGTGTATCAGCTAATGAGTAATATAAGTAATATTGGTAACAAATTGACAAGTAACAAATTAACAAAACTAAGTCCTCTCATGGCAACAAGTTTAACGTTACATTTTTAAACAGAATTTGTAATTTTTATACATTTATTACAAACATTCTCTTGACCTTTTATTGTTGTTACTAATGCTTCCAGTTGATAACTGCTGGCATTAAAACAGTAGTATTGGCATTATTAATAAGATATTATGGAATAAAATATGACAAAGAAGATCATGTAACATGGCATCATTTTATCTGAGCTGATTTAAAAAAAAAAGAAAACAAAAAAGATCCCTCGAGAATTTCATTGCAAAACTTTTTACGTTACAGTAAAAATTACTAGATATTTCACAGTACAGTATCCCCCTTCACATTAGTGAACTTGACATCGGTGGCCATAAACAACTAAACAGGGATATTCTTGAAGCTTGCCAAGAGATCACAGGAACTCATATGTGACGCATCAGGCAAAAACAGTACTGAACATGATTCAGGTCACATAAAACGTTATAATACGTAAATGTTAGTGATACATAATATTTACCGGTGTAAGTGCATACTATATCTTTAATATTAACAATCTTGGCTTGGGGGGGCCCTTCTCTGTCTCTGAATCCAGCCTCACTCACATGTCTCTGTGGAATCCCGCGTTTATCGCAGTACATTTTAAACTTTGCGTACCGTTCATTTTACATTTTTAAATGTAGTGCTCCCAGTGCATACAGTAGTAACTTTGTACATACAGGGGCATCATTTCCATGGTTTGTATATTATATTAAAAGAGCACCAGCCTGCTGCAGCCAAAGTGCTTCACAATAAGACATACAATGAACATACATAAAATAAACAGAAATAGACAGAAATAAATGAACAGAAAAAATAAATGAATAAACTAGGTCTATATACCGCAGGAAGTGACGAATAAATCTGACATGCAGAGTGTACGGTACAGAAGTGTCTGCTTAGAAACTGGTAATAAATAGACTTTTATGTTACGGTTCCGGCTAGCAGACCGTTACGGGTTGAAGTTAGGGGTGCACAAGTATTATTCACCAATTTTCACGTTTGCGGGGATCTTCCAGCCCTAACCCTTACCAATGTAAAGCTTAAACATAATGATCAGGGCAACAAGCATGTAGAACAGAAATGCACCAAAATGTAAGCAATAAAAGCACCCTGTATGTGGATGCTGGTTACCTCAAGCCTTACTGGCTGGCTCAGTGGGAGCAGAGCAGGGACACAGGGCAGCTCTGGCATTTGAATACCTCAGGCTCCTTATCACAGGTGTTTCTGTGTCTTAATCCCACTGCTACTCATACTCCCTAAAGATGCGGAACACCCTCCTGCTTTATTAGTGCCAGCAAGACCTCGGCACATGGCAGTTTTTCTGTCATCCCCGTCAGCCACCTCCCAGGTGCGGTGTTTCTGCTGGAGAAGCCTGATATAACACTGTCACGGCTGTGAACGAGGCATGACTCTGAGGGCCAAGGCTGAGGGAGATCCAGAAGCATTTTCTTTGTCCTTCAACAAAAACATTTTAGTGCTGCCATGTTTATAAATGTACAGACTCTGAAAGTTTCTTTCCAATCGCCAATTATCCCATAAACACTATCAACTGCCTCAGTGGAGATGAAACATCTAATATAGCTAATACGAGTCCTTCCCCTTAAAAAAATAAAATGAATCCACACATATAACGAGACGCACCTCGGACACTGATTTTAAGCCATGTTATTGCTAATATAACTTCAGTAAAATACTGCATTGCACGCGAGCAGCCACAGAAGATGGCGCCCGGAGATCGCTTTCACTGAAGTGCTTTTGCTCTCTTACGTCTGGTCCTCTCCCTCACCGACCAAAACACAATTACACTCAGAAACTGCCATTATAATGAGGTTTTGAGACACACAGTTAGCAGGTATCAGAGGTGACTAAGGACACTACTTAAGCGTAAGATAATGATGATTGGACAGGTCTTTGCTTCCTCCCAGAATTTAACCCAACAAATGTAAGTTTTTTTTTACAAAGTGCAAGGTACCTGAAATTATAAATAAGTCTAAATTAAACTTTTGTGGTAAAGAGGTCCCATATGAACAGAAAGCATGCTGCCTGTTTATGATGGAGCACACAGACAAATCCATAATTAAATCACCAAAATGTACTCCTGTGTGAATAGGCTTTCATGGGTTGGTTTCAGCAATGAGCGCGAAAGACTATTCCAGTGTCTATTCCAGTGTCTATTCCAGTGTCTGTTCCAGTGTCTGTTCCAGTGTCTATTCCAGTGTCGATTCCAGTGTCTGTTCCAGTACGAGCACCACTTTGTTAAGCATGTGTATTATTTAAGGAAATAGGGAAAAGATTTTTGATCAGATTAAGATGAGGCAAGATTAATCAATTAAAAAAGACACCGCTTTGACCAATATATTGATTGGTGGATAAAATCAGACAATATAAAGTTTCCACAACATTGGGGGGGGGGGGCGGGGGGGCAGGTGCTGGATAATAAATTGCAGGAAATGTTTCCTCAAACAATTCTGATGAGAAAAGCAGCTCTCACATAGCAGAAAATGCTGATAATGGAATTACAACGGAAAAACTCATTACTGAAGTGGCTCTGTTAAGTATCAATGTATTTTAAATTTGCTATTCTTTGAGAGTTCAACATCGTGACATAATTTATCTGCCTCAAGGTCTAAAGTTATGATTGGCCTGTTTTATATTATTGTATTATTTAATATTTTATATTATTGTATTATTTTATATTGACTATTGAAATGTTTTGTTCTTTGTTTGGTACTGGTAGTGGGGGCAATTTTCATGTTTTTATAAGACATCATCCTTGTCTAGGAATTCTTTGTATTCTTAATAATCTAGAATTGAAACGTATGACTGAACTAAATTTTGGGATCAATGGACCTCTATGAATACTATCAGTTATTTTTACATGTTTAGGTCTGCAGAGTCTTTCAAATGTTACTTTTCAGAAATGATAATGATGTCCTGTGGCAGAATGAAACGTTTAAATTGTTTACACATGAGAGTAAAAGAATGAGCCCATAACATCTAGTGGAAGAGCTAAGGGTTCGTTAAAAATCACAGGCTGCCGTTGCTTTTCAACATATTCTGCAGCCATCTGCTCATCAGGCTGAACTTCACATATCTAAGGATGGTTCACACAGCACTGTCCCTGCAAAGCTACGCGCTTCTGGGCTTTTATCGAAATCAGTGTGCGGCTGGCATACGTACATCTCTGACAGTAATGCAAAAGTGCCTGACATTGTTTATACGTTTAATTTAGATGTGATTTCCTGGATAATAAGAAGGTGGAAGGGCTTTATGACTCAGTGGGCAATCCTGGTGCTGGGCTCGGCTCTCAGTCTGCCACTGGCATTTGAGTTGGCATGATCCCCCTGTGCTTGCTTAGGTTTCCTCCCACACCATAGAACCATATGGTTGGTGAGTCGCTGTGTCAAAGATACCCAGTGATATGAGTGTGTCAATTAAAAGATTGAAAGTGCTTCCTGGGACGGGCTCCAGGCTCACTGAGATGCACTACATGATAAGTGGCTATGAGAAATGGCCGGATAAGAGCACACTGCAACCTGCTTAGGATCACAGATACTCACTGTACTGAACAGGGATGGAAAACGCCTGGATAAGCACACACTGCATTCTGCTTAGGATCACAAATACTCGCTGTGCTGAACGGGGATGGGAAACGCCTGGATAAGAGCACACTGCATCCTGCTTAGGATCACAGATACTCACTGTGCTGAACGGGGATGGGAAACGCCTGGATAAGAGTACACTGCATCCTGCTTAGGATCACAGATACTCGCTATGCTGAACGGGGATGGGAAACGCCTGGATAAGAGTACACTGCATCCTGCTTAGGATCACAGATACTCGCTGTGCTGAACGGGGATGGGAAACGCCTGGATAAGCGCACACTGCATTCTGCTTAGGATCACAGATACTCACTGTGCTGAACGGGGATGGGAAACACCTGGATAAGAGTACACTGCATCCTGCTTAGGATCACAGATACTCGCTGTGCTGAACGGGGATGGGAAACACCTGGATAAGAGCACACTGCATCCTGCTTAGGATCACAGATACTCGCTGTGCTGAACGGGGATGGGAAACACCTGGATAAGAGCACACTCATCCTGCTTAGGATCACAGATACTCACTGTGCTGAACGGGGATGGGAAATGTAAATTTTTCTTCAATTAAACTTCTTTTTGCATCTCAGGAGACATAATCCTTAAACATGTAATATAATTAGAACCCTACAGACCACAGTGTTTCCACTTCATACTCAAGTGCCTTCTACTCCCCTGGATTATTACAGCTGGGAGTTTTACATCATGTTTAATTAATACATCAATTTTCAGTCCAAAAGTGAATCTTTTTATAATACAGCAGCTCGATTTTGTATCAAACATTGCGGGAAAATACTATATATTCAGGAAACAGCAGGATCAGTTCAGTAAGACATGCTGCTTTAAGAATTATTATTCACTGGACAGGATCAGTTCAGTAGGACATGCTGCTTTAATAATTATTATTCACTGTACAGGATCAGTTCAGTAAGACATGCCACTTTAAGAATTACTATTCACTGGACAAGATCAGTTCAGTAAGACATGCCGATTCGTGAATAAATTCTTTTGAACCAGTTCTTTTCAATGAATCAAACTTTTTGTACATATAAACATTGTACAGATCAATGTCTTAGATTCTAAAAATCTAAAAGTATTTGACAAATTATCATATAAAAACAGAGCAATCTTTAAAAATTCACTTACATTTGCCTTTCACAGATTGTCTGTAGCCACACTGCCTTCAGTGCCCCTCTGCATACCGTAACCCGTATTTGTGCTGTGCGCATGCGCGGCCGCATGCTAGCTGTGGCTTACTACTCCCGACTAATGATGGCAGAAACGATGCTTCTAGAGCCATTTGCTGTATTTTCTGACCCCACAAGATGGTGCTGTCTCTTCAAAAAAGGCTCAAAGCATGCCCCAAAGCAAACCAATAGCACCATCTAGTGGGGGTAAGAAAATACAGCAAATGGTTCATGAAGCGTCCTTTTGGCCGTCACTACTTCCGACTCTCAGGAACCGACAAGTTAGCGAGATCGGCACGTTCGTTACTAGGTAATTCTTGTGAGACTCATAAAACCCATAGGAGATGATTACGATATAATTTATTAATTTATTGTTTCTTGTTTAAAATGCATATAATTACATTATCACCCAATGATATCACTGCTTTTGTTATTTAATTCATTTCGTTTGGCGTAAGTTCCTAAGTTTTGGAATCGCATTTCCCTGAGCAAAATGTTCCTATTGGATATCTGTATTTCAGTGAATGCGAGGTTTTTCAGCAATGCATTAGTTACATTGCAGTAGGTCTGACTAAGTACAGAAAAAAACACTCTTCTGAGAAACAAGGCTAAAGGACACTAATGTTTCAGTTGTCTATTTTTGTATCTGCATTTAAATAATTTCATATGTTTAATTCATTATTAATATCTATTCTTTATCCTTAAACTCAGTATTTCTATTAATATAATGGTTCATGTCATGCAAAGCTAAGTAAAGGGTGTTTCATAAATGATGTGAATTGTATTAGCTAGATATGCTACGCATAAAGGATGCATTTTATATAGTACTTAGAGGAATAATCAAAATTATATATATATGTATGTACAATCTGCCCAGTTTTACACTGCCTCATTCCCTGTGCATTCTGGGATATGCTCCAAGTTCTCTGCGGTACTGCATTGCACTGGATAAATGAATGCATTATATATACACACCTCCACTGCGCCATGTGGAGGGCAGCTTGTACAACTGAATAAAAATTGAACTGAATGTGATTATATGCATGACATCATTCACCTACTGTCTCGAAGGCCATATGATATATATCTGGCATTGTTCACCCTCTGTCGGACATGCCATCGCTTAAGTGAACTACTGGGTGTGATGGGCTGCTTACTTAAGAAGAGCAACCAATAAGAAAATGAGCTGAAACTAATGTTAACAGAGGTTTCCTTTGTGTTGTGCAGATATTAAATCCATTGAATAAATGACACCTGTAGAAACCACTGAGAGCTTCTTTGGTCGGGCACTGAATCATTTAGGAAACTTATTCCACCTCAAATCAAGCAAACACTACATTTTAGATGAGCTGACTTACAGCATCTGACTATGAAGCGTTATTTTGAAACTGTGAATGAGTTTAAGGCTGCAAGCATTTGGGCAGAACATGCAACATGAAGGTTAACTTCAATGCTTTGGGAGTTAGTGATATAATCCACCTTTTTATACTTTTTATACAGCCTCTAACATGAGGCATGAGGAGCACTACGAAATCTAATAATCATCGCAGCGATTTAGTGACGTGCGTGTCCTTGAGTCAGCTAAACAGACTGAACAACTTCAGTAAATACATTTTATAGGTTAAGATAAACTAAATGTTAGTAAATTTCAATAAAAATCTTTGCTAAACAAATATAAATTGTATAAACAATATGCACTGCTGTTGACAGACATTTATAAATGAATTTGAATCAGAAAATGTAGATTTTCTGTCTGTACATCTTATAGAAACTTTTCAGTTTGTACAAGTATATTATGTGTGAGAGAATCTCCCAGACAACCTTTCCACTGAGAGTAGCTTTAATAAATCGTAAAGGGCTCCCATCTCTATTAACATGACCTCAAGGGATTTTTAGAAAACGGTGTCTTTTAATTGAAACAATTACTTTTAAATTTCAAACATGTCTTTTGAGAGGTATCTTGAAACATCACAGATGCAATGGTCTAGAATTTAATGAACAATGCAGTTGAGATGAGCTGACTTATAGGAAATGACCATGAAATGTTATTTTGACAAAGTGTATGAGTTTCGGGCTACGAGAATTGTGCCATAGTTACATAATTACCTGCAGACACTTATTTGAAAGAGGAGTGTCTATTTCACGCTGGGTGTGAATTAAACTGAGAAACATTTCTGTCTAAAATCTTCTCAGCCATGTTATTAATGAGATAACTGACTATCATGTCTATACTTATTTTTAGTGTAAACTAAAAATTGTTTTCTCCTGACAATATATAAATGGTTCATAAATATAGATTATAGACAGATCCCTCTGTGGCCTGAGGGGATCTGCTGCAGAAGCAGGCTAATCTCAGGTGAGATTTTTTACATTACAGATGAAAATTGTCTTTAAGCAAGAAAAGAATGAAAAATATGGAGAGCACTGCTCAGCTTCGGGGATGTGAATCATTCCTTCACCTCGGTGTTTCTTCATTGAATAATGCCTTTATGATGAGAGCTGTTTGGTTTTATTAATACCAAAACTATGTTAGGGTTAACCCACCATGTGCAGAGGGCCAAATGCAGCCTGCCATGTGCTAACAGCAGCATTGGGTGCTGTCACTGTGACTGCTCTGTACCATGTGTACGTTAGACAGTGGGCCAAATGCAGCCTGCCATGTGCTAACAGCAGCATTGGGTGCTGTCACTGTGACTGCTCTGCACCATGTGTACGTTAGACAATGGGCCAAATGCAGCCTGCCATGTGCTAACAGCAGCATTGGGTGCTGTCACTGTGACTGCTCTGTACCATGTGTACGTTAGACAGTGGGCCAAATGCAGCCTGCCATGTGCTAACAGCAGCATTGGGTGCTGT
>JAAGVU020000035.1:25139762-25150850 GCA_011763525.2 Mormyrus iriodes | reverse complement strand
CGCCAGCAGAAGCCGCCCGTTACGTCGCCGCCAGCAGAAGCCGCCTGTTACGCCGCCGCCCGTGACCTCGCCGCCAGCCGAAGCCACCTGTTACGTCGCCGCCAGCAGAAGCCGCCCATTACGTCGCTGCCAGCAGAAGCCGCCCATTACGTTCCCGCCCGTTACGTCGCTGCCAGCAGAAGCCACCCGTTACGTCGCTGCCAGCAGAAGCGCTGTGGAGCCTGTGCCTTGTAACCTTTCCTTTGTTTTTCTGTTTAACATGTTTATCTGGGTGAATGAGGAGGCACAGGGATAGATGGGATATTTCATATAAAGAGCCCTTGTAAACTAAACTCACTGTGTGCCAGGACAACTCTTTAATACCACTTTTCCTCAGAGACGACTGTACATTAGAGCACAATTAATCTCCCGCAATTCAGCCAAACTAATTGCATTCACATTTGGGCCTGAATAGAAATTAACAATACTGTGTAAGTGGTTGCAATGTGGATGGTTGTGTAATGACACAACTGTTTACAGCCATGTTGAATATCATTATTGAATATTTAATTAGTACTTTTTAAGATGATCAGAAAAATTAATACCCTTGTAATACTCAGTAAAAGTTATGGAACCGGCCCTAACTGATAGCCATTAGCCACTGGAGTAAGAACTGGGTCTCCAATGGCAGTAAATTTCAGGCAGACAAACTTCCTGCGATCGCACCCCGGATATCTGATACGAGCATTCTGCAACACGCAGACAAGCCTCTCCCAGGTCTCTTGAGAGGACTGAATTCCACGTGATCAGCAATTATCTGTAATGCAGGAGGAAAAATCAATTTCTCTATGGAAAGACCAGGATCACGGCAGTGAGACGGCAGCTTTGAGCAGCCAAGTCTGTCTTCAGTGCCAGGAGGCCTGTGTGCTTCTTTGCCTTTTCCACTAACAAGGCCAATGCTGGACGCATGTGGACCTTCCTGCCGGCCTGCATCTGTGACACGTGTCACCAGACGCCCCCTGCCGCAGGACGCCCGATCCACACCTTCTCGTAGCGGGCGGGGATGTAATGCTCGCATCACTAATTAATCTCTTGCGAATAATCGAATTTAAATTTACCGCTCATAAAAGATTAAGTAAATCCAAGAGGGGTGTTGATAATGATGTACCATCAGATGACTGCTCCCTCCGCCCGCATGCACTCGAAAGTGATGTGCCACTAAAGGTTATTTGACTTAATTCACAGGGGCCCAAAAACGGTGAGTGCTGCACTTGCACTGGGCTTCTATTTCAGGCTTGTGTTCTCAAGTTTTATTTCCGGATTTACTATGAATGATTAGGCTGCTTCCACTTTTTGTCCTTAAAAGAACAATGCAATTCCAAATGTAACTCTGCCATTATTAGCAATGGCTTTGCCTCTGAGTGATCAGTTCTCACGATTAATCACAAGTACCTTGTACTGACTGAGGTCAGTAAAGAGCCAGAAAAACAGGCAATGCAATAAGTTTTATATTCAAAAATACAAATTAAAACATGTGTAATACAAAATTAACCAAATCCAATATTACACATGGATATTTTTAGAACTACAGGGCATGTCCTACAATAATAAAAATATAATGTTAGCACGCATTTGCGTTTTTAGCAAAATGAGTGAAAATAGAGAACAGCAATTGCTCACCCAGGCTGCTGCAGGTCGTTCGCTGCCATGCTTTTGGAGCTCCGGAGGTGTGCAATCCCTACTATCGTGCGCTGATGCTCTGCTCTCTGCTCTAGGCTCCTGTTCCATCGAGAAACAGGCAGGTGAGAAAGCGTGAGGAGGTCGAAGGCTGCCGGCTTTATGGTAACAGACCTACGCCGACTGTCTGTCCCTCTCTACACTGCTGTTTGTAGTAAGTGAGAAGTGAGATCGATCAATGTTGCCTGGCCGCTTTTGAAGATCAGCCCCCTTCAACATGATCTCTTCGGGGCATTGTGTCCTGAGGTAGGATTGCATTTGTAAGTGCATGGATTAGTGGCTTATCTGACTTTAAAACTGCATTAAGCTCTCGGCATGACATCCATTTCAGCATTCAACACTTTCTCTATGGTATAATTGCAGCATATAAATACGATGGCACCCTACACTCATTAAATTATATGCACTTAAGAAACACATAACTCTTAGTAATTCTGTGGCAAATTGTCTATATGGAGAGCATTAGAGTGTTCTGATACATCCTTCAAACACATTTCATGTTAGTAAGATAAGAGTCATACTAGTAGAATTGCCTTTTGGGCATATTGGGTAGTACTGTGGCCACACACTTCCACGCCTGCAAGCTTGATTCCCACATTCATGTGACGTATGCATCTTCCTGCACATCAGATGCGTTGGCATCTCTAGATTGTCCATAGTGTGTGACTGTACGTGTATGTGGCCTGTGATTGACTGGCATCCTGCCCAGGATGTCTGCAGCCTTGTGCCCTGTGTTTTATGGGAGGGGCCCCCTTTCCAGCAGAGCCCTGTACGGATTCCTTATGGAAGAATGATGGCATTTCTGAGCACAGTGTTCAGGTCAGGGGTTTGAATAACTAGGTTCAGCTGAGGTGTAGCGAAATAGTTTCTGTACAGGACATTGTAGAATTACCTTTTTTTTTTAGGGGGGGGGGGGGGGGTTATGTACCAGTAGCAGCTCCTCCTGCAGACATATCTGGAGTCTTCACAAGGCAGCAAGAGATGGCCAGAGCTGAGTCGTCAGGGAGTATCCTGGAAGGGGACATGCTGATGGGGCAGAGTCCAGGCTTTATGCATCATACATAACGTGGGGGGGGTGGGGGGTGGAAATTAACAGCTAGGCCAAACAGAAACCGAAATGTAAACTGGTCAGCACATCCCTTCACATCACCACTTGACTCCTAATTAGTCAAAACATGCCGTATTCATAAACATGCTTAAACTGACTGTGATGTCCAGCCCTTCCCGGTCTGTGTTTCCCCAGTGTTTCCCCGCAGGCGGGGCTGGGTAGCAGCCACGCCTGCTCCATGTTGCTTAGTTAACTCATGTGTTTGCCCTGTGTTAATCACTCACAGGTGCCCCTCTTTCATTCCTCCCTGTTTCCCTTATATAAGCTTCCCTGTCCTGTGGTTCCTTGTCGGTCATTGTGAAGTGCATGTTCGTGAATACCCGCTCCTTGTTTGTGCTTATGCACAGAATAAAGTCCCCTGATGGGGTTCACCAGTCTACGCTGCCTCCTGATTCATTCCGCCCGGCACCATGCCTCACCGCTCCGCCCGCTGGCATGACACTGACCACAAACATGGCTGGCTATACAGCTCAAAGGCCAAAGTGTCATGGCCAAAACTCAGCAATAATAATCTAAATGTAGTACAGTAAATGTTTAAAAGTCACCAACTTACATACTCTTGCCTGTTCAGAATCCTGCACCTGGTAAATCAGTGAAGCATAACGTGTGTAGAATTTAAAAACTGGGCCCAGTACCATGAAAGAAAAAAAAACAGTCCATTAATTTTAATGAAGCCAAAGAAACACTTCAACCCAACAAAGACTGTATGCATTTAAGTCCCTGGGAGTATGCTTATAGCCTCGATCGCTGCTGTATTTAATCTCCATCATGAAGGAATTAGGACAATCAGAATGCAGATTCACCATGAAAATCCACATTCAGTCTCTCCAGTTTGACGACTCTGTGGTTTTCAGTTATATGAACTTCATTATATATCACTTGTCTAATTTACATGAACTTCATGGCCAGTGTTTTAAGTACACCCACTTGGTCACCCAGGCACCTCATCCAAACCGCAAACATGTGACTGTAACTGAATACATACAGCACCCAGACAGGGTCAGGAGGTGGAGTCACTGTCTGTGTGGTAGAATGTCATGATCTAAGTGATCTTGAATGTGGTGTGATTGTTGTCGCCAGGTGTGGAGGTTACAGAATCTCAGAAAAAAAGCCATCTTCCTGAGGGTTGCCACATACTACTGTGCATGGAGTTTACAGAGAATGGCACAATAAAGTAACCAAAAACAGTCAGTGGCAGGTCTGTGGGCTGTGACACCTTAATAAGAGAGATCTGAGGAGAATGGACAGACTCATTCAAGCTAATAGGACAGAAACACACTTTGGTGACTCCATGAAGTGCTACTGGAAGCCAAAGTGGGTCCTACCAGGTACTAGCCTGGCCTTCGTAATAGACCGGCCACTGAGAGTATTCTGTAACCTGTACTGCATTACGGAATGGCATTAAATGCCATATGCTCAGTACAAGCCCTGTTTGGGAGAAAGCCCATTTACATGCCAGAAAAAGGTGGAACTGACGTGATTTATCACATACACTGCAGGCAAGTCAGCACAGGTAATATCTGTAATGCATAAAACATATAAATACCGTATTGAAAAGAAAAAAAAACTGAAAAGTAAAACAAAAAAGAACAAAGGCACAACCGCAACACAAAACAAGCTGTCCAAAAGCGCTTACCCAGCGGCCGCACCGGAAGGCTGAGGGCATGAGGCGGGTCCGCCTGGACAGGATGCCAGTCCATGGACTGGCACAGACAGGCACTCTAAGGGCAACTTGGAGACTCAACTGATGTTTTTTGCGACATTAAAGTCGAACGCTAACGTTGGCACTCAGTGGGTGCGAGTGCGGTGACTTGGCCTGCTGTGACGTCATGTGCAAACGCTTGGCAGCAGTAGAAGTGTAAGAGCATCAGATACAAGGGTGACTGACTCTATTTTACGCTTTCAATGTCAACTAGTAGCACAGTGATTTGCAATCCTCTGCACGCAGCATTTGCAACGCGAGTAATCAGCGCACAGTGAGGCTGCGGCCGGGGGGGAGAAACACTGTGGGGCATTTTAAGCATCTGCTGCAGCTTGTGATACAGGAGGGGCTACGATCGCAGTGAAGCGCCAGTGAGGCTGTGGCCGGGGGGAGAAACACTGTGGGGCATTTTAAGCATCTGCTGTAGCTTGTGATACAGGAGGGGTTGCAATCGCAGTGAAGCGCCAGTGAAGTGCCAGTGAGGCTGTGGCTGGGGGGCGAAACATTGTGGGGCATTTTAAGCATCCGCTGCAGCTTGTGATACAGGAGGGGCTGCAATCGCGGTGAAGCGCCAGTGAGGCTGTGGCCGGGGGGAGAAACACTGGTGAACCGACTGGTGAACTTGACCTTGAATATTATTACAGCCACTGCTCCTGTCTTTATTTTTGAGTGTAATCAGAGGTATGTGTAATGGACGTTGTAAAATGACCTGCCGTGTGGGAGCCTTCCCGTCTATTGTGTGATGGCCTGCTGTGTGTGTCTGCCTATATTCATTTTTTAGCTTCATAGATTTAGCAGAAAGTCCTTGTAGGAAGAAATCTTGTTTCTTTTAAACAACAGATAAGCAGGAGACTACAGAACCAAAATGGACCTAGGACAATACAAGGGTAGGCAATATTTAATTTATTTGCTTTTATTCATAACCCCCTTGCCCCCGCAAGTAGACCTTTGCATTTAAATTATGAAGTTGTCCCCCTGGGGCCATTCCTTCTAGGATCCTTTTGTAATTTTCACTATATTAATGGGCTTAAACGTAGACAGACATCTTTTCATAAACAATCTACGTTGCTAACTGTCAGTATCCACTTAATGATGCAAATCAATGTAACACTGATGGACTAATTTATTACGTAATCAAACATGATTTATGGTGGTTAACTGTAGCCATCTTATTGTCAGACGTAGCTTTTAAGAACACTAAACCTGCCCTCTAACACTCAGCATATTTTTAAAAACTCGCAAAATCAGCTGTCTGACAAAGTTAATCTCCACCTCTATTCCTGCATGGTTATAATGCCTGGTCCATCTCTTGAAGAAATCAGTTGATATGAATCCCCACAGGATCTTGCTCATCCACATCGGAGAGCTGCCTTCTGTAGATTTGGTCCATGGCAAAACGCTTACCTGACTGAGAAATAGGCACATAAAGGGCTGGGCCTGCTGCAGCTGTCAGGTTAAGGAATAGCCATTTGGGTCATTTTGCATCAACCCACCCAGAAGGTCCCAGGTCAAACTCAGATTCCCCTGAAAAAAAATCAAAGATGCTCCTATGTCAAACTTAGGGAGAAATCCCAAATATAACGTCTGCTTTCATGCTTTCACGATATTTCGGCTAAATTTCGGTATTAGTTTATCCTGATGTTTTGTTAATTAAAATATTGAATTTTTGTTTACACCAGTAGTTCTCAGTCCTGTTCCTGTCAACCCCCTTGCCAGAATGTTTTCATTCCATTCCACACTGCATTCAATCTGCCACATTCATTATAAGCCTGATTAAGAAAAGGTTGAAATGAAAACTTCCTGGCAGGGGGACACCAGGAAGAGGACTGCGAGTCACTGGTTTAGACACCGGCGAGTACCATGAAGGGAGCATCTGTACTCATATTAGGTCTGAAAGAACATGGTGCTGAGGCGCCTTCAATAGGAGACGTTTGGAATCTGCCCCAACACTGCAGCTGTTCTTAACCAATGCATGCAAGACTGCAAAGAGGAGCAACACAGATGCTAGAATAGTGCCTGATCACTGTTGAATATAGCAGATATTTTGATATGTGTGTTTATATGCAGTGACTGCATTAAAAGATTGATGGTAAAGTGTCTCAGACAGTAGCAGAGTATTTTGTAGAAATGATGCATTGAAGAAAAATGTCAGACTGAGTAAAGAACCTTTATTTTAAAATGAGGAAAAGGTATTTTCTGCAGTATTCTTATAAACTTTAGAATTGCTTTGTGACCACAAAATCATCAGTTTTCAGTTACCAAGTATTTTACTGAAATACCTAAAATTTGGAGATTAAAGACACAGCAAATACCAAAGACAAAAATACTATTCCTATTGCTAAAGGAACCTTGGTGTGGTTCTATACAAAAAGTTCCTTTTATAGAAAAATTGCGTATATGTAACAGAGACACATTCATTTCCCCCCTCAATTCAATTTGTATTCGTATTTTCAGGCCTGCAAATGGATGCTGAGAGAAATGTCCCGATTACAACTGTGAGAAAAAGCACCTTAAGTATCTTTTAAAGTCCTAAACATCCATTTTAGTAACATTGTAAATAAAATGCATGCTATTCCAGCTACTCATACAGCGGCTTTTATGGCAACCTGAAGGAAACCACAACCGTGCTCTTCTAATGATCATCTTTTCTGCAGATTTGCGTTTGGTTAAACTACATACATCTCTTTCAACAGGAAGAGTCTACAATTTACCTTACGCTGTTTAATAACATTTTCCATTCAGCTTGTATAAATTGCATATTTACTTGGTCCATCACAGGTTCTCTTCATAAAACTGCTAAGTAGATATGAAGTATCAATCATCACTTGCATGACAAAAAACATCCAGCTTAAATAGCATGAATCCATCAGTAAAAAAAAGCTCGTTAAAACGTTACTGAAATATTAATGTGAAGCACTGCAGTGGGTCACAGCCACATCTACAAGTGAAAATGATGAAGCTCATTTAACCTTCATCCTATACTGGTTTCTTAACGTTCTGCCCCCAGACCGCTGAGCATTGGACAGCTACATTAAACATTAAAATCCTTAAGCCTTTCTCGCTGCATTAATTACTCTTACTGTACAGTCTATTTCACAGAAGTGCAGCCATTGTTTGTTGGAGTTTAAAACTCATGATGACATAAGTACATATAGGAGCAATTTTGCTCACTAATGTCTAATGATCAACTTGGTGGTAATCAGCTTAGAACAACATAAAACAATGTATATATGTTGTTCTGCTCATGCCTAGCCCTCTCACACAGTCCCTGCACGTCAGCACTTTTGGAAGACACTGTCAAGTTCGTTTTTCCTCATACACATCCAAAGGTCACCAGGACAATGTTAGTTCTGTGTGACATTAAAATGCAGTTCAGCTAAGTTCACAGCAGATTTCAGTATTACCCACAATATTTCCCCAATACAAAAATACTTGTAATACTATATTGGGTTATCCAAGTTGGTATTTATGAATGCACCACTTTATATTACAGGAAAATGTGCTCCTTGCATTTGTTTAACCAGCATGAGATAGTTACTGCATCATACACACAACATAGGAACCTGTTTCTGACAACCGAGGGAAATTCAGTTTCATATAAAACCTGAATAAGCCTGAATTTAGTGGGTGGGGGGGGTGGCAGCATTCAGTGTAACAGGTTTTAAAGCACCTGACACGTTCTGAATGAATTTGTAATTACAGACTTTTATAAAGGAATAAAGCTGTTTGAATTTGACCTGAAAACAGCTTTTTCTTCAGTAGCATAACAGCAATAAAACTCAAACACAGACCAGCAGAATGGAAAAGAAGCCAAAAAAAAGAACTTTGCTGATGGGAACTGTTCTATAAACATTTTTATTCTCGAGACCAGAAAAAAAATGAACACTGATATCCACAGCTGGAGCAGATTGTTCAGTGATGACCAACATGGAATGAAACATCCAAATCAGCAGGGGATCATCGTTAAAAATGTTTCCGCTTCCCGAAGAAACAAATTCTGCTGCCATCGAAGCTGAACGGCACATCAGGAGTCTCCAAGCAGGAAGATGACAGGCATCTAAGAAAAAGATCTCCAGGTCAAAGCTCATGGGTCCAGAACATGGCCACAGCGGTCCAGGAGAAGATCCGATGCAGAGAAGGGCTTGGGCTCCATCATCTGCCATTGAAAGAAAAGCGAGGGTAGTGGCATCGTGGAGGGTCAGCAGGAGACTGAAGGTGCTGTATCGTCTCTCCACCCCACTGGGCACGCCTTCAGCAGACGGCCCGGGGGTTCTTCATGCTGTAGTGGGCTTCCGAGGCTGACACGTAGGCAGATTCAGGGAAGAAATCCTCATGAAACTCTGCCAAGAACCTGCAGGGGGAGTGGGATTTGCAGAGCAGCTCATAACATATTTGCTGACCACTGTAGGCGGTACATTGCCAAGTGTCTAAACCTCAATTCCAGTGGCAAACTATTATTAGTAAGGGAATGACAGCTAATTTGTCGTAATGTTGTGGGCTTTTACGAAATCACATGAGCCAGTTAGTTAAGAAGCAAACTATATGCGCAGATGATGTGGCGTTGCTCACAGCTATGCATGCAATGACAGATTCACAGGCTTGCAGAACATGAAGCCGTGAGGACCGAGCTGTCCAATTTATGAAATGGTTTGCATAATTGAAATTGTGCACCTAAACGTGCATGCACAACAGTGCTCAAAGCTAACATGCTGTCCACACAGTGATCAATCAGAAGGCGTCAATATCACTGAAGAACAAAGCTTTAAGTATACCATCTTCACACATTGAGTCCTGGGTGGGGGGATGTGGGAGTGTGGGATTCTGGCAGAGCTCCCTGTGCTGCCGGGACAGCTGCAGTCAGCGGAAGAGAGCGGAGTGCCGACCCTCCCGGGCTCTCCACCTCATAGATCTTAATCTAACGGTAGCAAGGAAAATTGACACCATCTACCCAACTAAGAGTACCAAAGGGTTCTTGGTATAAAGAGCCACTGCAACAAAGTAAGGAGAGGCAGAGAGGCTGGCACTAACGCTCACGAACTCTCACATACGCCTATAGCTTCAACATTACTCAATCATTCCTACACACTTTTCTTGACAGACTTGACATGTAAGACCAAATGACTTCTCTTAGAAGTCACACTGAAAGAAATCTGGCTAGCTGACAGAGAAAGCTGTAGCAGCTCACTGGACAGCAGTGCCCCATAGCCTTTACAAAGAGTCCGGCACGTCGATTTGCGAACAAGGGAAAGAAAATCCCTTTAGCTGCTGCCAGCTGAAGCTCAGTTGGTGGGATTACGGATTGCTGCCCAGGAGGGGGGCTCGCCTAATTCCACTAATCTTCCTTACCTCTGCGCATTCAGGAAGGGCTGAAGCATGTTTTAACCAACATAACTGAACATCCTGAAATCCATGTTCCATTTCTGATGGAATAGCTGTCCGTATATTAATCACCATCGCACAAAGTTAGTGAGATACTACAAAGCAATCCACCAGATTCAGATTTTTGGAGGTAATCCAGACACATGTGTCCTTGGTCTACCTATAATTTCTCCCAAATTCTTTGTGATGAACAGCAATGAAGGAAAGCCTCAAAATCCACTTTCTCTGCTGTCAATCACATTATGGTTTAACCCATTTTCATGAGTTAATATCCCACTTTCCACAAGGTTAAGCTATGCAATGACCCACAGAGCTTTAAAATCCCATCTGTCCTGTTTCCAGTGAACAGGACCCTGGGATATAACCTGTAAGCCTTAGAAGCAGCACAGACCGGTACAGAACAAGCAGCCGTGTCAGACATGCTCACTGCTGGCTGACCTTACAGCTAATCCATCACATTTAAGCGACCTTTCCTCTCCTAAAATCTACTGCATGGTTTACTCTCCCTACTGTCTTCCATCTTTCTGACAAAGCTGTATAAAACACTCGTCACAGCCGTCTTTGAGGTCATTTTTAATGTTTTGGAACAACCTCATTTCTAACTGGAAAAGGCTCTAAATTGAGAAAAAAAAACAATGGTCTTGAAAGCAAAAATGCATTGACTGCACTGACCATAGGAGATTCAGCTGTATTCCTCCTTACCCGGAGCTGTCTGAAGGCTAATGGTCTTGCCCCTGGTGCTCAAGGGCCAAATAACTGGAATATAAATGTTTTGTGTTGCTGCACCACCCATAATTATTTTAAAAACTCACTTCCAACTCCATAAATGACTCATACTTGACGTACTCCACTAGCTGATGTGTGCTGCAATACAGGCAGATGGGAATTTCCACCGGATTGCTCAGTCTCCCGCTGGAATAGCCTTGAACATTCACTCTACAAACACTGCTGCGGAGGGAACGCCAAGCGTCTCCAAGCTGCTAGGTTTGATAATTATGCAAATGTGGGCAATTAGTTATACACTTAATTTAAGTAAATTCTGTGCAGGCTCATTAACAGCTAAATGAGCTCATTTTTGGATGTCATCTCACCCCTTTACAGTACCACTCGAAATTAACTTAAAGTCTAATGGCTGAGAGATAGCTAGACCACAGGGTAGCGCATGGACAGGATGCTGCGTTAG
>JAAGVU020000035.1:25127111-25137599 GCA_011763525.2 Mormyrus iriodes | reverse complement strand
ACAAACGGGAGGAGCCGCCCGCACAGAGGACAAACGGGAGGAGCCGCCCGCACAGAGGACAAACGGGAGGAGCCGCCCGCACAGAGGACAAACGGGAGGAGCCGCCTGTGCAGAGTCTTTGGTCAAAAAAACAATAGTGCTGAATAGAAGTAGTTTCACTTGCTGTGCTGTGATGTGGGACTACAAATGTTTTCATGAGCTTTTCCAAAAGCGGCCAGGAGCAAACAATGAGCCCCATCTGAACTCCTCCAAGCAGAGTTAGGGACGACATTTTCCTTTGAAGCTGCTAGCAGAAAGCAGTCGCATCGGGCGCGTTCTTATAAAGACAGGAAGGGACACCCCACAAGACGCTGTCCGGAACATTTAGTCCTTACCTTCCAGAAGTAGTCCCCGCATCCCTAATGGGCACGAACAGCTTGGAGGAGCTGACCTTCTTGAATTGAGCTTGCTCGTTAGGATACAGGAGAATCACTGGGAGTGTGAAGTCAAACGTGATCCGCAGCCCGTCCACCATCTCCTTGCAAAGCTCCTCACTGGAGACGAACACCGATGATCAGGAGCATACTTATGGAGACAACATAATGATCTCCAAGGGAGAACAGCAGAGCAGCAGAAGAAATCCAGAAGCAGATCCCAGTTATTTTCCAAATGACTTATATTCTATCACACCAAAATATCAACAGTGATAATTTACACACAGGTGCAGCTAACTAACAAATGTGGCCTGCAGAATGAGACAGGGCCGGCCCACAGAGACCCCGTGGTGTACATTACTAATATATAAGGAGAACAATGCCTACCTGATTTAGTTTACAGGACACATAAATCGTAAGGCAGAATACAAAGGAGTTCTCTGGATTTAAGACTAAGTCGAGGTTTCTATAACATGGAGTTCAACTATGATACGATTTAGAACTCAGCCCTGATCTTCAGAATCAACAAGATCTTATGGTTATTTTTATGAACATGGAAACAAAATACATTTATAAAATAAGACTCTAGAGCACTAGGGGGCACCACTTTGTACAGCTTTGCACTTGAACTCACTTCTTTTCAGGAGGAACATAGTATGGGTTAGATCCAGCATGCGTCATGCTTTGGGAGTGCCGGTATCTCTCATTGGCGGAAAAGGCCGCATTGAGGGTAAAGTGTTTCACGTAGGACTCCAAGATGTTCACGATATTCATCTGGCAGGGAAGCTTCACCAGCTGATTCACAACAAATGATTATTTAGTCAAACAAATAAGAAACTTTGGTCGGGGGGGGGGGGGGATTCAAATCGAGCAAGACAATTTCTCATATAATATAAGGCATAATAATATTTGTATGACAAAGAACCAGCAATTGCCACAGAATAGCCTTTGGAATGTTTATTCTGCATTCCTACGCTCCACTGATCATCACCAAAGATCATCGAGCAGCCATGTGAGAATCTGCACCTTTTTCCTTTTGTTGATATAATAACAGTCATCCTCCAGCTTCTTCTTCAGAACCTCAGGGATATCCATCTTAATTGTTTTATCTTCACTTTCCCTTTTGGCATGAGCTTCTTGTTCTTCCTTCTTGGGGACCAAGAGGCATTAATTAGTACCTTGTATGTGTGATTAAATGATTAAAAGTCGTGTAACAGTGAATCCTTACCATTTCCTCCAGGTCCTCAGATGAGTCACTCTCGCTTTTTAATGATTCTATGTCCTCCGAGTTGCCCTCTTCGCTGTCTTCAGAAGAAGAAATCAGAGCTACACGAAGACAAAGGAAACTCAGCCATCCAGCCATCTCTCAATCGCTTATCCCGCGCAGGACTGCAGAACAGAGGGTGCCTGATGGACGCTTTTCTCACTGCTGGTTTTACGTAACCGAAGTCGCCATAGTAGGAAGATGGCGGTGGAAACACACAGCAGCTGCAGTGTGCCGCTTTGCACTCAAAGAAAAAACAGCCACATTTAGCCTTCCACCAGTTTCCTTGCAACATGGATTTCAGGAGAGAGTAGCTGTGCCATTAGAAGAGAAGGGCTGAATTTTTGTACCAAAAGCAGCAGCTCGTTAGTGCTTATATAGCATTTTCAGCCCTGAAATTCCAAACAGTCTCTCACCAGGCGAAATGTGAAGCGTCTTAAGACCAAAGCAGTGCATCTCGTTTTCAATGCCATGCATTTACATCACAGAATGAGCCAGCAGCATGAAAATCTGTGTTGCAGAGGGTGAACGACCATAGGCTGAGGGACACCAAAAGAAAGGCTGAAAGGCTGGGGGAATGGGTAACAGCAGAGAACACGACCACACCGGCTATCCTGCCTATACTTACTAGCATTCTTTTTAAACTTTTGTAATTTGGTTATAGAAACATTGTTAAGTCAGCATTAAGTCTTTTACACAGCGTGCATATCAGGCTTTACTCATACAAGAATATAACCTTTGTTTTTAGATTCACTTGACATGGCTACTGTCAAGACTGAAAGTGTGAATAGGGTCCAGAGGCAGCACACAGCGCAACGCTGGGGCTCATGTGGGACAGGAGCAGAGCTGCACGGCATCACATGGCGATTATATGCCGCATGCACAACCATCAGCAGGGCTTTACATGATGGGTGTAAACTTTTGTCTTGACACGGCTTTTCGGTACTATACGGCCGTTTACTTATGCCCGCAATTTGCTAAGTTGATTAGAAGTGTGCCTAAAATATGAATGAGAGTCGTATTGTGACACCCAAACGTTGGTAATCTGTATAAATTCATCATATCCTCTTGCCTAATATACAATACGTATTGTTCTTTAAACTGCAAAAAGTACCACGACACCACCGACGTCTTTTATACCTTTGTTTATCCACAGGATCTCCTCTTTTAAAACATTTCACAATACACATCTCATTAATATTTCAGGCGTACAGCTAATCTGCTTACCAAATTGTGGGCGTAAGAAAACATCTGTACCGAAAAGCCGGCATCTGGACGAATGTTCATGCCAGTCATCTAAAGCCCTGGTGATTATTGTACAAGCACCATATAATCGCGATTATTTCACGATATGATATCGTGCCCCTAGACAGGAGTCCAGTCCATCCCAGGGCATACACAAACACATATATACATTCATAATATGAGCAATTTAGAGGTCCCAATGAGCCTATCCCAATGTCTGTGAATCGCAAGAGGAAACACACGTGGCAGGATGAGAACATGCAAACTCCACCCAGAGTGAAGATGAGCACCAGACTCCCAACCCGGGGAGTCATCAGGCCACGCTGACAAAAGTAACATTTAGAAATAAGGACATGGCTTTGGAATGTATGGCTAACCCGGTCTAAGAATAATAAAAACATAGGTACATTCAGGATTATGTCTATTGCCGTATCACAAGCCTTTAAGATGATGAAGAACTGGTGCATTAGAACTGGCTCAACATTTCCTGCCGCCGGCATTTAAAAATGACATGGTTTACATGCTGTTGGCACTGGTGTGATCATTAAAACTCCAGGGTCATAGTTTTTACTTGACCAGTTAAAAAATCAAAAATTTGTCCAATCACACTTGGGATGTGGTGTGCATTAATGAGCCTCAAACTGCACTTACAGGCATCATCACTATTGCCCGTCTCCTCCTCAGGAAGGCTTTTCAGCACAGAGTCAACACCTGGAAGACGACAGCGTCTCTTCTTCCATCCCTTTCTCTTCCTGAAACAGAGAGAGAGAGCACTACGGACAAAAAAGCACTTTCTTTCCAACCCTGCAATCTCTGGCAGGTTTTATTCAGCCTACACTTGCAACAGGTGAAAAAATAAAGGAACAAAACAAGACCCACTTACAAACAAACAATGCTGAACAGGAGCTCCATATTGCTAAATTTAAATGAATGGTATGACAGTTGTGTATGAAATTTGTAGCATGCTTTATTCAAACTGGCAGGGGGAACAAGATCTAACAGAGGGAAGATACTGTGCAAGTGGTTCCCCTTACATTTAAAATGCTTGTAATTTCCAAAGCAGGACAGGTGCATTACAGGTGTGAAAAATCCGCACAGTAGAGAGCCCCAGCCGTACCACCCTGACACTCACATGCGAGCCACAGCTTTGCGAGCCAGTTTACGCTGCAGTCTGCGGTTTTCATCTGTGTCGGGGAGAACATGGTCCTCTGCAGCCCAGCGATCCCAGCTTCAGGGACAAAAGGGGAAGAGAAAAGCAGCAGTCCCTAATGGCACAGGGTTGTCTGGGCATAGCAAGCACTAAGTGCTGCTCTGTATAAGTAATCAGCACACCAGACACGGCAAACTAATATAGCTACTGCGAGGGTCACAGATGCATTAGGGTAACATTATTAGCATTTTGCAAATGACTGATCGCAGAAGTAAAGGACGTCGCTAGATCAATATTACGGTCCTTTGGAAGCATAGTTTCACATAAATGAACGAATCAATATTTAAAAGGAGTTCAGTCCAGAGATTCGGAAATTGAGGATACCTTCTGTTCCAACCATTGAAATGGATCAGATATTCCGGGACCTTCCTGCCCCGCTCATCTCTTCCCAGGACAACGTCAACCACCTGCAAGGGTGCAGCGGGGAGCTCAGCCAAGGTCTCTCTGTCTGTCACACATACACCGTCTCCCTGTCCCTCGCGCATACGCCGTCTCCCTGTGCCTCGCGCATACGCCGTCTCCCTGTCCCTCGCGCATACGCAATCTCCCCGTCCCTCGCGCACACGCCCACATCCCTCACGCACATGCCGTCTCCCTGTCCCTCACGCATACGCCGTCTCCCTGTCCCTTGCACATACACCCATATCCATCACGCACACGCCGTCTCCCTGTCCCTCGCACACACGCCCACATCCCTCACACACACGCCGTCTCCCTGTCCCTCGCGCATACGCCATCTCCCTGTCCCTTGCGCATCCGCCGTCTCCCCGTCCCTCGTGCACACGCCCACATCCCTCACGCACACGCCATCTCCCTGTCCCTTGCGCATACGCCGTCTCCCCGTCCCTCGTGCACACGCCCACATCCCTCACGCACACGCCCACATCCATCACGCACACGCCGTCTCCCTGTCCCTTGCTCATAAACCGTCTCCCTGTCCCTCGCGCACGCGCAGTCTCCCTGTGCTCCCCGGTAAACCGACGTTTGCCGGACTGGCCACTCGAAAAGTAAAACTTAACGGATTTTTGTACAATTATAATTTCATACGCAGATACAGTCGTTAAAGAGAAAATTAGTCACCTCATGTTTGATTTAAGGTCGCACCGTTTCAGGTCTCAGAAATAAACGTCTATATATGAGGGGCTGAATGCAGCGAACCGGGAAGCTCGGGAGTTACCGAGTCCTCTAACAGTAATTCCGCTGCCACGTCGCCGATCGGCAAACAAGTAAAATAACATCGCATCTTCAAATGCACGAAACTATCAACGAAATAAAATGAGAATAAAAGTGAAAGACGAAGTCACGGGCGTTTAATGTGCTGGTGCAGGCCTTGCGTAAACAAACCAAAACGTGTAACCAAATAACTGCATGCAACCAGTAATCTAATGCGTACAGGACAACTTATACAACTGTTTACTATTTAAAGGCATCGCATCTAGGTGCATTCGTGTTTTTCTGCTATTGCTTTGTAAATATGGCACGTTTGCCGAGCTGCCGGAAAGTGTGCAGAGAGCCCTTTACCCCGGACTGAAAACACATTCAAAATCTACGCAGAAAACGCTTTATTTCAGCTTACTGCAGGAATACATGGAAAGCAGGGTAAAGCGCCCCGTGGTCGCGCGCGAGGTTACCGGCGAGCGCGTGTTACCTTCGCATCGTACAGCACTTTAGCCTTAGTCGGGTCCGGTTCAAAGCAGAGAACTTTTTCTCCTTTGTGAAATTTAAATTTCATTCCCCGAGAGTTCATTTGTTCATCATGGCGAGCAGGAGAGGAGGAATCTGAACCCCCGACTCCTTAACCCGTTCGCCGCCGTGCTTTATCAAACCGATCCCGGATCCCGGAGCGAGGAAAAGGCGAGGAGAGCGAGGATGCGGCCCCTGGTAGCTAAAACGCGGAAAGCGAGAACGCGGAATGACCCTCGGAGGCCGCCGTAGCGGCGCGGCCTGGACGGGGGCGTGGTGCCGCTCGTTGCGTTCCGCTCCCTTCCGGTCCGGTTTCTCTGCCGCGCGGACCGGAGCGCTTTTTTGCCGCACCGATTCGGTTGATATTTCTTTCTGTAATCCTACATCACTGGAGGAAAACGAATATAGCCTATGCCTATCATGGCGGCTCCAATTATAGCGGCACCCCGGCATTTTTTATAGCATCGTAATTTATAAATAAAGCAAACCACGGTTGTCTCACTTTTATTAACCCTTCTGCGGTTTTTTTTCCCAACCTGATTTGCTGTTGCAGGGTCTCGAGGACCACGGTATAATGGGTTTTATCATCTCGATTTTTTTTATTACAAAGAGTCGTCCCTTCTTTTTAATGCAGTGTATTTTTTGACCAGAGGATGGCGATGTAGACCATGAAAACCCGCTCAGTGGTCAAGCGACCCCTAGTGGCGCTAAAATTGTGCAGCCTTTTCTTAGAATGCAGCAGGATAGTCGTGTTTTCAAAATAAATTAGAGACTTTACAGTAATTCTGGATTTTTTTTTTCTAAACTGAAAGGCTACAAGTATTTGAATTTTGCCGATTCTGAGTGAAATATAACCCTTTATGTAAGGCAGCGGTATGTCCGGCTGTACCGGAAGGGACGCCATTTGGCTTCAATTTGCAAACGAATCAATTTACTGCTGCCTCACACTGCTCGTATTTGTAAATAATAGTTTCATTTAGTGTTGTATTTCGCCATTAGGATGTTTAGTTCGGATATCATTGCCTTCCCTACACCATAACATTCATGCACGAGCGTACCATCCCTTTCCGCGAGCGGAAGTATCCAAACAAAGGTTATTATTGTCTTTTATACTAATTATATTTTCGTGGTATTATCTGTAAGAGTAATCTTTTAAATGCATGCATTAATATATATTCTCGCTTTTTTGTATTAGGTGAGGTTTATTTTCTGGAAAATATGATCATTGAGCTGTTACGGTTTGCGTTCAACTCGTTTGAAACTTCTATGCCGATTATATTATATATGTTATAAAGCTTATAATGTTTTCAATGAGTTCATTTATAAGTATTCTCATCATAGTAGTACTAGCTGATGTTTAGTTGTAGGAAAATGCATGCATTACGCTGTATGTTATTTACTTATTGCGATCTTTTGCAGTATCTTGCTAAGTCTATATATATAGCAAGCAGCAGAATGCTACAACATGCCAGCATATTTTCGGGAAAGCAATAAAGCTTATTATGTTTTCAGTGCGTGCATTTATAAATACTCTGCTTTTCTAAGTAATCAATTATAATAATTTGCTGTAATATATATGCATTACGCTATTTTGTTCACTTCTTGCATTCAAGTGTACTTTCCTATTTACCAGCATAAAACGGCTTGGGCCCACTTCGCCCTTTACGGATGCTTTTTTGTTCATTGCAAGTTTAGGGAATCTGTAAAAAAAAAAAAAAAAAAACACTGCCATGGTTTCATTTGTTGAATTCATTTATCTTCTCCATAAGTTAACATTTTTGTTAAGAAATTAAAAAAAACCCTCGTGCAAAATTACTGGCTCCTTCCTGCTCATGATTTTTATGCAAAGCAACTGATTTTCATTTTCTTCCTCTCAGCTGTATTAAGCTGCAGGTGATTTTCCAGCTAATGTTCACATGCATGCAGTTCTGAAGTGCTCTATTTCTTCTCTAGCTTTCCTTGGTGAAAATGGCCAAGACAAAAGAGCTGTCTGTGGATATCAGAAAAAAAATAATTGCCAAGCATAAAAAGCTGCAAGGCTACAAATCCATTTCGAAAGACCTTGGTGTTCCTGTTTCAACAGTTCGCAATGTTATCAAGAAATTTGCAGCCCATGGGACTGTATTGAACCTTGTAGGACGTGGGCGTAAGAGGAAAATTGATCACAAGTCTCTGCGACGGCTGGTGAGAACTATTAAAAAAACCCCATGTGCAACTGTGGAAGACTTAAAGGTTGACCTTGAGAGATCTGGAACAGTGGTGTCAACTCGCACTGTCCGCAGGACTCTACATCAAGAAGGGCTCTGCGGCTGCAGGGGAGCGCTCTTGGAAAGGACACCCAAAAGCCAGCCTGGACTCAAAAAAGGAAAAAAAAAAACACCTTAAAGTAGCCTAAGGCATCCTAGAAAATGTTCTGTGGATGAATAAACATTCCGTTTGCTCCCGAGCTGCTGAGGTAAATCAGAGGACAGAACAAATCGGCTCATGGCGTAAATGTTATGGACAAATCCAAGAAGAAAGAGGGATCCTCAGAAATCCAAACGATGCGGGGAGTATCCAGGGAGGGTTAGCTCATACACAGCATGGGTTGCTTTCTCCTTCCCCAGCCAAGATCTGGTTCTGTTTTCCCTGCTGCTATTTGCTTATTTTGTCGTCTTCCACAGTGATTTTAACCATGCTCATTTTTACACTCCCACTACGTTTTACACTTACATCTCTGCTGTGCTAATTTTGCAAACTAATTTAAATAGCATACATTTAGTAGTGGTTAGGGGTCCATTGATTTTTTTTTAGGGGACAAAATGTATGTGTGAAAAGTCACCGAACATGATGGTATCACAGCAGCTTTGGAATGGGGGTTAAATTTGTCCCCTCTACAAACTGCCCTGTGTGACCTGGGGCCTGTATCATGAACAGAGGTTTGTTAGTTAGCCAGATAACTTGTTGGATTTTAGGTACGCCAGTTTAAATGAAGTTTATCTTTGTTCACTTACATTTGCCCCAGGCTACCTTAAATCTGGCAAGGTGTCTAGCTGAGCAAGTAGTCCTGTTTCGTGATACCGACCCCAGGGTGATTATGATTATTATTGCTGTTGTAATTATCTCTATTTGTATAGTACACTTCAACAATTCACCTTAATCGAGAATATCTGTACTGAAGTTATTGTTACGGATCTTTTGGTGGTTCTTATGAATGCACTACAGCAAACTTTAAAGTAGAAAGAGCTTCCTTTTTTAGTCTGTCTTACTGCAGATAGTTTACAAAGGAAATCCATAAGGCACTTTTGAGTTTTTAGTCCCTTTCTGGAAATGGCATTGGCCACTAGATGGCTCTCTTCCTGCATGTCACTATCAGGTGGTTTTACTCACAACAGAATTTCTGGCTAGCAGTTCACTGGAATCAGTAAGTAAAACATTTGCAAGAGGTGCTGTCATTTAACTATAGAATTCATCAATGTCTGTTTGTCGTAGAGATCTAACATTTCCCTTAAAATTCCCCTTAAAAATGTTGACATTTGAATTTGTTATACTTAATGGTTGGTATAAATGCACTGATCAATGACAAAGTATCCCATGTAGTCTACAGGTCAGAAATTAATGTCAATATCTAATTCTTCAGTAAAGATACAAAATAAAAAGAAAAAAAAATAAAAATTGCAGAGTAAGGGTGCAAAGGCAGTACTGGATGGTCCATCTGCTTTCTGTACCTGCTTGTCCTATTCAGGGGTCTGGGGGGGTCCGGAGTCTATGGGCACCAGACGGGGAACAACCCAGGATGGGACACCAACCCATCACAGGGCACACACACACACCAGCCACACACACATGTACACCTACGGGCAATTTGGCAACTCCAATCAGCCTCAGCATGTTTTTTTTTGGACTGTGGGGGGAAATTGGAGTACTCAGAGGAAACCCCATGACAACACGGGGAGAACATGCAAACTCCACACACACAGTGCCAAGGTGGGGACTCAAACCCTGGTCACTTCACTACTACATAATATATAATATCTATGTGAGTATCGTTTTAAATTATTTATGAACAAATATTTTGTGCATTCTATTTAATGGACATTTAAGATATTTCCTGGTCATGTTTTAAGGAACATTTAGCTATGCAGGGAGGAAACATTTTGGTACGGTGGTCAGCACCGCTGAGTCAAACCTCTAGGACCTGGGTTTGAGTCTCTGTCATGGCTCCATGTGTGTGGAGTCTGCATGTTCCCCCCGTGTCATTGTGTGTTTGCGTGTTCCCCCCCCCATGTCATTGTGGGTTTGCGTGTTTCCCCCCCGTGTCATTGTGGGTTTGCGTGTTTCCCCCCGTGTCATTGTGGGTTTGCGCGTTTCCCCCCCGTGTCATTGTGGGTTTGTGTGTTTCCCCCCCCCGTGTCATTGTGGGTTTGCGTGTTTCCCCCCCTTGTCATTGTGGGTTTGCGCGTTTCCCCCCCGTGTCATTGTGGTTTTGCATGTTTCCCCCCCGTGTCATTGTGGTTTTGCATGTTTCCCCCCCGTGTCATTGTGAGTTTGTGTGTTTCCCCCCCCGTGTCATTGTGGGTTTGCGTGTTTCCCCCCCGTGTCATTGTGAGTTTGCGTGTTTCCCCCCCGTGTCATTGTGGGTTTGCGCGTTTCCCCCCCGTGTCATTGTGGGTTTGCGCGTTTCCCCCCCGTGT
>JAAGVU020000035.1:25092520-25127011 GCA_011763525.2 Mormyrus iriodes | reverse complement strand
CCCGGTGTTTGGGGGTTGCGCCCTTTCCCCCCGCGGGTCGTGGGGGTTGGCTTGTTCCCCCCCGGCTCCTTCGGGGTTTCCCTCCCCCCTTGCTTTCCTTGACCCGCCCCCCCCCCCCCCCCAAACACACACACACGCACAGTCCAAAATCATGAACCGGAGTCACCATGACTGGTGTGTGTGCCCTGTGATGTGTTGGCACCCTGTTCTTGGTCATTCCCCGCCTTGCTCTGAAACCCTGCACAGGACAATTGGGTATAGAATATGAATGGAAATATGCAGCTTATATAACTAATTTCAAACTAGTGGAGACATTTTCTGACAGATGCTTATCATAATACAGAAATGCCACATCACATATAGCCAAGGGAGGCCTGTTAAATATCCATACATTCATCATTCTCTAAAAATAATCACCTGCCATCTACTACAGTCATACTTTATGGGCAATTTAGAGAGACGAATTATCTTAATTAGCCAGTGAAAACCCTTGGGATGCTGGAGAACACATACAATCTGCACACGCAGAGCAGAGGTGGGGTTCAAACCAGCAGTCTGGCGGTGTGAGTTATGTGTTAGCCCTCAGGATGGCTGACCACAGCCTCAGCATTCTTGAGTGTGTTCTTGGCTTATTGAATGTTGCAGAGCCCCTGAAATATAATTTTAAATTCGTAGGATTTCCTCCAAAGCGCAGGTCTTTCCTATACAATCCCCCCACCCCCCCCCTTAACAGACAGTACCCGCACAGCCTTACAGTTATTGAGCACCTTGACTTCTTCTGTTTGTGTAAAGGTGCAACATTCCTCAGTTATGGATTTCACTTCTATGAAGAAGAAAATGTAATAATTAGATAAGATACTGTCGGGATTACAGCAGGGTATTGCCCAGGTAGCCTCGTCACCCCTTCCATCTCATCCCTACTCCTCACACACCTCCAACCTGTATAATGTGGAAATGTAAAAGCCAATAAATGTGTTTTTATCTGAATACCCGAGTCCTTCTCAGGACTCATAACTCTGAATCTACTCCTGTTCATTTATTGCACATTCCACTTTCACGTCAATGTGCCAGCAGCCAAACCACCTGCAGTGCAGCCTGGGTAATCCACCTGAACCTTGGATGGGAGACCAGCTAGGAAAGCTGGGTTGCTGCTGGAAGAGGTGTTGGGTGTGGCCAACAGCAGAGCCCGTCCCGTGGTCTGTGTGGATCCCAATGCCCCAGTGCAGTGATGGGGCAGTATCTAACTGGTGAATTCTCTCTTCCTCTTCACCACCTTAGCTACTGTGTGGTGAGCGTACTGGTGCAGAATGGCTGCCGTCACGTCATCCAGGTGGGGGCTACACAGTGGTGGTGGATGAAGTGGCTCCCATTGGTTCGATAAAGTGCTTTGGTTTTCTTGAAAATCGCTATATAACTGCAACTTTCATTCATTTTGCACCATTTCTCCCCCCAATGAGGCAGTTAACTGAATTTCTCTGTGTATTCCATTCGTCAGAAAACGTCATTTATATTATGTATACTTTTTATTTGACTAAATATTCATATTTTATCTATTACGTTGTCTTCTGCGACATAACAGTATGAGCCATAAGATATACCAATAGTTTAACTAAGTAACTAGCAGTTTCACATGGACACGCGCACACACGTAGGCCCCAATGTGATTTTCTCCTGCCTGATTTTGAATGCACACATACGAGCTCCAGTAGCTGGCAAGAAACTGCTTGACGGACTCAGTGGGCTGAACATGAAACCGGAATAAGAAACTAAACACTAGCAAACAAGCAAGAAAAAGTTGCTATACAGTGATCCCTCGCCATATCGCGCTTCGACATTCGCGGCTTCACTGTATCGCGGATTTTATATGCAAGCATATCTAAATATATATCGCGGATTTTTCGCCAGTTCGCGGATTTCTGCGGAGGATGGGTCTGTTTATTTCTGGCACATGCTTCCTTAGTTGGTTTACCCTGTTTATTTCATACACGGGACGCTATTGGCGGATGGCTGAGAAGCTACCCAATCAGAGCATCGGAATGCAAATGAGCATGACTGCTTTGTTCATATTTTAGAAATATGACACTAATATTAAAGGATAATCATAATATATGTAAAATAACTGGGTAAGTGAGTAAAACGAGTACATTACTGTATATTATAGTAAATATAAAATTATTTTCTGTTATAATATGTATTACAATGTGTTTACAACTACGTTTTACGTATTAAATAAAACTCTTCAATGATATGCGATACGTATATTTGTGTGTAATATATAAACAGTGTGTTAACGTACATAATTACATACAAAACGAATCTTACCTAATATCTAAGAGAATATAAAGGGTTTATAAGGGCTTAAAATATACATATTTTTACTTCGCGGATTTTCACCTTTCGCTGGGGGTTCTGGAACGCGACCCCCGCGATAGACGAGGGATCACTGTATTAGCATTTCGTCATGTAATTATTATAATGCTGGACAAGTTACGGTAAGCATGCATGGAAATGGCAAAGAAGCTGACAAAAATGACACGATGTATTCCCCAGACAGCCTCGTCACCCTCCATCTGATTTTGCCAAACAAAAATATCCCAGTATAATGTAAATGTTACGATGATACAACCCAAGCCTACACCAGACACTCTTCCTACCTCTGAAAAAATCATTTATTAAAAGCCCAACTTTAATTAAAATCCCTCAAGATAAACTTCGCCAAGTTTCCCACAAAATTTCGCCGACCAGCTACCAGACTGCTACCAATCAATGTTGTAGAGCAGGGGCTGGTTACAAAAACAATAAATGTGAAACCTTTATAGAATATTCATAAAACCAACTTGAACGATGTAAACTCACGTGTTTTCAATACGTCTTGTATTAGACAAACAAAATGTTCCCAAACCGGCGATTATTAAGGACTGTCACCAGGATTACCCGTAGCTAACGTATAGCCACAATTAACAGTGTTTTTTTTTTGTAATTTAGGTTCTGCCCCTGTCAAGAAATGTTTTCATTCGTTTCATTGTGTGTACCAAACTGAAAATGGTGTGTGTATGTGTGTGTGTGTGTGTGCCCTCCACTATTATTTGTACCCCTTGTAAAAATTAGTAGGAAGGGTTAGAAAAAAAATCAGTTTGCTGAAATACCTTCATCTTGCACTGAGAAAAATAATAAAAATCTGACTTTGAATTGAAACAAGTTTATTCAAAGAAAAACAAATCCCTTGTAAAGAAATAAATATTCTTAACAAAAACACATGTGCCACAATGGTTGGCACCCTTGGCAATTAATGTGAAACAATGTAACTGAAGCATGTTTCCCATTTAAATAGGACATTGTTAAGTTGATTGGAGTGTACAGGATCTTACCAGCTGAAATCAATGACTTCCTGATTAACTGGGATATAAATGTGAGGAGACACAGAACCAAACTCCCTTAGCCAACCATCATCATGGCAAAGAGCAGAGACTCAGTCCTAATGAGGGAGAAGCGTGTTGCCCTTCATAACTCAGGGAATGGGTATAAAAATAGCTGCTTGCCTGAAAAAACCCATTTCTACAGTTAGGGCAATAATAAGGGGTGGCAATAATAGTGGAGGGCACTGTGTGTGTGTATGTATATACACAACTTGGGCTTCGCCTACAGGATCATTCGTGTGTCATTATGTCAGCAGAGATGAGGTCATGGGGGCTCGGTTGGAAAATACTGCAGTCGTCCTTCCGACAGCCGGTATCCGACCCACCGTTATCAGTGACGCCTCGCGGGTTCCTTCATGGACTCCTTTATCACACGGCTTTGCCTCCCCCAAAAATCCCCGGGGTACGTTGGTAATACCCAGCCATACCAAGTGTCTTTTTTGCAGCACAAACTACAATTATTGTTTGAGTTGCACTTCATGCGTGTTCAACTAGTAAAGTACATTAGCGAGACTATATTCAACTATAAGAAGTACAGTATAGCGCACAATGCATTTGCTGTTGCTTTATCTTAAGGTCGGGTGACAGCAAGTTTCACTTGGTGACGTAAAAGCCATCTCTTCAAACTGCTTATGATGCTGGATTTTCTGTCTTCTGAAACCGAGCGCGGCGAACCGAAATGTTTCTCGTCGTTGGTTTTATGGTGAGTAAAAGAGTGTGGAGTTGGGGTGGGACCGTTATCAGTGTCTGAAGCAGCGAGAGAAAGGGGATGTGAACCGGCCGGAGGCGGGGAAGGGAGCGTCCCAAAGCCGCATGACTCAGAGAGGAGCGAAGGGCTTCCATCTGCGCTCAGCCTCAGGGAATACTGCTGTGACCGACCATGCGAGCTCACATCCTGACATTTTAAATCGGCATTCATTTGTTTTAGAGGTACTTCCTAATAAATTATGCAAAAAAAACTGAAATACATCTGAAGTCATATATGATGATGAGCGGAAGTGTGAACTGAAGCGATGCATCGGACAGCGTCAGGTGCGGAGAAACATCGAAAGCATTAATAGTTTAACATGAACTTGGGAGCAAATATCAAGGACAGATAATAACCCAGAGGAAAGAGGAGATGTCAGCTCAAGGACTCTTACACAGTGTCTTCTCATGCTCGTCACCTGCTTCCAAAACTATGTCCAAGCGAAGACTGCGTCAGACCAGGAGTCTGGACCCCGCTATAATAAGACACTGCGGGACCGACAGCACGTCGGAAGAGCAGCTCCGAGGTCCGGGATCCCGGGAAACAGGTGCTTTTTCCGTGAACCCAGAATGTCCGTCTGGCTCCAAAGCGGACCATCGCTCCAAGGTGCTGAAGCTGAAACAGCCGCTTTCATCTTTTTCCAGTCCGCCTACCCCCCTGGACGTCTCTCCGACTTCGCTGTTCCAGTTTGACTACGATCCGAGGGCCGTGAAGCGGAATCCCGCCTGGGATCTGCCCTTCCTCGCCAGGAGCCAAGCGGCCAGTCCGCCGGGAAGCACCGCTTCCATCTTTTCGCCGCGAAAGTGGCTTCAGAAGAAATTGCATCAGTCCAGCACCCAATCTTCTGTTATATGGAGATCCGAAGTAAGTATTTTGCAAAAACTAGGTTTGTTAAGAAGTAATCTGTATGTAGTACTGCTATGTACAAACACACGCGTGTTTGCGCGAAATGATTATTACAAATCAGTCCCAAAAATTCACATATTAGACAGTGACTCTCATGTGTGATTGGTATTTTACCAAGGTAAGCTGTCACACATAATCCTGTGCGTATGTAACAGTGCTAGCCCAAAATGTTCTAATCTCCATTGCACACCCTGCAAATAAAAGTCGCACACATGGTTTTAATTACCGGCACTACATTTAAGTAAAAAGGGAGAGCGTTTTTTGATTAAAAAAATATCCCGGGGCCGCCATGTAAATATAATCATTTCAAAACACACTCGAGAACTATTTTTAGTAAAAGTTCTCAGGGGCCACATATTTGACAGCATTCCAGATTAAATGGCTAGGGTTTCTCGTGTTTCTGCAACACCATCATAACAAAGAAATGGTCATCCTGTTATCCTCTTTGGTATAGCCTAACCCAAACTCGTTTATTATTATTATTATTATTAATTATTAATATTATTATTATTATTATCTGTGCCCATAGCAACAAGTTTTGAGCAGTTTCGCGTCCAGCAGCTGTCTCCTGCTGTGGGAACAGGACGCCGTTGTTGTAAATGCCTTAACGCTGAACTGTGCCATGGGAAGCACATACAGGGCCCTTCACGATTATTGGCAGCCCTTGTAAAAATTAGTAAGAAGGGTTAGAAAAAAATCACTGTTTGCTGAAGTTAAATTGAAACAAGTTTATTCAAAGTAAAACAAATCCCTCATCAAGAAATAAATATTCTTAACAAAAACACATGTGCCACAATAGTTGGCACCCTTGGAAATTAATGTGAAACAATGTAACTGAAGCATGTTTCCCATTTAAATTGGACATTAAATTGATTGGAGGGTACAGGATCTTACCAGCTGAAATCAATGACTTCCTGATTAACTGGGATATAAATGTGAGGAGACAGAACCAGATTCCCTGAGCAAACCATCAACATGGCAAAGAGAAGAGACTCAGTCCTAATGAGGGAGAAGCGTGTTGCCCTTCATAACTCAGGGAATGGGTATAAAAAATATCTGCTCGCCTGAAAATGCCCATTTCTACAGTTAGGGCAATAATAAAAAGTGGTCATCAACTGGATCTGTGATAAACTTGCCTGGAAGAGGAACCAAGTTACCATCATATGGCATCTCCACGCCAACAGGTTATTTGGGCGGTATGCCAGAAAACAGCCTTTTCTGTCAGTTATACAGGAATGTAAGCGCCTGGAGTTTGTTAAACGTTACTACAACTTTGACTGGGACTGTGTTCCATGGTCTGATGAAAGAAAAATTGAACTTTTTGGCAATAAACACTCACAGTGGGTTTGGTGTAAAAGAAGGACAGCTATGATGAAAAGAACCTTGTCCCAGCTGTCAGATATGGTGGAAGTTCTGTGATGTTGTGGGGCTGTTTTTTCTCCAAAGGCCATGGAAACATTGTTAGGGTACGTGGCATCATGGATTCCATGAAATATCAGGAGATTTTAAATCAAAACCTGGCTGCCTCCACCAGGAAACTAAAACTGGATCTTCCAGCAGTACAATGATCCGAAACACACGTCCAAATCAACCCTGCAATGGTTGAATGACCACACAACCAAGGTTCTGCCAGGGCCATCTCAGTCCCCTGACCTGAACCCTATTGAAAACCTGTGGAGTGAGCTGAAGGGGAGAGTACACAGGAAAGGGCCTAGGACCCTGGATTATCTGGAGAGATTATGTAAAGAAGATGGTCCCAGATGCCATGCTCTGCATTCTCCAACCTTATAAAAGGTTAGAAGAGTAGACTCCATGAGGTTTTATTAGCAAAGGGAGGATGTACAGAGCATTAAATGCAGGGGTGCCATTTATTTCTTGATGAGGGATTTGTTTTTCTTTGAATAAACTTGTTTCAATTAAAAATCAGATTTTTCTAATTTTTTCATTGCCAGATGAAGGTACTTCAGCAAACAGATTTGTTTTCTAACCCTTCTTACTGATTTTTACAAGGGGTGCAGTAACAGTGGAGGGCCCTGTATCCTTAGACTACAAACATCACAGGTACATGTGTCTCATGCGGGAGGGAAGACTGTGGTACTCATGCAACTCTGGTCTGGTCTAAACTGTGAAATCGCTCTGTTTTTAGGCCATGTGCAAGTGGGATACAGGGAGAAAGCATCACATGTATTTTTTTATGAAGACGGCACACAGTGCAAGTTTAGTTCAGTTTGTTTGCATTTTTATTTATATTTTACTTTGTTTACCAGAGTATTTTCTGTGGCATTTAAAGTGTGATGGCATATTTAAACCTATAGACCTATAACATATATTTAAAAGACAAAGGACTTTTCTTTAACTAATCTATATGTTTGGGGGTTATTATATTAGTAAATGGAATATGTTTGGCAATGGATCGTAAGGAATCCAGTACATTTAAGGATTTCATAATTTCATTTCAGATTGTCACTTAACCTGCTTTCAAAAGGCAAACGGTTGTCAGTAAGCCGAAACAGAAGCGGGGCCACTGGTACGTCCTGCTACAAAATATTGCACACGGGATGTCCAAAATCAGGCCAACCTTCAGTAGTGCAGGGATTTAGGTAAGGCATGACTGACTACTGATGAAAACAGGATGCACGATGAGACTTTAGCCCTTATCGTCTTTGAGTCTTTTTGTGAAAGTCTCATCATATCTGTATATCAAATGTACCGGTATGTAATTCCTTGTATTCCGATCAGCATGTTATCTACAGTCAGATTTGATTACATTACACTCAATTTCAAGGCTATTTTTTGCTTACTTTATATTAAAAATGAAACTTGAGTATGTACATTGCATAAAGTTAGTACACAGATCTCTAAACATTTTGGTGAAATATGACTAAATATTTGGCAGAAGCACGTTTCTCGTCAGTTACGGCTGTGAGCCTTTCCGTCTGAGCCTGTGCCGGCTCTGCACCCCGCTCGCTGCAGGCTATGTTGTTTCGTTTCGACGCATTTTTGTCCCAGCTTGGTATGGCTTTGTTTACAGAGAGTAGCTGTTAAGTCTTCCCATGAGTTCTTCACAGGATTCAGGTCAGGGCGTTGACACGGTGGCCACTCAGGGACATTGACCCGCCGATTCTTAACGAGATGGAAGATAGTTTAATTCAAACGTGCAAGACGAAAAATTTCTTTCAAAATGGATTCTGCTGGCAGGACATGCTTATGCATTCCAAAAGCATTTTCATTACATTTTTTTGAGGTGATATAAATTTATGATGAACACATGACATGGATCTGTGTGTGTGTGTGTGTGTGTGTGTGTGTGTGTGTGTGTGTGGTCCAGGTATAGTTTAAAAAAACCTGTTATTTTGATGTTGTGGGGACCATTTTTTTGGTCTCCATAAGGGGAAACTGCAATCAAAAAACGAAAGATGCCAGAAGTCTTGTATTTCGTTTGGTTACTTGCAGACTCATGTCTTTCTGTTTTTTGGTGAAGGATGCATAAACTCTGTCAGTGAGGCTGATTTTTTTGTGCCTGCACGTGTGTGAGGTGCTGACCAGATGTGGTGGCTCAGGGAATAGGCAGAAATGTAGCCCTGTGTCCTGGTGAGGCGTGAAAAATGGACATTAATGGCTTCTCCTGTCCTCTGGAGGTACAGCTGATATGAGAAGCTCTATGCTGGCATGAAGCTGCTCAGTCATCAGGAAAATAATTTTTGTATCTGGCTTTGTTTAACTATGTGTAGGTTGTCACAGATTGCGTGTCTGCTGGTTCCTGGTCCCAGACTGCAGACATACATACTCAGGACTGCCTGATAGCCTCATAAGAAGGTACAGGCTGGAGATCTCTGCTCTACTGGGGACTGCACTGCAGGGTTTTGAGTCCTCTTTAAAAGAGTTACGTCTGGTGAAGTTATCTCCTCCCACTGTGTTAACTGGAATGATTGAATTAAAAGATGAGGAACAACGAAATGCAGTCGAACCCATTCCTCCCCCCCCGAAGAAAGGGCTTCCCGAGAGAGACAGCGGGGCTGTTTTAGCTGCTGCTTGGAGAAGCAGGAGGACGTGACCTGATGTGCCCAGATATGGCTAAGAGATTGGCTGTGGCACGAAGTGCAGTGTGCAGCCACTGCAGATCCTACCGAAAAGCTGCGAACAGCTGGTGCCAGACTGAAGGGGTTCGTGTGACTTTGGAGTAAACCGGTTTGGTCTGGTTTAGTTTAATGTTCAGGTTTATATGAAAACACCTCTCCCAAATATGTGTTAAAACTTCGGTAACAAAACATACACAACATACAAAATTCACGTGTGCTGATCAGTATCGTGTTCACATTGAGATATCGGTCATTTTCAGCAGCACTGAGGATTCAAGAGAATGAAAGGTACAAACTAGCTGACAGAAACAATGGCTGATTGACTGAAGCCTGTTTACTAAGAAAATTAAGAGCCAAGTGGTTCTTGGTGACTCTGTGAAACTTAATTTTCTGTTTATCTCTGGTCAGGAAGTGAAAAAATACTGTGACAAAAACCAGACTTTTTTTTTACTCACATTAATTTTTGAAGAAAAAATTACAGAAAAAACTCTAGATCTGCTTTATTATCTACAATTAGTCATTTAATAATTCTAATAATTACGATGTAATAATTCTGCGTTATGTATAGATGTCCCCACAATGTGATAAAAACCTGTTAGCTTGACCTTGTGGCAACATTTTTTTCTGTCCCAACCAAGAGAAATTTTCTATAAAATTTTATCTAAAAATTAAAAATATAAAATTTTATTGTACATGGGAAAAACCTGTGTGAATCCAATCAAAAACCTAAAAATACCAAAAGTCTTGTATTTTGTTTGGTTTCTTATGGCTAAGGTGAGGGCTGGGGAGGGGTTAAGGTTGGCCTTGTTGGGATTAGGGTTATACCCATAGAAATGAATGTACAGTTCCCACAAAGATATGAGTATAACACGTGTGTGTGTGTGTGTGTGTGTGTGTGAGAGAGAGAGAGAGAGAAAGAGAGAGAGCCTTTTGATGAGTTGGCATCCCATCCTGGGTTGTTTCCTGTTCCAGACCATCTGAGACCCTGAATAGGACAAGCGTGTACAGGAGATGGATGGATGGATGGATGGACTACATATTATAATGTTTCAACATTTCTGCTGCTGTTTGTTGTTGTGAATGAAAATGCCACTGCAAAATTTCTGGAGTTATAACGTAAGTAATACATTATAACATATGTATGACAGAAGCCCTGATACAAAACTTGGAGAATCTTTGGAGAATTCTTCATTTGCCTTCGTCCCTGAAGAGCTGCTGCTGCTTAGAGATGCAGAAATTTGTCACGATGTTTAGAAGCCCCCCCCCCCCAGTTCAAGATTCCAGGAGTTAATCAATCTGCAGATTACGACCAGAAAACTGACCGGCCTTAGCTGAAATTAGTACTGAGCCAAATAAGGAGATGGGAGCCAGCAAAGGAAAGCAATGAAGGTGGCGATTAAAGTACATTCTACTGTCAAACCTTTTAATTACTATTTTAGGACAAAGTCTATTCAGATTCACTGGTACTGTATGAGTCTAACTTCCACAGCTTGCTGACCAAATCAATTATGTGTTGGATGTTTCATATTCTTTTCAGCAGAAAACAAGTCACTGTCTGTGACAGATCTGTGAACTGAATACTTTGGTGGTGATGCTATTATGATTCACAGATTCTATGAATATTTTTTGCTTTTTCTCCAATAGGACTGTAACTGAAATTATTCATTTAAAGAAGCTACAGTATTAGTTTGCTGTCCTCTAGTCAAACAGGGAGATATCTCTTTTTTTTGTCTGGAGAAGACAGGAGACGTGTTGTATTTCCAGACTAATACAGTTGTATTTATTTTAGCTGACTTTTTCTCTGGGTGCGTACGCTGTGCAGGCTTTGCAAGCCTAAATGTATACCTAACAAGTGAAGGGAGCACAGGGCGGCTGCCTCGCTGAGGAATGTTTGGAATACCGGAGTGCCATTTCCACATCTGGCTCAGACGACGCTGTCATACTGCTTTTGGAGGCCTGGGCTTCATGGAAACGACAACTTCTGTCTGAGGTACAAGCTGGCCACTGTGAGAAACATGATTGCTGATTTCCAGTCAGGTAATCTTGTGTGTTGTGGAACAGAACTGTCAAACTTAATATGTTCTTGGCCCTGTGTGAAAGGGGAATATAATCGACGAAACTCCCTCTGTGAAAAACAAATCTGATTTGCAAGCCGATGTTCTTCTGTTCATCTTAAACAAAAAGGGAATAGAACAGAATGGAATGAAATTGTTAGAATGAAGACAGAACTCACACTAAGGATAGACAGCATGTGGGATAGGATGATCCGCCATGAAGATTTCACATGAAAACATTAAAAAGTCATTTTCCATACATTTCAGAGAACGTCATGCTTTTTAAGTTGGTAAGGATTGTTTCCTCACCCCTTTATGGTTAGGGGTGTATGAAGCTTGCATGTTGTCCCTGTGTTTGCACATGTTACTTCTAGGCACTGTGTTTTAGAGCTGCAATTGACAAATATGTAGTTATGGTCAACTGGCATCGCTAAACGATCTATAGTATTGTGAGAAAGGAGGAAAAAACAGACATGTTGAAGAGTTTTGCTCATCTTGGCAGAGGGTGAAGATTCCTCCATAAGAGTGAGTGCTTGTTCCTCTGATTTCAGGCCTCGGAGCAGGGTGGAGATTCCTCAGTAAGATTGTGGGCTTGTTCCTCTGATTCCAGGCTTCGGCGTACGGTGGAGATTCCTCTGTAAGAGTGAGCGATCGTTCCTCTGATTTCAGACCTCGGTGTAGGTTGGCGATTCCTCTGTAAGAGCGAGCGCTTGTTCCTCTGATTTCAGGCCTTGGAGCAGGATGGAGATTCCTTTGTAAGTGCGAGCACTCATTCCTCTGATTTCAGGCCTTGGACCAGGGTACAGATTCCTCTGTAAGAGTGAGCGCTCGATCCTCTGATTTCAGGCCTCAGAGCAGGGTGAAAATTCCTCTGTAAGTGTGACCGCTCGTTCCTCTGATTCCAGGTCTTGGAGCAGGGCGGAGATTCCTCGGTAAGACCGAGCGCACGTTCCTCTGATTTCAGGTCTCGGCGTAGGGTGGAGATTCCCCTGTTTGAGCAAGCGCATGTTCCTCTGATTTAAAGCCTCGGTACAGGGTGCAGATTCCTCTGTAAGAGTGTGTTCTCGTTCCTCTAATTTCAGGCCTTGGCGTAGCGTGGAGATTCCTCTGTAAGTGCAAGCGCTCATTCCTCTGATTTCAGGCCTCGGAGCAGGGTTGAAATTCCTATGTAAGTGTGAGTGCTTGTTCCTCTGTTTTCAGGCCTTGGAGCAGGGTGGAGATTCCTCCCTAAGCGCGAGCGCACATTCCTCTGAGTTCAGGCCTCGGTGTAGGGTGGAGATTCCTCTGTAAGAGTTAGCATTCGTTCCTCTAATTTCAGGCCTCGGCACAGGGTACAGATTCCTATGCAAGAGTGAGCGCTTGTTCCTCTGATTTCATGCCTCGGCGCAGGGTGGAGATTTCTCTGTTTGAGCAAGCGCATGTTCCTCTGATTTCAGGCCTCTGTGCAGGGTGGAGATTCCTCTGTAAGAGCAAGCACACATTCCCCTGATTTTAGGCCTCGGTGCAGGGTGGAGATTACTCTGTAAGAGCAAGCGCACGTTCCTCTGATTTCAGGTCTTGGCACTATGCGGCCTTTACATTTCTCTACTGCAGGACCTAATGTGCAGCTTCACATCTTTCCCCATTCCTCTGGGGACATCCCTGCTCCTCAAGTCACATGTTGGCCCACACTAGCCAGAGCCCATTCCCTGTGGGTCCCCCCAAAACAGCACACCTTGCAAATGCCCCTCACATCGCCCAAAACACACAGCAAGGCTAACCTCCTGCCAGTCGCACATCTGGTGACTGGATCGTGCAGTGAGTAAACATCGACTCAGCGAGGTGCTTTTATTTGCATTGGAGATTGGAACATGGGACCAGCTATGTAGTGGGACATGAGAGCTGGCTGTTTGACTCCATACAGTGTTAAACCCAAAATGTCAAATCCAGGGGTCAACTGCATGGCGAATTCTGGCGGACATTTTTAGCCTGCAGTGTTCTTTTTCTTTTCTTAATAAACAGCATTTATCCGTGGACTCCGATGAGTCTTGCCATGGACACGTTTGTCTGTGTACAGATAGGTTGATGTTCCCTGGTCAAACTCCATATGAAGATATTAGTATTTAATGTTATCTTGACTCACACTTGGTGGCTTATCGGCTAGCATTGTAGACTTACACCTACAAAGCTAGGAGATTGAAATATCCAGTATATGTGGCATCCCCGAGTGTCTGTGCGGGGATTCTGGGTGCTCAGATAAATCGGCCATAGTGCATGAGAGTGTGCGCTGTGATGAAACGGCGTCACATCCCAGGTATCCCCTACTCTGTAATCTCAATTTCCTGAGATGGACTGCAGGGCCCCCATGTAGTACAGTGGATATGTAGCACAGTAGATATGTAGCCGTGTGGATGTGTAGTATAGTGGATATGTAGCACAGTGGATGTGTAGTACTACATGGATGTGTTACTCAGTGGATGTGTAGTACTACATGGATGTGTAACTCAGTGGATGTGTAGCACTACATGGATGTGTAATACAGTGGACATGTAGTACTACATGGATGTGTAGTACACAGGCTGTATAGCATAGCGGGCAGATGGCTGCTCTGTAAGTCACTCCCAATCATTTTTTCTTGCTAGGCAACCTAGTTTAATAAAATCAAAGTGGATTTTCATAGTATTGGCAGATTGTGGACCAAAGAAAAATGGAAGCGGGTGCAAAATGTCGATCAGGAGTTGGCATGGTGGCACAGACACAATGTGGCATTCAGAGCTTTCTGGCATTGTGGCCCTGGTTACTACAAAGAATGTCTTCAGTTCAGGCTGGTCTGATGGAGGCACAGTGGGGTGGTGACCTTCTCGTTAGGTGGGCTCATAATTATGAAATTAAGGTTGGAGGTGGTGTGCAGGTTTTGTAGGTCACACACTTACAAATGGACGGTTATGATAAATCTGCAAACACATTTTATAACTTTATACATAATCTTAATATGTTTTATGTTTTGTATGAGTGTTGCCCTTGTCTGTAATTGTGTGGAGTTCATGCACTTAGTGAATTGGTGTTTACAGGTTATATGCATGGGTGGCCTGTGATGGACTGGCATCCCGTCCAGGGTGTCCCCAGCCCTGTGTCTTGTGATGGACTGGCGTCCCATCCAGGGTGTCCCCTGCCCTGTGCCCTGTGATGGACTGGCATCCCCTCCAGTGTGTCCCCTGCCCTGTGCCCTTTGATGGACTGGCATCCCGTCCAGGGTGTTCCCTGCCCTGTGCCCTTTGATGGACTGGCATCCCATCCAGGGTGTCCCCTGCCCTGTGCCCTGTGATGGACTGGCATCCTGTCCAGGGTGTCTCCAGCCCTGTTCCCTGTGATGGACTGGCATCCTGTCCAGGGTGTCCCCTGCTCTGTGCCCTTTGATGGACTGGAATCCTGTCCAGGGTGTCCCCTGCCTCATGCCCTGTTCTTTCTGGGATAGGTACCATGCTCAGGGTCATCCTGTAATGAATAAACACTTATAAAATATTCATGGACAGATGGATGGATGGATGGGATAAATTGGATAAATACGGGTACCATGCTGCTCAGTGGGTTAGGATGCAGTGGTTGTGATCAGAAGGCCGTTGATTCCAATCCCGCGGCAGAGTGGCTTCCCTGTCGGGCCTCAGAGCACGGCCCTCAACCCCATCTGAGCCTGCTTCCTCAAAAATGCATGTGACATTGGATAAAAACATCTGCAAAATAAATTAAATGTAAATATTATTTTTTATAAAAGATATGGAATTGAATTGCATGGACTGTCAGAGTGCAGAGAAAATTAATTTGCTGGTAAATCAGATTTCTTAGTGGAAAAGGAAGACCTAATCTCAGCTCAATGACAAATCTCAAAGTGGGCTGGTCTTCTTGCCCCAGATGCCACACCACATGCAGTAGGTTTTATCTGCAGCGGTCCAGTTTTTCTCCTAAGATTTCAAATGAAAAAATCTCTAACGACAGAACAACAGATTTCCACAGCTTCAGCTAACTTATCCCAGGATATGAGTCACTCTTTTCTCCCGTTGTTTTTACTTAAACTGCCTGTATGTGTTTGAAAAGCGAATCCTTGTTTTCCAATTAAGTTTAATAAATCAAGAAACCAACTCATCACAAGCAGCGTGCAGTTCCCAATTGAAGATGTTTGCTCTCACACTGTGGAGCTCAGATCCTCAATACTGAAACACAACCACAAACCTACCAGGGCTGGCGAGAAGACAAAAAAGGCTGAGAAATAGCAAGTGGCTGCTATTAATAGAAAAGGAACCAAGGATCGTGCGTGTTGTTCCCTCACTATGTTGTTCCCGTGCTGTGCTTTTCGTGTGCCATGTTGTTCCCTCACTAATGTGTTCCCGTGCTGTGCTTTTCGTGTGCCATGTTGTTCCCTCACTAATGTGTTCCTGCGCTGTACTTTTCGTGCGCTGTGTTGTTCCCTCACTAATGTGTTCCTGCGCTGTGCTTTTCGTGCACTGTGTTGTTTCCTCACTAATGTGTTCCAGCGCTATGCTTTTCGTGCACTGTGTTGTTCCCTCACTATGTTGTTCCTGCACTGTGCTTTTCGTGCACTGTGTTGTTCCCTCACTATGTTGTTCCTGCGCTGTGCTTTTCATGCACTGTGTTGTTCCTTCACTATGTTGTTCCTGCGCTGTGCTTTTCGTGCATTGTGTTGTTCCCTCACTAATGTGTTCCTGCGCTGTGCTTTTCATGTGCTGTGTTGTTCCCTCACGATATTGTTCCTGCATATTTATTTATTTATTTATTTAGCCTTAGGGGCCCATAAGCAAACATGGCTGGAAGGAAACGTGAATCTGTGGTCTTGGATGCAAATTGATTCATCGCAGCACTGGAAGGTTTCACAGTGTGTGCGGGAGTACTGTGTCCACACCAAGTCTATCTGGAGGGGGTGTTTGCGATGTTTCCCAGAGAGCCTTGAGGATCACATCTGACAGGGTGGGGGTGGAAAACAGGATGTAGCTGACAGCTTAAAGAGACTGGGGGGGGGGGTCTCAAATACGTCCTGTTTGGCCACTATATGTGTCAAAGTGGACAGTGAGCATCAAACTGAATAATATTCCATAATGAAAAATGAATGAAGTGCTCAGACTTTCAAAGGATAATTCAGCCAGTTCTAATTCTGTAACAAACATTATTATCAGTCATATAAATCATGTGGAGCTCTGTTAGTCTGTAACGCACAGAGGGTCTGTAAACCCTGTGTGTGTGCGTGTGTGTGTGTGTGTGTGTGTGTGTGTTTACAGGACCTTGTACTATTGTCTAGAATAATTATAATGACATCAAAACTAAAAATAACATATGGGTTATGGACGTTTAAAATATTAAACAAAAACCGCATTTGTTGGGGGGCAGCTCTGTGGGTTGGGACAGTTTCCGGTTCAAATCCCGTGGGCGGAAAAGTGATCCCACCATTGGACCCTTGAGCAAGACCCTTAACCTCAATTACTCCAGGGACAGGCTGACCCTGCTGTCTCCTCTACACCAGTTTCGTAGGGTGGCCTCCTGGGATGTTTGTAGGAGGTCCCACCTATGCTGAGCTCTCATTGGCTGCTTTTTCTTCACTCTCTGGTCAAACTCCTCCAAACCAGTTTCTGCTGGGTATATATCAGGTGATATTAGCTTCATTCACTCTATCACTACCCTTTGTAGGCAACTTGGCATGTCCAGACTTTAGACTGGAACTGTATGTCACAATGCAAGAGCAAGACGGAATATGTGAAGTATTCCAAAGTACCTGTACTTGTGCAAATGTTTTATAAAACATCATTTAATCTCAGTATTTTCCTCCTTAATCAAATAAGTTTAGAATATTGCAACAGTATACAGGACTGGTAAATTGATGCTGTTTAATGCACAGAGCAGTGAAATGTGAAAAGTTGCTTATAGTTTTAATGTTCTTTTTCAGATATTTGTGCATTAATCCGGTTTATGATTTTATGAATTGCATCCCATCCGTGACGTACCACAACCTGGTGCCCTGGGCTGCTTAGGATCAGCTCCAGGTCCCCATGTGAGCCTGATGAGGGAGAATGGATGGATAGATGGATAATATGATTTATGGCTATAACACTCACCATGCTAATGCAGAAAGTACTTCTTGCAGCAAGGGCATGTTTGATATTTGAAATGTTTCACTTCAGTTTCCTTTCAATGATGCAATGCTCTCTCTGCTCTTGGGGCGATATTACTTTTTACAGAATTTGTTTTCTTCTGCCATATTTGGGTCCAGTGGTTCTAGTGAGTCTTTTGCTGCCAAGTGTTCCAGAATGAGGGGCAAAAGTGATTCCCTTTACAGCCCCAGCAGGTTGCTGAAAAAAGCCCAAAAATTGAAATGCATGCTCTCTTCTGCGAATGATGTTTGAGATAGTCGTACCAAGCTCATTTTAAATCAGAGTTTTGTGTAAATTAAGCAGGAAATGTCGGGAAGAGGTCATTCTCAGATGCTCCACAGAAAATGAGGGGGGGCAGAGAGGTGGAAATGGTTTCCAAATCTGGAGAAATGCCCTAAGATGTACGGCACTGCGCCAAAACATGCTGCTGCTCTCAAGAGGCTGCAGCTAAAAGGTAGAAGGTCGACTAAATCAGATAAAACTATGAATGCCAGACCGTTTAATGCAGACATGCGGCACACACACGGTGATGCTGCAGTAGCAGCAAATAAATAAAAGTTTAGTTTCAGATGCATGTGATTATGGTGTTTGGAGTTCCAAGTTTCATATAACAAATAAACCTATTGATAACATCCATCCATCCATCCTTCTAACTGCTACAGGGACTGACACACATTTCCAGTAGCAAAACACAGCTGAGTGTGTGTGGAACCTTCCCGGCCGTGCCATTGAACCGCGTGGGGTTTACGTTTGCTGGTGCTGGTACAGCGGGCTGCTTTCCACAACCTGGCATCCTTTGCCCGCTGGGAGGCCTCTTGCACTGTTCGTGAATTCAATATCCATTAGGGCAACCTGTTTACAAAAAGGATGCAAATCGGGTTTCCAGAATGGAGTCTGTGAAACACCCATAATTCTGAGGGTGTGTCAGATTGCGGGGGCTTTAGCTGAATGATGACGGGATTCTGATCTTTTCTGGTACTCATTTGCAACCTAGAACCTGGAGGAGAGGCAGCAGGTAATAAGCTACCATCTCCCCTGTAAAGGGCCCGGCGGGGAGTGACACCACCGTAACTGACCATCATGCAGTTGTTTTCCTGGAAGCCAATCGCTCCCACAAATACATGACTTTATTCAATGACTGTTGTCATAGTGGCTGGTTGACCAGGGTCTGGATGAAGGGTTTTCTGGAATGTGATGTTACGACAGCCAATGGGAATCTGCTGTGAATGAATGTTACATTTGACTTGCTAGTATGTATGAAAGACACTATTTTTGTTACCATGACACTCACTTAAATTAGCATATGAGGAAGTGTGCTGTACTTTTTCTTTTATAGTTGAACACCTTGTTAGGAAATATTACTAACCCTAAAATAGATTTCATTACTCTGTGTTAAATATCGACACAGACATAGGAATTCAAGGGTTCCAGCTAATGTACATTACAAGTGTTTTTTCACTGACTGACTCTCAGTGGATTAGAATGTTGTTTTGTTGCAGTATGTAAAGATGTCATATCAGTGTTTAGTGAACATCAGTAGCGATTGTGACTTGACCTTCTTTGATCACTGAAGTGTTCTCCCTGCTTTTTCTTTGCTCAGTACAAGTCTTCCTTGGCTTTTAGACTGATGGAAATTCCCATTTTGCTTTCCTCTCCACGCTGAGTCCTCATATTGTTGCCTTTAGGGGTGGGGGGCTGACAGATTCCTAAGTTTCCATTTAATATGAGCCGCTCCTGTTCTGCATGGGGCACCTTTGGATTGTGTAAAACCTGCAATATTAAAACACAAGATCCATTTGCCTTGGCCTTTATTACTTAGGAAAACAAATGCATGTGGTGCCTTATTTATCTTACAGCTGCTAACACTTCTGCCAAGTGTAAACTCTGGCTTGCAGGAAGCATAAACCTCATTATGATCTGTGTGTTTTGTACAAAACATTTTGACAGTAGTATCTGCTGCATGCTATTATTTTTTCTTTTATTGTTGAAAGTTGTGATCCTGTACTGGATAAGTGAAGATGGATGGATGATGGGACCTGTATATTTCAGGATAATATCTCTAAACACATCTGCCACCTATTCTTTAAGCTAACAGCCATGTATAACATTTTGAATGCAAAATACATATTTTTCCTTTTATACTTCAGACTGAAGTTTTGCCAATTCAATGGTTGCAAAAAGTTTCTGTAAGATTGGGTGGCGCTCACTGTAAACTGTGGTTGTCAAAGAAGTGTGAAAAGGTTCACCTGCCATATATGGCTAAAAACTGTTTAGGGGGATTTTAATCCGGTAGATTTATGCCGTCGTCTCTGATTATACTGATGCCATGCTGTTTGTAAGAACATATAAGCTCTTCTGTGAGCCGAAAACGGTGCAGCGTTGCGCCTGTGCTCCGTGTCAGTGCTTCGGTGCTGACATCTTGCGGCTGCATTAACGTTGTCTCTAGGATTGCTGCATAGCAGTGTGGTATAAATAGGTTATATGGGAGATTCGCGCAGATAAAGGGAGCTGACGGGGAAATACCCCACGTAATCGCCGTGCGTTAGCTGCCGCATTACGGAGCCGCACAAGCAGCCAGCCCGGCCCCTCTTCGCTTTTCTTCGCTCTCCGTTCGGTCTCCCCTCTTCTCTTTACCTCCCCCTTCCTCCCTTTCTTCTGCTGTTTAGTGTTAAGCCGGTGCTCCTTATCTGCCAAGGCGATAAACACCCGCTGGAAAAGAATGACTAGTCAGCCCTAGTTAGGGTGCTTATTTTATAAGCACCCCTTATACGCCACATGCTTACCAATGGTAGTGTAAGTTACCATTTCTTTAAAGCTGTAAATTGTTACTGTGTTGTGCTAGTAAACAGCAGGTAGTGTTGGTCTATAGGTAATTATTTAATGTAGCCGGCAGAGGGCGCCACTTTCCTTATTTGTCACAAAAATTCTCTAAAATCACGTATTGGCAGCCAGCGTGCCTGTCTTTTAACTGAGTCAGAAGGGTTCCATCTGGGTCGATGTTTATCAGATGTTCATGATTTAGGTGGAATTTGAGTTAAGTTGTCAGGATGGCACCTACAAACAAACCAGCACTATAAGTCAGGTAGTAATCTGTGAGTAAGGAACACCGGAGGGGGCCAAACGTCTAACCATTATTCTTGTACTTCTATTGTAAATATTATTTACCTCTGTTCAAGAATATTTTTTGCACCTTTTTGACTTGTACAGTCAGAGACAATCCATCATCCATAGCAGCTTATTTGTACAGGTTGGCATGGAGCCTGGAGCCTCCCTATGAGGTGCAGGGGACACCTAGGAAGTGAAGGGGACATCTAGGAAGTGGAGGGGACACCTAGGATGTGCAGGGGACACCTAGGAAGTGGAGGGGACACCTAGGAAGTGAAGGAGACACCTAGGAAGTGGAGGGGACGCCTGGGAAGTGCAGGGGACACCTGGGAAGTGAAGGAGACACCTAGGAAGTGGAATCCCAGTTAAAATGGACTTTCACTTGCATTTAGCTTAAACTACATTAAATACAACCAGTTATGTAGCTATCCAACAAATTTTGCTTTCTGATACAGGCCTCAGGGATCCTCAACCTGTCTGTACACAGACAAACGTGCCCATAGCAGGACTCACCTGTGTCCGTAGAAAAATGTTGTGATTGAGAGAAAAGGAACTACACTAGTGGCCAAAATTGTGGAAACCCTTCCAGCTTTTAGAGATTGCAGAACTTTATTCCAGCCCAATTCATGATATTTGTAAACCTTCTTTGGATTTGACATTTTGGGTGTAACAGTATATAGAGTCAAGCAGCCAACTCTTATGTCCCACTCCATAGCTGGTCCCATGTCCCAGTCTCCAATGCAAATAAAAGCACCTTGCTGCGTCTATGTTTGCTCACTGCACGATCCAGCTGCCAGATGTACGGCTGGCAGGAGGTCAGCCTTGCTGTGTGTGTTGGGCGATGTGAGGGGCTTTTGCGAGGTGTGCCGTTTTGGGGGGACCCACAGGGATTGGGCTCTGGCTTGCATGGGCCAAAATGTAACTTGAGGAGCAGGGATGGGGACTGACGTGAAGCTGCACAATAGATCCTGGCAGTAGAGGAACGTAGAAGTCACATAGCGCTAAGGCCTGGGATCAGAGGAACAAGCGCTTGTGCTTACAGAGGAATCTGTACCCTGTGTCGAGGCCTGAAATCAGAGGAACGAGCACACACTCTTACAGAGGAATCTGTACCCAGCACCGAGGCCTGGAATCAGAAGAAGAAGCACTCATTCTTAAAGAGGAATTTGCACCCTGCGCCGAGACCTGAAATCAGAGGAATGAGTGCTCATTCTTACAGAGGAATCTCCACCCTGCACCGAGGCCTGAAATCAGAGGAATGGGCGCTCACGCTTACAGAGGAATCTGTACCCTGTGCCGAGGCCTGGAATCAGAGGAATGAGCACTCGCGCTTACAGAGGAATCTGTACCCGGCACCGAGGCCTGAAATCAGAAGAAGAAGCACTCGTGCTTATGGAGGAATTTGCACCCTGCACCGAGGCCTGGAATAAGAGGAATGAGCGCTCGCGCTTACAGAGGAATCTTCATCCTGCTCCAAGGCCTGAAATCAGAGGAACAAGCACTCGCTCTTACAGAGAAATCTCCACCCTGTGCCGAGGCCTGAAATCAGAAGAACAAGCGCGAGCGCTTACAGAGGAATCTGTACCCTGTGCCGAGGCCTGAAATCAGAGGAACGAGCACACACTCTAACAGAGGAATTTGCACCCTGCGCCGAGACCTGAAATCAGAGGAATGAGCACACACTCTTACAGAGGAATTTGCACCCTGCGCCGAGACCTGAAATCAGAGGAATGAGTGCTCACTCTTACAGAGGAATCTCCACCCTGCACCGAGGCCTGAAATCAGAGGAACAAGCACTCGCTCTAACAGAGGAATCTGTACCCTGTGCCGAGGCCTGGAATCAGAGGAATGAGCGCTCGCACTTACAGAGGAATCTGTACCCAGCACCGAGGCCTGAAATCAGAAGAAGAAGCACTCGTGCTTATGGAGGAATTTGCACCCTGCACCGAGACCTGGAATAAGAGGAATGAGCGCTCGCGCTTACAGAGGAATCTCCACCCTGTGCTGAGGCCTGAAATCAGAGGAACAAGCACTCGCTCTAACAGAGGAATCTCCACCCTCTGCTGAGATGAGCAAAACTTTTCATTATGTCTGGTTTTTCCTCCTTTATCACAATACTATAGATGGTTTATGCGATGCCAATTGATCATAACCCTGTATTAGTCAACTGCAAACCACAGTGCCTAGAGCAAACCTGTGCAACACAGGGACAACATGCAAGCTTCACACAGCACTAACCCTAAACCATGAAGGGGCGAGGTAGCAATGGTCCTCATGGATAATTCAAGCATCTTAAGGCAGCGCTGATTCATTCTCATTTCCTTACCAACTTAAAAAGCACGACATTCCCTGAAGTCCATGAAGAATCTTTTTTTAGTGTTTTTGTATGAAGTCTTCATATTGGAGCATCCTACTGAGCGTCCTTCTCCCTCTCTTTCCTTCCATCCCCCTTTTGCTGTCATTTGTGGTTTCACACTCCAATTTGTAAGTTAACCAAATGAACAGCCTTTAACATGGATGTTTTGGTTGCTGAACATGCATTTTCAAGGGAGACCCTACCCCTGCATTCAGCTGATAGCCGGTGGCCCTCACTGGAAACAAGGGGCTTCACAGCCATCCACTCAGTGTCAGTGATGGATGCTAGCTAAACATAAATGTGTGAGAACTGTTCTGTGTGTGTTTGCTTTGGATCACATGGCAAATTAGCTCATACTGCGTCTTTGGATCTGTCGGTGTACGAAAACATGTGGCCATATGGGCCACTGCCAACTGGCCCTTCAGACATGAAAAGTATATTCACATGTAAAAGTGACATTTGGACACTGCAATGAAAATGAGCCACACATTATATGCATTTAAACGTACGTGTGTGTGTGTGTGTATGTTTATGTGTATATAAAATGGGCTGTACACCTCTAGAAAGCTGGGTTTGATTCCCTGCACCAGCCCTGTGTGTGTTCTGAGCTGCAGTTTAGGGCTCACAAAATCGCAAGTTCAACGTCCCAGAACAATCAGACTTTCCCTTCGGGCTGCCAAACACCCTGCCTGACGGGCTGTCAGAAATCATCCCCAATGTACATTAAAGTTCCCTCCTTTATCCATATTTTCTGTTCTTTTGACTTGCTACTTGGAGGAAATACTTGATGAATGAGTTATTGATCCTTATAATGGTTTGTCCTCTAGCAACACAAACTTCACAAACCATCAGAAACGCAGCACAAATGAGTGAACGGTTTGGTTCAAATCTGACACAAATGGGGGGCCAACTTCACAGTGGTGACGTCACCATAGGTGCCCTGCCTCGACGGGGGACTTTTCGGCCATTTTTGCATGTTGCTGGAATTGGGATTAAAATGGAACACGGCCTTTTATTAATATTTTATTCATACTATCTAAGACATATTCATAAATAAAATAATTCCATCTGCTTAATTTTTGCTCCTCTAATTAAATCTCTTTCCTTTACACGTCTTCTTACACGTTACTGTAAGAGCCTCCCGAGTATGTGTTTGAAGGAAAGGTACCGAGACTCAGGTAGATGCTAAAGAACTGCCTCCAAGGAGCTAAGGTCGGTTTGAGTTCTGGAAAAAGGTTCCGGTGGTGTGACAGTGCCTAATGTAAACAAACATTTATATCTCAGGAAATAAAGCAGCACAAAGAAATATGTATATGTCACAAAGCAGCACAAATGCAGTACAAACGACTGAGACCAGTTTCGCTCAAGTCAGACGTAAATGGGAGGCAAACTCCTATTGTGGACATCACCACAATGGTGACATCACCATGTAGACAAACATTTGTATTTTAGGAACTAAAGCTACACAAACAAATTTCAGCAGCACAAACGCGGCACACATCACAGGAAACAGCCCAGTGAAGCCAGCAGGACCCCATCATCTGCAAAAAAACCAAGATGTGATCCTGAGGCCCCCAAACCGAACCCCCTCCACCCCTTGGCTATGCCTAGAAATTCTGTCCATGAAGAATGAACAGTATCAGCGACAAAGGGCAGCCCTGATGGAGTCCGACACCCACCGGGAAGGAGTCTGACTTACTGTGGGCAATGCAAACTGAACTCTTGCTTTGGTTATAGGGGGACCTTCCCAGGGAGGCTGAGGAGTGCACTGCTTGGGTTCAAATCGGCCTGACCGTTCCTCCCAATGACACCCTTCCAGATTTCTCTGTCGTTGAGCATTAACGTCCCCCAAAGGAATAATGGAGTCCCAAAAAGGGGCAGCTTCTAGCACCCCTTCCAAGGTCTCCAAGAAGGCCAGATATTTGTAACTGGTGTTCGGTGCATAAGCTCAAACACCAGTCAGAGCTCATCCCCCATTTCAAAGTCGGAGGAAGGTGACCCTCTCATTCATCGGGGTAAACTCCAGTGCACTGGCATCGAACCAGGGGGCTTAAAGTAGACCCACACCTGTTCGGCACCTCTCACCATGGGTAACTCCAGAGTGGAATACAGTCCAACCCCTCTCCAGCAGTTTGGTTGCAGAGCCCGAGCCACGCGTCGAGGTGAGCCCAAATATATCTAGTCGGTATCTCTCTACCTCCCGCACCAGCTCTTGGTAACCGACGATCGGTCTGTGGAAGCCCCAGCCTTCGACTGCCACCCGATCTCCACTGCACCTGACCTCCACAGCTCCCCCTGCAAGCGATGGGCCCACAGGAGGATGGACTCATGTAAATCTTTCAGGCTTTGTCCAGCTGGTCACCATGGGTAAAGACTTGACCACCAGGGGCTTGCCTGCGAGCCCCCCCCCCCAGGCCTGGTTCCAGGGCGGGGACCAGGTCTCCCTAATCCAGGCGAGGTTACAAGCTCTGTAATTGTTTCGGTCATGGTTTTCTGAATCGCACTTTGTCTGGTCGCTCACCTAGGACCAGTTTTCCTTGGGAGAACCTACCAGGGGCACTAACCCCTGATGACACATCATCTCGGATCACAGAGGCACACACACAGGCAGACTGGTACTCATATCTTTTTGGGGACCATCCATTCATTACTATGGGCAAAACCCTAATCCCAGTAATGTGAACCTTAACCCCTACCCAGCCCTAACCTTAACCATAAGTAGCCAAACAAAATGCAAATCTTTTGGCATTTTTAGTTTTTTGATTGCAGTCACAGATTTTTATTAGATTGAGTTTCCCCCTGTCACTCATGTAAGCTTTAGGGGTTACTTGGATCACACGTCTTGGCCATCAGAATGCTGATTCGCACAGCACAGTGAACGAACCTCCTGAGCCAGGCAGTGTGCTGCCTGCATCCTATTACAGCCATATGATTAGCTGTTGGGAGGAGCAGACTGTCTGCGTTATCAGGCAGGTAAGCCTAATAACGTGGCCACTGAGTGTATATATGAAATAGTTATACCTTCCTTCTGTTCCTCTGCTTCTTTTATGGCGTTGACAAGGAGAGGCAGACATGAAGCAAGATGTACAAAACATCAGGCTGTTAAACAGAACACAGATGTGTGCAATGTTCGGTACATGTGCTAAATGAATGAGAGCCAGGACTACTGGGTTTAGGCACGTTTCACAGCAACAGTGAATGCCGAAGAAACAAGGCACAGAATACTGGGGCAAGCAAGCAGAAGGCAGAACTTTGGAGATGGAAATGGGTGCAGAGTGACGGCAGGCAGAAAAAGTGACATAAACAAAGGCCGGGAATGTTAGTCGGAATAAAAACGGAAGTAAGCAAGCGGGAAGCTACATGAAAATTAAATGTGTCCTGCCCAGTCTGAAATACTGCCAGCAGCAAGCCCAGGCGAGCCTCCCGCAGAGTTCTAACTGGGACTGTAGCTCTGCTAATTGCTAGCAGATCTCATGGCTCCTGTTACTCTACGTGGCATGTGATTAATTAGCCTGTATCCCTCAGCCCGTTCGTCGCCTTGCTGGATAGGACCTGTGTATGACTGTGCCTCTTCTGACTGCTCAAACCTGGAATAAGAAAATAGAAATAAGTGAATGACTTCTTGCTCATTAGCCGACAGCATCTTCAAGGGGTTCAGCCTCATGAGCAAACTAAACCTGTCATGGATTTTCATTTTTACACTCTTGCTGTAGTAAGTGCATATTTGATGGTTTCTCAGTTTAAAGGTGAGAGTGTGTTTCATGTGTGCATTTTTTCATTCTTAGCTTGTCATCCATACAGAGATATACTGTTTTGACAAAGGATGTCATATTAAGAATCTTATGTCCTGAGATTTGAACCAGCAACGCTTTAGTCATAAGTATGACACTATAACTACTGAACAACTTAATCTTTCAGTGAAGGTTTTAATGGCAGCTCTGAAGACTGAGAGCGAAGATTGCTTAGGTCTCTACCTTCTGGAAGACCAATTTCAAGCTGATACAAGCTGTTCCTCATTCAAGAGCTAAGGTTTCTGAAATCAGAGTTGTTGATTGATATCAGGAACATCTATCCTTTCAAAATATAAAGACGAAACATGATTTTGAAACTAGAACAGTACAATAGTGATACTTTATTCATCCCTGTGAGGCAATTGTGTTTTCATCTACCCCATCTTGCTCTCCATGAGACACATAGTCTCTACACAGGTGAGCACAAGCTTTGGGGTCACAGCACAGGGTCAGCTGGCAGGCAGCGCCCAGGGTCAGCCGCCGGGCGGCACACAATGTCAGTCAGTTTGGAGCGCCCAGGGTCAGCTGGAGGGCGGCGTGCAGGGTCAGCCGGTGGGCAGTGCACAGGGTCAGCTGTCATGCGGTGTACAGGGTCAACCAGTCTGCAGCACCCAGGGTCAGCTGGCACGTGGCACACAGGGTCAACCAGCGTGCGGCACCCAAGGTCAGCCAGCGTGCAGCACCAATGGTGGTTAAGGGCCTTATTCTGAATCAACTTGCCTATGGATGGTATTATCCAAGGCCATATTGTCATGAGGTCAGCTGGTATGGTGTCTTAGAGTGAAGCACTTGTAAATCCTCACCTTCCTGGACCAGTGAGTGTTGAGCTTGCATGCTCTCCCCATTGCTTTCTACAGCCTAGGGTGTCCCATGCCCTGTGCCTCCTGGCATAGCCTGGTGGTGCCTCTGCAGCCTTGTACCACATGAGTAGTTATGAGAGATGCAGTGAAAGATGAGGGATTGTCACGGTCTAACCTGAACCAGTTCTATTGATCTTCTCTACTAGGCTATACCAATGATTCATCTTGAAGTCTTTATGTGAAAATGACTGCATAGCAGAATCCCTCATGCTAAGAACTTTTGTCTGTGGCACCACCATGGGAATCACGTTCATGTACCGATGGCTTCTGTGTGTGCTGCAGCTTTTCATTCCAGTCCATCATCCTGGGCAGAATGGCTCAGTTAATAATCCCCTCCTAAAGCCTCCCCCGTTTGTTCCTGTGTAATCGCTCCCAGCAAATCACTACAGAAAAACTGTGTGTTGTAGATGCACAATACTAAATGGCTACAGCACTGAGGTTTGCTATGAAAACCACATAAATGACTTTTTAATATAATGTAATAAGTGAATTTTTATACTCAGGAAAGGAGAAAATGTTCCTGGGCCTGTGTTCCACTTGTATGTTCAGTCCTAAACCTTCTGGACCTGTCTGCAGCATTCGACACAGTCAACCATCTGATCCTCCTTGAGACTCTCTCCAACCTTGGGATAGCAGGAACAGCATAGAAATGGTTCACGTCCTATCTTGACGGCCGAATATTTCAGGTGGCATGGCTAGGCTTCCAGTCGGCCCCTGTCGGAGACTGACTGCAGGGGTTCCCCAAGGTTCAGTCCTTGGACCCCTACTCTTTTTCCTATACACTGATTCCCTCGGAGAGGTTATAACCTCAAACAGCTTCTCCTACCACTGTTATGCAGATGACACCCAACTCATTCTCTCGTTTCCACCTGATGACCGCCAAGTTTCAAACCGCAACTCAGACTGCCTGGCTGACATCTCTTCTTGGATGACGTCCCACCACCTGAAGTTGAATCCCAGTAAGACTGAGCTTCTGTACATCAATAGGAATCCGTCTCCAACTCATGACCTTGCCATTTTTTTTGAGAGCTCACTGGAGTTCCACTAAAAGCAATTAAACCACTTCAACTGATACAGAATGCAGCGTCACGACTTGTCTACAATATCCCTAGGATCTCACATACCACACCTTTATTATGGGACCTGCACTGGCTCCCTGCGGCCGCCCGCATTAGGCGAGAGAACAGAAGTGCACCTCCTTACCTATCAGCACTAATCAAGCATCGTGTCACTTCTCGTCCTCTAAGAGCGACATGCACCGCTCGACTCGAGCCACCGTCACTCAAAAGAGGAAAATGTACATCAAGACTCTTCTCAGGGTTGGCTCCTCAGTGGTGGAACGAACTTCCTCTTGCCATCAGAATGGCTAACCAGCTTATATATAAATGTTATGTTTATATTATATTAAAAAAAACTACTAACACATTCTCTTATCTCTACATTAATGTTCTTTCTTCAACAGGGTTTTTAGGTGCGTAACCAAGCTGGCAGCAACTTAGTCAGCTGAAAGTTGTTATCCAAGTCTAGCTTTACGAGATTGAAGAATAGTAGAGGACTACCGAGCACTGTTGTACATCGTTCTGGATAAGAGCGTCTGCTAAATGCTGTACATTTAAATGTAAATGTAAGTACCTAAGACAAACCTGTTTTGAGCTGTTCAGTTCTCATAACTTACCGTTTTCACAGGACTCTGCCCTGAAGCCTTTGCTGTGAGATATCCAAGCTGTACGCATCCTCCCCAGAAAGGGAACAATCAGAGAGCAGAACAGAGCAGGTCTGGAGGATAAACCGTTAGACCGTAACGTGTAACAGATGACCATAAGGTTCCGTCTTAAAAGTATCAATGTTTATACGTAAGAGGGATATGATACCAGAGCTTGATTCTGCTGCAGTGCTGAGATGCAGTGGATCACTGACCCAGTTGCAGTGCTTTTCTGTTTTGAATAATATCTCACTCATTACCACATCTGGAAATAGTTCACAAATACAATGTTGAGAGAAAACGGAGCACAGAATCACTCCTCCATACTTTTTATAACATATGCTTTTGTTTTTAATAACATATGCAGGCTGTTATGCATTCTTTATGTCCATCATAACAGGGACCTTAGTCACTCTGCTGTTTCAGTGACACATCTTACTGATATAGTCCAACATGCCAAATAAAGTAGATACCAGCCAGCTTTCCATCTCTTCCATTCATTTTTAAGCAGGCCTTTAAAAAGATCTTCATTAATTTCAGCAGATATGAGTAACACATATGCTGTACTTAATGACACTGTGGCTTAGCTGCAACAGGTACCACAAACCAACATGTCATACTCTGGTATGTTATGTACCGCCTGTAAAATTAAACTGTGATTAAGGTACCTTGCAGCATTGCTAAGGAATCCTGGATTTGTCCCAAAGCTGTTCTGTATGGCATCGTCACAAGAATAGTAGAGATTTGTTCTGTGACTGACAGTATGGATGAGCCCCTCAGCATATGTTTGACATTACTGTCAAATAGACTTACTTGCAGTGTGTCTTAATTTAAATAGCTTGCAACTCAGATCAGAGGTTCCTCTCTTAGATAGAAGTGGCCAGTAGGTGTCACTGCTGAACACAGTGATTTAGGCTGGGCTATCCTATCCAGCTCTAACATCAGTCCGTGAAGTTCTAAGCACCAAAAATCACCTACATGAGGACATCAAGCAAGCCAGGCTTTTCACAAACACGCAAGAGCTCTCTACAGAACAAATCTCTGTGTTTTGATCAGGCCAGCATTAACCCTTTCCTGTGCAGATTCCTTTTTACTTATTTTTTATTAGGAACCACAGAAACTGACCTCACAGTAGGAGCTTGTATAGCGTGTCAGTTTCCTCCACACTCTCTTTGACTTGCAGTCTCTGGTAGCACTAATCAAAAGTTTAAGCAGCAAAGGGGGACACGTTTTTCTGGGCTTTATGGCAAAGATGGAAGCCAGTGGAACTTGAATGTTTCAGGAATTCTGTACTCTAGCATAAAACACGACAGACTCTTTTCACAGATTAAGAACATAAGAAAACTTGACCAGCCATTCAACTTGTAAATCTGAATTTTCAATATCTCTTCTGATAATATTTTAACTGGTGGTGATTATATCCATAAACTACACTGTTAAGGGGGGGGGGGGGTTATGGTGATTTCCAAGGGGCCCTAAAAATTTGGAGTGGTCTTGGTTGGGGGCCCAGTTTGATATGCTCGCAAAATCTCTGGCAGCGCCCCTGATCCCCATTATGACGCTGTGTTTTTGAATCTAACTGTACAGCAGTCATCAGGACTGACCTTTCCTGTTTCGCTGAAGGTTTTCTATACTTGGATCACATCCCCTCAGTAACTTTTACTCAACACTAAGAGACGTGGTGCTTACAATGTCTCCTTGTACGGCAACTTCTCAGGACTAGGAATTCTGTCTGTTTGTTCTTCCCCGAATCACTTAAAATCAAAAAATATTCTGTGTGGTGACCAGACTTGCTCACAGTTTGCCAAATGACATTTTGCAAGTGCATTGTTCAGCAAGAGAACATCTTCTCACTTTTGGGTATTTCCATAAATATTCAGCTATTATGCTTTATTAAAGTACTAAAGTAACCTTCTATGCAAACAGAGGAATGTGTTTCAACAGATATTGATCTGTTTAGTGCCCATTCCATTCATCATCTGTTTAGTCCATCCATCCATATTCTAACTAGTCGTCCTGCTCAGTGTCATGAGACATGTGATTCATGTTTGTCTCAAACAATATACATGATTTTTAAAATCAAACTTTCCTAGATAAATACTCTGAAAACCAGCACATGTTCGGTGACTTTTCATGTAATACTGCCATTATTTTGTAAGGTTTGCAGTCCTGTGCACTTCATTCTTGGTAAACGAAGTGGGGAGTCAATAGCAACCAAAAAGCATCACGCTCAACTGTTCAGAGGTTCCACATCCAGGAAGCTGGAGTCATAGTAAGGGCCTGACTCTGCGCAGACCGCTGGCTGTAGCAAGATGCTGACGCTGCGCAGACCACTGTCTGTAGGAAGATGCTGACTCTGCGCAGACCACTGTCTGTAGGAAGACGCTGACTCTGCGCAGACCACTGTCTGTAGGGAGACGCTGACCCTGCACAGACCACTGTCTGTAGGAAGACGCTGACTCTGCGCAGACCACTGTCTGTAGGAAGACGCTGACTCTGCTCAGACCACTGTCTGTAGGAAGACGCTGACTCTGCGCAGACCACTGTCTGTAGTGAGACACTGACTCTGCGCAGACCATTGGCTGTAGGGAGACGCTGACTCTGCGCAGACCACTGTCTGTAGGGAGACGCTGACCCTGCACAGACCACTGTCTGTAGGAAGACGCTGACTCTGCGCAGACCACTGTCTGTAGGAAGACGCTGACTCTGCTCAGACCACTGTCTGTAGGAAGACGCTGACTCTGCGCAGACCACTGTCTGTAGTGAGACACTGACTCTGCGCAGACCATTGGCTGTAGGGAGACGCTGACTCTGCACAGACCACTGGCTGTAGTGAGACACTGACTCTGCACAGACCATTGGCTGTAAGGAGATGCTGACTCTACACAGACTGCTGGCTGTAGGGAGACGATGACTCTACACAGACCACTGGCTGTAGGGAGACACTGACTCTGTGCAGACCATTGGCTGTAGGAAGATGCTGACTCTGCGCAGACTACTGGCTGTAGCAAGACGCTGACTCTGCACGGACCACTGGCTGTAGGGAGACACTGACTCTGCGCAGACCACTGTCTGTAGGAAGATGCTGACTCTGTGCAGATCGCTGGCTGTACAGACCGCTAGCTGTCCTGAGATGCTGACTATGCACAGACTACTGGCCGTAGGAAGACTCTGACTCTGCACAGACCGTTGGCTGTAACGAGACGCTGACTATGCGCAGACCACTGTCTGTAGGAAGACGCTGACTCTGCGCAGATCGCTGGCTATACAGACCGCTGGCTGTACTGAGATGCTGACTATGCGCAGACCGCTGGCTGTAGAAAGACGTTGACTCTGCGCAGACCACATGCTGGGCCTGCTTGTGTGATCCTGTTTGTCACGAAGCGCTAAGCAAGTATGCCATGCCCTGTTCCTCACCCCCTCACACCAGGCAGGGGGGACAGGGTGAATTCCTGCTGGACGTCACCTGCCTCATCTCCTCCTGTATGTCTAAGAAAGGGGCTACTTTAAAAAAACATGTTCTGGACTTGAATGTGCCCACCAGTTATATCCCAGTGACACATTCATATTAATTTTAATATTTGTTGACTTTTTCTTGGTTACTTGCTTTAGACTTGGGGGTGACTTCAGTAGGTTTTTTTTGGTATGACATTTAACAGTTTTATTAGGCTTTTTGTTTTTTTTCTGCATCTTATACGAAGGTCCACTGTCTGCCGTGAGTGTCATCTTCGGCCCTGCTTGGCGGTTCATTCCTCTTTCAACGAGCTGACCTTTAAAGCCGCCTCAGTAACTGCTGGCCCTTTGTCTGGACTGCATTACTTTCGTTGCCATGTTTGACAAACGCCACAGATGTGTGTATGTAAGAAAATGGCTGATTTTGAGCTACGCGTCATTTAAATAAACAGTGTAAAATGTACACAAAGTCCTACAGAACAAAGATAGCTTTCAAGAAAACTCAGCAAGATAAGGATTGTGGTATTACTACTCTAATTTCTGTTGGAAACAGACACTTTGCACTTACTTCATAGGAAAGTTTGCTGTTTATTATGAATAATACAATTTTATGTGTAAAAATCACTGTTTATATTCAGTTTGAGCTTAGTTAGGGATGTTTTTCGTATGACTGTGTTAGTTATAATTAGTTATTTAATTACTAATAATATACAGTACAATAGCAAACAAATAAGTCACACGGCACCGTATAACACAAAAACAGCAAAATGGCAATAAAAGCACAACAATCAGGCAACAAAATCATGTACTGTGGGAACCAAAAGCACAGCAATGCCATACCACTGCAGCTCATGGAATATATTTTTGTCATTTTGAAAGCTTGGTTTACGCTTTTGCATGTGGTGGCTAACATGATGATCACATACATATATAGTTTTGGGTGCAAAATTATTACAGTGGGAAACTACATAATCTATTTCAACCCACAAGACTAAAACAACTGAAAATTGTTCCAAATGATGATAATTGTACAATACCATTTGCATATATGAACTAAAACATTACTACGTTTTTTTTAAATCCCCACACCATGAAGTCACTTCTGCACAGCAGAACATCATTTCTCATTGCTTAACACAAATTTCCAAACGTTTTACCATCCCAGACACACGGTAACCTTACAGTTAACTCTTGTTTTATAATATACATACAATAGACACGATATCCGTGTATATAAGACAATAGTTACAAAATGCTAAGCAAAAGTCTGTTAAACTTCTAGCAAATGACATGATTCACTGTTCATACAAAACTGTCAAAAATTAAGTGTCAAAGTGCCAATATCTTCTGGAGGTTGGCGTCACTGGTGAGCAGCATGAAGTGAGGATATTGTTTAAAAACCTTGTAAACTCTGTATTCAATTCAATGTATTTTTCTATAGTGCCTTTCACAACAGAGTCATCCCAAGTTGTGACACAACATCAGTAAGAGAGAGTAATACAAACAGGGAAAAGGAAAGACATTAAATAAAGAAATTAGGTTACAATGGAGGAGAGGAACCAAAAAACGTCCAGGTAAGGAGCAAAAAAACCTCTGGGGGTCCAAGGTTAACTGCCTGCCACCTGTCAGCCCCTCCCCGGGCACCACCCGGACATGTGGGAAGGCAGAGAGCATGGATGGTCAGAACATGCATTGACACATTAATGGACAAGCATAGTGGTACGTACAGCAGCAGCAGCAGCCATAGTTACAGTGTGTTATAAGTTGTGCGTAAGCTAAAATGAAATAATAGGTCTTCAGCTGTGAAGTTACCCCAGTCCATTTTCAAAATGAGGATAAATTCTATAGAATCTAGAATTTAGAACAGAATAAGTAAAATACACAAGG
>JAAGVU020000035.1:25058342-25070942 GCA_011763525.2 Mormyrus iriodes | reverse complement strand
CTTAGCCCGCTCCTCTCCTGTGAGGAAGGACTGCCCTTAGCCCGCTCTTCTCCTGTGAGGAAGGACTGCCCTTAGCCTGCTCCTCTCATGTGAGGAAGGACTGCCCTTAGCCCACTCCTCTCATGTGAGGAAGGACTGCCCTTAGCCCGCTCCTCTCCTGTGAGGAAGGACTGCCCTTAGCCCGCTCCTCTCCTGTGAGGAAGGACTGCTCTTAGCCCGCTCCTCTCCTGTGAGGAAGGACTGCCCTTAGCCCGCTCTTCTCCTGTGAGGAAGGACTGCCCTTAGCCCGCTCTTCTCATGTGAGGAAGGACTGCCCTTAGCCCGCTCTTCCCATCTCAGCCTTCCCCTTTTTATTGCTCATTGGGTCTTTATTCCTTTTTAACATCGAGCGACTTGCAAAAACAGACCTCTGTCTCTGTGCCAAATTTAAGCAGCCCCAGATGATGACCTGCGTCCTGCGCATCACAAATCTGGAGTGCTCACATTGGGCCCAGTTTTTTTTCCCGGTGGAATACAGCTTTAAGGATTTCGTTAATGATGTAACCATTCAGGAATGTGAATGTGTATCCATAAAAATACGAGGCTGTATCTGAGCCCGGTTCTGCCGAAACCATGGTCAGCTGCAGTGATGGGAGTGTTTACTCAGAGGAACTATCTAGAAATGTTCCTTTTGCTGAGATCCACATAATCCTATTTGTTTACATATCTACGCTTCATTCCTGTTACGCGCATACAGCAGACATTTGTTGAACTGACTCATCGTAAATATTTGAACAGTTTCATAGAATGATAATATCGTCAAATGTGTTTAGCTCATAAAATTAGCCCGACTCCAGCAGCACAGCAGTGAAATACAGAACGGAATGCAGATTTGTGATAGACTTTGAAAATGGTTGTCATGGCAGCCTGCAATCTGTGTTACTGCGTCTGTTTTCGATAAAATCTGTCTCCCAGGGGATCAATAGAGTGCAGAAAGGAGAAAGGACATACTACTCTAATGACGCCGTCACTGTATCATTCCCTTGTATCCATTTTCAATAGCCTCTTATTCAATTAGCGTTGTGGTGATGCAGAGCCTACATTGAAAGAATAGGATAGTACTCGACATCTAAAGTATTCCTCTAGGATCAAAGGATCGTTCAGGATGCACTGTAAACCCAACACAGCACACAGAGATGCACTTGCCTCAGGTAATTTCGTCATTAGTTCACCTGTGTTAAGCTCCATGTCATCATGTGACCAAGCAGAGAGACTGTGAGTCTGTCTGAGGCTGCGTGATGAGGAACAGTACTGAGCATGCTCAGTACTGCACGACGTGCACACCGCACATGCCTTCGTGTGATGATGTCCCAATGTCCCATTTTAGAAGATAGAAGAAAGCCCTGTATCTCATACTCTATCCTGTTTTTGGCCTTGCTTCAGCAAGAACAAAATTCATACATTTATAATCTGTTCATGTATTTTGTTAACCAAGCCTGTCAGCACTTTTGGAAAGGGGGGGAAATTATTTGGCTTTTACTTGGAAGGCAGTTTTCCATCTGAAGACAATTCACTGACCATTGGTAAACAACTACAAATTAGACATGAATTCCGTTTTCCTGGACTTATATACAAATTAAATTCCGTACTTCATCCTTGGCCATAAGTGAAGTCGTTCTGGTTTTTGACTTTCCAACTTGCATATTCATGCTTGAGTAAAGTATCTGAAAATTAGCTGGTACATTAATCTGTGCTGCATGCATAATGCTCTGCGTTAACAAAATGAAGAGGGCCCTTTATGTACTGTGCTGTGTATGCATGTGTTTTTAATTCTTTAAAAATAGCAAGTCATAAATAAAGCCACATAAACATTCATAAAGTATCTCCAGTGACTGTTCAGACAGTACATGTTTGGACATACCTGTTAGGGAGGTTTCTGGAGAACTCACATTGCTGCAGGTCATACAGTCTCCATCTGGGCCCGGTTCACAAGGAAAAGCAAACTAACAGTTTGATCATTTTGTCACAGTAAATAAGAGTGTGTCAGCAAGTGCCACTTTAGCAATGAACCATATTCTTTTAATCATTGTAAATTTTCGGTGTTTACTAAAAAAAACAAAAAAGAGCTTTAATGAGGTTTTAGACAATTCAGGCGGATCACAGGGTTAAAATCCAATTATCAAAAGACTCAGGTTACTGTTGGAAAGGATAACTTCAGCCTAAGCCCAAACACGTACAATGCCTTCTGCAGGAATGTCAAAAACATACATTAGTAATAATTAATATTCAGAGTAATATTATTCTGTGTTTCGCAGCACTGTGTAAATAAATACATTATGCTGATGTTTGCCCTTTTATAGTTCGTGATATATCATTAACATTATAATGATGTTGATGTTGAGCGCTGAATGTGAACGACTTACTATAGTGCCAGTTCAGCACTAAGCACTGGACGGATTCCGGCTGGGTAGGCATCTCAGCAAAGAGAGTATGGCTAGATTGACATGCACATGTGTTGCTGTGGTACTGGTAATAGGCCCCAATGTATAAGCATGCCTCTCCCTGATGAAAACGATCCGGCCCATCGAACACTCACTGAGTTACAGCCGCATTTTAGCCGTGCTACAGATTTCAGGGTACTGTCACAAAAATGACTTGCTAAGACATATGCTCAGGCCCAGGCCGCTCCTCCTGGACCACTGTGATGAGAACAACGTGTGGAGACAACATCCAGCAGAAGGTGGAATGTGAGACGCATGGGTGAATTAATGATGTGAGGAAGGGGCATATCTGGAGATGCACGAAGGAGCCGCCTGAGTCCCGGCCGTTATCCAAGAGGCTCCTAGGCTCTGGTGCCAAGGACAGCAAAATCTGGGAGAGTTGCAGTCCAGCTCTGTGTAACGGCTCCTGTGAAGATAAATAATCTGGGGTGAGCTTCCTGACAACAAGTGATCTTGGCGAACAACAAACAAGATAACAAATGACATGGGTAAAGAATGAATGAGATTCACGAGTGTTTCCCAAACCCTTCGTTATTGTAGAATTAATAAACAAACTTAACGTAGCACTCTGTTGGCTCCTCCCCAGCCTGTAGTTCGTAAGAAAAGCTGTTGAAAACAGGAACATCGATCCTGCCCACGTATTCCAATGGTGAAATGCGTCTTGGGACTGTCACACCAGACATGTGTGTGTGTGTGTGTGTGTGTGTGTGTGTATGTGTGTGTATGTGTGTGTATGTGTGTATGTATGTATCTGTGTGCGTGTGTGAGAGTGTGAGAGTGTGTGTGAGAGTGTGCATGTTTATGGGCTGAAAATGTGATGCTGCTTCTTTTAAAAAAAAAATCTACAACCCAGTGGTGAGCAGCAATAGGACCTTCTGTAGGCAGCAGAATCACATCCTCCACATGGCCAGAGCAGCCTCTACAGCAGTGTGCTCTTTGGTGTGCAGTGTTATACTTCTCCTCGGCCACGCGTCGGGGATTCAGCACTGGAATCAGCAGGTATTCGCCAAGAGGCTGCCTGCTGTCTCCCAATAACCAACCAGCAAACACTCCACCCTTTGCCATCTGATTCACTCCAAAGCTGGTAAAGGCTGATAAAAGCATCAGTGTACTCAATCAATTTTATTTTGTATAGTGCATTCTCACAGCATCGCATTGTTTAAACGCACTTTACATTATCCCTGCCCAAAATCATTAAAAAATAACAAAAAATTATTATTATTATTATTATTATTATTATTATTATTATTATTATTTATTTATTTATTTTTGTTATCTATTTTGGGAGACTTCTGTGTCTCTCTGACACAATGGCCAGCAAAAGTTCAAATAAAGAATGACGTAGAAAGGAACGTGCGGGTCCACACACTTGTTATTTTACAAGCGATATTACGAACTACTTCAGGTAGGAAGGAAGCAATGTAAGACTTCTGTCTCTGCATGCTTTGCATGTAATGCAGTTTATTATGTATTTATGTGCCAAACAGGGACAGTAGTGTCAAAAAGCCAGAATTTGTTATTTTTTTTCTCTTTTAGACGATGCAGCAATGTTATTTTAATTGAACAAGCATTGCTATTATGTTATTTGGTTAAATGCCCCATATTTTGTGAGGCTGCATAATATATCAAGATATGGATGTCATGGTGATTGCAGTAGTGGTGCAAATATCTGCCTTAAGCATTAATCATTGTATTACTAATAAATTAACGTTATATAAACTGTGCTGATGTTTAAGATTTGTTTTACGCCTTTAGTGCTCTGTGACCTGAAATCTTTTGGAAAAGCTCTGCTCAAAAATTTCCAGTGAACCGAAATAGCCTTAACGCTCAAAAAAGAGTGTGTGTGCGGCGTGACCATCACTGTTCCTGTCTTTAGAGCCCAGCTTTTTTACCTTTCCGGCATGATTTCATTGTTGACAGGCTTCTCTATACTGCCTCTAACATATCACAGCATCTGGCATCTCGTTCTCTCTAGTCGATCCTTTGCTGCGCTTTAAGCTGTGCTGAGGATATTTGGATGTCAGAAATTGCTAGAGAAATAGAGCACACAAGATTTAATATCAGGGAGGCTCGGAATTGATGTAGGTGCACAGATGAAAAAGTTGGTTTATTAAGATGTTCCAGTTGACGATCATCTGAGGTTCATTTTCAATCCTTTTACAGGCCAAAAAGGTGCTGATGTATCTGGCATGGAAACATGGGTCCATGGCCATAGAATTTAGTCACAGCCCATGATACTGACTGAGACACGTCACTTTTCTCTCCCACAAGTTTATCATTAACATTAAATGGACGGAATATTATTCTTGTATAATTACTTGGTTTAAGTCATATAGTTTTTTTCTTTTTAATCCAATTTAAGACTTAAAACGCATGAATTTCTGAGCCAGATGGGGTAATGGGTTGCCCTTGTCATTTCAGTATGTATGGGTAGGCTGCTTTTATTTACTAGTCCAATATATTTTACTTTCTGAACATAAATTCCTCCAATGCAGAAAGCAAGTATGACTGTTCATATTTAAATACTCTTAACTCACATATCCCCATAATAGAAAACACATTGTAGGTTTGAAATAAGCAGTTAATGAATTTATAAATGTAAACGTGTGGTCATGTTTTATCTGGGTCTTATTCTTGCATGCATTACTATAAACTCTCAATTGTTATATAGTTTAATGTGGGTTATGGAACAGACTTAAATGTACTTAAATGTACTTAAATATATTTGCTACTGTGGACACACACATGACTACAATAATATATGCGGTGATGTTGACCACAGGCGTCTGCCTCATAATAGAAGGAGGTTGAGAGCAGAACTTCAATGGCAGCTTTACACAGTTGGAATCTTCCTCACATCAGTCAGGATATCACAATTTACAGCTGCATAGGGGAAGACTAAGGATGTGTGTTGTGGTCATTTGCGCCACAAAATTGCTTGTGGGAGTTTTACTTACACAAAAATGTTCTGGGGGCAGAAAAAAAATGACTGGTCCAGAGAGAGAACCAATCATATTGTAGAGGAAGTGGGTCCAAGCAACTAGAGAAGGTGGGACCAAGACATCTAACTGCAATGCATGCTCACCATATGTGTGTACAGTTAAAGTGGAGACACCTTTTGCCCTTGATTCTTTGCAAGTCACATGTGTAACAGAATGTAACAAAAAAATTCTGTTCAGCTTTCTTTAACTTGTCAGGTCTCAAGGAAAATGACAAGAATGTTCAAAATGTCGGTCCATGGGAAAGTTGATAGTGAGATTTGGGCCTGCAGCACAGCTGCAGGATAAAGCCAGTGCAGCTTGAGGGTAATGGTGCAGAATAATGTCAGGGCCTCTCCACTGTCCACAGGGCGACTTCACATGGAACAGCCTATCTGGTCGAACTGTGCATCTAAAGGCCGTGCCCATCCAGAGCCTCTCGGAATTGGAGCGGGTCAGGCTGCAGGAAGTGGCCTTCAGCCGCCTCAGCCAGGACTACGACATGGGCTGCCAGATCACAATCCCCAAAGGTAGGGAGGCCTGCAGCTCATCAGCTATTCACCTTCAAAGGTAGGGAGGGTGGCAGCTTATCAGCTATTTACTTTCTTAGGTAGGCCTGCCGGTCATCAGCTATTCACCTTCAAAGGTAGGGAGGCCTGCAGCTCATCAGCTATTCACTTTCAACAGTAGGGAGGTCTGTAGCTCATTAATTATTCATCTTCAGCGGTAGGAAGGCCTGCAGTTCAACTATTTACTTTCAAGGGTAGGGAGGCCTGCAGGTCATCAGCTATTCACCTTCAAAGGTGGGGAGGCCTGCAACTCATCAGCTATTTACTTTCTTAGGTAGGGAGGCCTGCATATCATCAGCTATTCACTTTTAAAGGTAGGGAGGCTTAGAGGTCATCAGCTATTCACCTTCAAAGGTAAGGGGGCCTGCAGCTCATCAGCTATTCACCTTCAAAGGTAGGTAGGCCTTCAGGTCATCAGCTATTTACTTTCTTCGGTAGGGAGGCCTGTAGCTCATCAGCTATTCATGTTCAAAGGTAGGGAGACCTGCAGCTCATCAGCTATTCACTTTCAAAGGTAGGGAAGCCTGCAGGTCACCAGCTATTTACTTTCAAAAGTAGGGAGGCCTGCAGGTCATCAGCTATTCACCTTCAGCCATAAGGAGGCCTGCAGGTCACCAGCTATTTACTTTCAAAAGTAGGGAGGCCTGCAGGTCATCAGCTATTCACCTTCAGCCACAACTGTAACTTTTACTAGACCTGAATCTCCTCTCTTTGCTTTTTAAGTGCCACTCAGTGATTCTGTTTAAAAGCCTTCCTGCCCTTCGATTCATGGGTAACTTGTCGCTGCACCCTGCATCTCCAGTCAGTCACACTGACACAACATCTTTGTTTCCTTCTGAACCCTCCAACCCTCCAGGTTCCAGTTTCTCATTTTATATCTATATCTGTTTGATAGTTGATGTTTGGTAGCTCTGTGGTTTATAATCTTATGACTATGCAGTCATTCTGCCTTTCCATACTGGTAAACAGAAGTTGGTATGGGAGTCTGCAGGACTGGACTGGGTGAACTCACTGGACTGTTAAGGGTAGATCACAGTCTGTCTAGTCCTCATTGAGTTCTTCAGTGACTTGGGTTTAAATAACCTCAAGCAGACGATCGGCATTTTGCTTCTTCGCGTTGGAAAACCCCATGATACGACAGCAAGAATTACAAAGCTATATAAATTCTATAGGGATGTGACTACGCAGTTCAGGGAGCCTTGCAATGGACACGCTTCCTATGCCATGACCTAGAAGGTGCTTTCTATAGCACACATGTGATGGTACGATACCTTTAAAGTAGACATAGAGCAGCCCTAAGGCGCACCTCTGTTGATACAGTGGGCAGCAGCAGCCCTCCCACAGGGCAGCAGGACCTGCCCAGGTTTCCAGCTCCCCTTGAGACGGCCCTGCTCTGTTCCACGTCAAGCTGCCGCTGTCGGCTTGAGGCACCCTGGGCATCGAATTCCCTCATGCGCTCCTGCTTCAGTCCGGCCTCCATAATCCGGGACAGATGCCTACCATGTATTTCCAGCCTTTGCAGCGGCGCATGAAATCAAGACCATGCCGTCTCTAGAAGAGATCCCAGGCTGTCCGTAGCCAGTGGCAACAGTGATGAATTTTGTTGTGCCTTTCAAGAAGTTTTTATGGCAGCTTTTAATAGTCAGAATGTGGGTGTTCAGCACAGATACCGGCATTGATTGGACTTTAATTTTAATAAGAGAGTCCGTGTGGGGAATGAAAATACACAATATATTTTACTGTGATTTACTGCTATCAGGGAATTAAAACAGACTATATATCAATGAAGATTACAGTCTATTTATGTTCTCAGTACATGATTTTCTGCTGTTTGCCGCAACATATTTCATTTAGCTTTATTGTTTATTTTTCTACGTTATATTTTTTGCTTTCTACGTTTTTTCCCGTTTTTCAGTGTACAGAGGCCTTGGCACGTAGCGAGGGACAGGAGATCCCTCTGTTTTTCCTGCACTGCAAACTCTCTGAAAAGAATCCAAACCATTTCCTCTTATATGCTCAAAGTCAGGGCAGTCGGTGAATCTAAAATGACTTGCAGGTGTGAATAATGCCTGTCCATTCGATCTAACACATTACCTTTAATTTAGGCTAAGAACAGGCTGTGAGACAGTACATTAATCGCACCAGACTTTTTCATGGCAAGATGCGTGAGTGTGCTCTGCTTATCTTTGTTTCTTTGCAGACGGGCACAAACGCAAGAAGTCACTGCGAAGAAAGTTGGACTCATTAGCAAAAGAGAAGAACAAAGACAAAGGTGCAGTGAAATATACAACCCATTCCTCATGGTCAGCTTTAGTTACATTAATGGACCTTTGAAAGTGAATTCTGAAACAGCCTTTGTCGTTTTAAACTTAACATACATTTTATTTAGTTGTTTATTTTTCATATATTCTCATATATTTTTTTAATTTATATCTCAGGCATTGATCCTCCATATCATTTGCAGGGCACTGTGCCTGGGGCAGCATGAAAAACGTAAACTCTTAACCCAGCTACTGATAACATGATTGGTGTCATTTTCCATTCCTGGCCATAGAGATAAGTGCTGCTGCCCTTAGGACGGCAAGTGTGTAACACTGTGGCAAAGCATTGTGGGCTTTTGGTCCCTCACAGCTGGCCTTTGTTTTCTCACACGTCGGTCGACCAAGTCTTCGGCGGCTTGAAAATGGAGCCTTTGATCTGTGGTGCTGAAGCCATGCCGGACCCGGGGCACCGGACCCGGAGCGCTGGACCCAGGGCACTGATGCTGACATAATAGCGAGAGGGAGCACACAGAGCTGCCCTTCTTACAACGCTGTGCCGGCTGTGCCACAGGGGGCGGGTGCTCAGGGGTCTGAGTGCAGGAATGTGGCCGCTCAGGGACCCCGTGGAAACAAGCCTGGCTGTTCGGCCTTCCTGGGCTGTGTCTAAGCAAGCCTCACTCTGCCCCTCTAATGCCTGTGCTGAACAGGGTCACAGGCATGCGTGCGCGCCTACGCACGGGATCATGTTTTAGTGTCGGAAGCTGCGTCCTGAGCTGTTTGGCCAGTCCTGCAATGCAGCCCTGGAACAGTTAAGACTAAGAAGCCCCCGTTTGAGTCAACGTGTAATTCTAATATCATCTGCAGTTAATGGCCCTACCGTGTATCCAGTTGCCAGTTCAAGTCCTGGGATGCACTTGTGCTGAAACCCTTTGGCAAGGTGTACAATGTGATTATGGAAGCTTCCTTTATTGCTGTGTGTGTGATATAGCGAGATTCGCGCTTGAGAGCTTCCTCCAGAACATCGAGCCGAAGAAACACAATGCAAGAAATATAGAAGAGTAATTAAGCTAAATGATCAGCATTTATTCCGGATAGGTTATAAAAAATCACTAATAATAATTCAGATGGCTTTTTAAGGGCATAAAAGTTCATTTCTGTGTAATCTGCTAAGAAACTATTCAAATTGCAAATGAGCCGGTTTCCTCCTCTGCCTCTGCCCCTGAAGAGTTCGTGCCGCAGGCTTTCGGCATGCCGCTGTCACAGGTGATTGCCAACGACCGCACGCACAAGCAGCGGCAGGACACCCACAAGGACGAGCACCGTGACGGCACAGACCTGGTGTCCTCCATCCTGCAGTTTGCCACCAAGCGGCCTAACAAGGAGCTGTCCAGCAGCAACTCGTCTGTCAGCTCCTCCTCAGAGACGCCCAATGAGTCCACCTCGCCCAACACTCCCGAGGCAGCACCCCGGGCCCGCAGGCGGGTACGGTCCCCCTCCTCACGGTCCAATAGTCAATGTCTCCCTCACCCCACCCACTCCGACCCCTTCTGAATGTTAGGGCTCATAACACATCAGGTCCAGATGAACTAACAAAGGTCTGCATGACACTTTGAAGATCAGAAACCTATTGATGTTATTTTTTTTAATAATTGCTGGACACTTGTGGCAGGGCTTTTTATTACTTTTTAGTGAATTGCAGCCTACAAGTGTCATCCTGTTTGTGAAATAAAAGGCTTCATTTGGCGAGTTGAGAAAACAGGAGACAAAGCATGCATTATGATGTCATACTGTAGCAGCTCCCCAAGCTTCTGGGGTGCCTGACAGGAAGCTCGTTTCAGAACATAGAGAGCATGAAGCCCCCCTACCCCATCTGGGCAGGGGAGGAGGGAGAGAGGTGATGTAATTCCCCACGTTCCTCTGCATTCGGCAGGGCGCGATGTCTGTGGATTCCATCACCGATCTGGATGACAGTCAGTCCCGCCTCCTGGAGGCCCTGCAGCTCTCACTGCCAGCCGAGGGGCCCAGCAGGAAAGAGAAGCATCATGACAAAAAGCTCAGCTTGAACCCCATCTACAGGCAGGTGCCACGGTTGGTGGACAGCTGCTGCCAGCATCTGGAGAAATACGGTGAGCCAGGGGACCGTGCCATCAGCAGTTCCGTCACCTGCAGTTCTGGTTCTCCCTATACTGTAAGCAGGGGACATGGCTAGTCGAGACTGCTAAGGAAACAGTACGATAACGGGGCATGCTGAAATGCTGATCCACATTGTAGCTCACAAAAGGGATTTTACCGAAAACGCAAAACAAGAAACAAACAGACCACAAAGGGTCAAAACAAAGCAGGAAGACAACACTGACTAAATCAGGGAGTGACACAGAAACAAGCACATAGAAACAAGAATCTAAGCACATGAAAAACCAGCAACTAACTTACTCAGCACAAACACAGCAAACAACCACAATGACTCATTCAAGAACAGAGTGAGGGAAAGAACTTAAATACACAAGGGCATGATGAGGGATAGGTGTGGGCCATTGCAAATACACAAACACTAGAGACTAGAAGCAACAAGGAACAGGTGAAGGTAATCGATAATCGCTAGACTTAATCACTGGGAGAGATTATAACCAAGGGTTCAGAACATTTTTACATGATAAGACACAAATGCAGATAACTAAAACAAAGGCACAAAACACCATTAAGGAGATACATGAAGCAGATCACCAATAAAGGGAAAAAAACAAAGCCCAAAATATCAACGAATCCACGACTGTAAGGGAGCTTGATCTTAGACTGCACGTGGGACACCGAACAGGATGGCCAGTGACACCAGCTGGCCAAACAGGGAATTTACAGACATAAGTCAGGGACCGGTCCTGGCAGAAAGAACTGGGCAGCTGCTATCCGTCCCTGTCACAGACACTGATTTATAAACTGGATGGTTGCCAGTTCAGATCATAGGAGGTACCACCTCTGGACCCCGAGAAAGGGTACCGTCCCAAGGCATAAGCCAACTGAGTGCCCGCTTAGGGCCCAGTGGCCATCAGGGTGTGCCCCCGTCCAATCAACCTGTCCAAATGGGTAGGGAGGTGACAATTAAATTCATTAAATTTTGCTTAAGGTGCAAAAATAGTTGGGATGGCCCTGTTTACCTGTGTTACTTGAGGATGAATAACTGTTTTGAAAAACCCTATTTTGACATTATGTAAAATTGGGCATTTAACTTCATATAAAAGCTGTTGCATGTCAATGTGATTTCCATTGTATATTTCTCATTATTGTTTAGTTAGCTGGTTAGCTTTGTTCAGTTAGTAAAACTCATCTTTTGTATTTTTGTACCGTCAGTTATTCTTTCTAATGAGTTTTCAGCCGGTTAACCTGGGATTTCCCACTTTTTACTTAGGTCTCCAAACTGTTGGAATTTTCCGGGTTGGAAGTTCTAAGAAAAGAGTGCGGCAGGTAGGCGTCGGGGGAGTTGGTTGGAGTCGTCAGACTTATAGCTAATAGCTATGGTATGCAAAATGTATGTAAATTCATTGGATGAATAAACTCAATGTGTTATTTGAGTTGCTCCCAAAAATAGTTGATATAGTAATTCATTTTAGTGATTGTAAAAATTAATTTGGGACACAAATATGGCAGCTCAGCGAGGGACATGTACACTAGCGGTATTTACACTAACGCCGGTGTGCTGCCAGTGTTTTTGGCTAGCAACATGCAAAGTGATGTGCTTCTATGGTGTCACAGCTGCGAGAGGAGTTTGACCGGGGCGTGGACGTTCTTCTCGATGAGGAGCACAGCATACATGATGTAGCAGCTCTGCTGAAAGAGTTCCTGAGGGACATACCTGACCCCCTGCTGACCAAAGAGCTGTACACTGCTTTCATCAACACCATGTGTGAGCAGGAGTTTCCCTTCCCCACACCTCACACCATCCCAAAGACTTACCACAATCAATGAAAACTCTACAGAGAATTTACAGAAGTCCTGTAATATACAGACATATTTGCAGAAGTAAGGAACTATTTTTGGCTAATGTCTGCCAACTGGAGATCAACGTCAATGGGGAAATAGAAATCATGAGCACATCACACTGACCACATGCTGGTCACACTCAGATCATGCCCTGATCACATGCCGATCACACACTGACCATATGCTGGTCACACCCAGATCATGCCCTGATCACATGCCGATCACACACTGACCATATGCTGGTCACACCCAGATCATGGCCTGATCACATGCCGATCACACACTGACCATATGCTGGTCACACCCAGATCATGCCCTGATCACATGCCGATCACAC
>JAAGVU020000035.1:25045134-25058242 GCA_011763525.2 Mormyrus iriodes | reverse complement strand
GCCCTGATCACATGCCGATCACACACTGACCATATGCTGGTCACACCCAGATCATGCCCTGATCACATGCCGATCACGCAATGACCACATGATGGTCACACATTGACCACATCCTTCCTCTGCAGTGCTGGACCCTGAGGAGCAGCAGAGTGCCCTGCAGCTCCTCATCTACCTTCTGCCTCCCTGTAACTGCGACACCCTCCACCGGCTCCTGCACTTCCTGTCCACGGTAGCTGCACACGCGGACGACACGCATGACAAAGACGGACAGGAGGTAATGGGGGTTCTGCTTTTATGCTCTTCTCCTGGGAATTCAGGAAATGTTGTTAAACCCCTTCATTTAAAGATAAATACAATTGGACGGGATTCACATCTAAGGAGACATATCCATTAACTCATTTCCTCTTCTATGTGATTGATTTACTCTGTCCTGCACTGATGGTTATCGCCAAATTGCCATCTTCCACATGCCAGAGCCTGCTGCTCACTGCTCCATAATCTTTTTGCCATCTCAAGTCAACTCAAAAATGTGGAAATGAACTGGGATACGTTCCACCCAGGTCCCCGATCCTGACACAGATTCCAGGCAGGGACTCTCGATAACAGCCCTCACTGGGATACGCTCCACCCAGGTCCCCGATCCTGACATAGTTACCAGGCTGCCCTCACGTTTGGTTCATGGGAGCGCCAAGACCAGGGGGGGCTGGGCGGGACTTGAAGGGGGCACTTTCCGACTCGGAGCTTTATCTGGGACCCCATTGAGCTCAGCTTGCAGAGCCACACTAAAACAGTTATAAAAATCATCAGTTTTGTGGTTATGGCAAAAAAATTCTTCATTTTGATCATGCAGGCCGACTGTAATCAAAGAGTGTGGCTGTGAGAGAAGCCCGTTCCCTGCCAAGGTACATGGCTTTGCATGATGTTCCGGACTGGGAATGGGAGGGATTGTTTACGGTAGAAAAAGCAATTCCTAAATACACCCTAATGACTCTGTATCCGTTAAAGAATGTATTAATGTCCTACACATATTTTTAACATTGGAAAGCATCCATCCATCTTCTGGCTCCTTCTGTTTGTGAGGGTCACAGTTGCAGCATGCCAGGCAGGTTAGATCAGAGCTCTTTCCAAAGCTACAGACTTTAGCTTGTTCTAGGGGATCCCCAGGCATTCCCAAGCAAGCTGGGTGATATGATTCCTCTCCTCCAAAGCTCCTGCATATTTTGCAGTACAGTCAGTCCTGCAACCAATGCGTTTCTGAAAAACCTCGCATTCACTAAAATCTTATTTCATATCGAAAAGAATCTAAGTTTTTGTACAGTCACGAATTAAAAATCTAAAAAAATTCGACAAATTATTATATAAGAACACAGCAACCTTTTTTAATTCACTTCCATCTGCTTTTCATAGACGGTCTGTAGCCATGCTGCCTTGTGTGTCCCTCTGAACACACATCTCCAATGGGAAAAATAGGGTTAGTGGAACCCGACTCCGAAACTTAGTAACTTACACCGTACAAATTGAATAAAATTAAAATAGTAATACAAGTGGCCAATAATGTAAGTATACACATTTTAAATAAGAAATTATAATAACAATACATTCATAAATGACATCATAAAGATCCCCTATCAGTTTTTTGAATCTCACAGGAATGACCTATTAACAACTTTAACTGAACGGGCCGATCTCACTAACTTGTCGGTTCCTGAGAGTCGGGAGTTGTCACGGCCAGCCCCGCCCTACCAGTCTGTTCCCTGTGTTTCCCACAGGCAGGGCTGCTGATCAACCGCGCCTGTAGCTCATTGTTGTTACCTCATGTTCCTGCCTCTTGTTAACCAGCCACAGGTGCCCCTCGTTTATCCCTGCCCTCCCTGTGTATAAGAGTTTCCCCAGTCCTGTATTCCCCACTGTGGCTACAGACAGTCTGTGAAAGGCAAATGTAAGTGAATTAGAAAACTTTGCTGTTTTTATATGATAATTTGGTGAATATTTTTAGATTTTTAATGTGTGGATGTACAAAAAGTTAGACTCATTTAGATTTGAAAACTGGTTTGACTGATTCACCAAAAAGAACTGGTTCAAAATTCAGTTCAGTTGAATTTGTTTTTATGTAGTGCATTTCACAACAGTCACCCAAAGGCGCTTTACATGGGTGTGCTGTGATACTGTGCAACACCATAAAGGGAGAACAATGCAAAAACCGGGAAATTGAAAGAGAAATAAATAAAAGAAAGAAGGCCAGATGACAATGGAGAAGAGGAACTAAAAACTCCCAAATAGGGAGAACAAAATCTCTGCGGGTCCAAGGCCAACTGGCTGCCCAACCCCCCCCATCACCCCCAGGCAGGCTAACATTATCGAAAAAGAAAAGAGTGGACTTGCTTTCTAAAAGCAAGGTGTAGACTGTAATCAAGTCAAGCCATCCCTGAGTCAGTTCTCCATGCCAGCCTGTGCAGGGTGGCAGATTGAAGTCTTCACCCACAATATTACAGTTAGTCAGTCACATCCATGATGTCACTCGTCCATGACACTGAACCAGGACTCCAGCTCAGATGGTGCCCTCCCTGAGCACCACCTGGACATGTGGGAATGGAGAAAGCATGGATGGTCAGATCCTGCATTGACACATTAATGGACAAGCATAGTAGATAAAAATGGCATATACAGTAGCACCAGCATTCATGAACTGGACATCACTGTCGCTCATTTGAACATCACAGTCGCTCATTTGGATAGCTGTTTTTCTGTGCAAGTAGTGTTTCTCGCTAAGACCATATCGTGTTGTAGTTCACATAGTGCTTTTCTCTCTGGCAGAAATTCTCGGAAATACAAATGTGATTCCATGTTGTCTTGGATTTGGGTATTAATATAGCAATGGGGTTAGAACAGATTCATGGTGCAATATCATGCGTTGCAGCAGAACTGACTCATTACCATTTTCAGTTGATATTGCTTGTGCTAGCAGGCCTGAACTAGGCTGCCAGTCCTGTTTATGAGCCTCATTGTTGAAGTAACAGCCAAAAAAAGCCAACCTGATGCCCATTAACCCTTCATTATCTTTCCATCTCCAGCATCTGAGTAACTGAATTTCTTTAGTCCCACTAAGCAGAAGGAGTTCAGGTATGCTGGTGTTGGCAGAGATTCCGGGATTAACAAAGTCATCCTGGATCCTTCTCTTTTCGGCCGTTGCTGGCTTACACATTCACAGACTACAACAACTCATCTTGTCATGTTACAGATAATCGGGAACAAGATGACATCGCTGAACTTGGCCACCATCTTTGGACCTAACCTCCTGCATAAGCAGAAGAGCTCTGACAAAGAGTTTTCCGTGCAAAGTTCTGCCCGAGCAGAGGAGAGCACAGCCATCATTGCCGTAGTCCAGAGGATGATTGCCACTTATGAAATTCTCTTCATGGTGAGTTATAAAAATCTTTGATTTTAGGATTCCCTCCCAAGCTTTGTAGTATTATCAACATAAGTGGATCGTAAGAGATCTGTTTGTGCTGAGTCTTCCTGGAGCAATTCAGGTGAAAATATTTTTCAAGGTCACGGCACCATCCATCTCTCAGCCAAGACTCGAGGGTCCTTAGTTATTGCAGAGCTTAAATTATTAATATTTTGATGTTAAACAAAACACCATATTTCATGAAGGTCCTATTTCTCAGCAGGCCTTAGAGCTGCCTGTTATTGTAAATGTTTTCACATTTAACCAGACCAGACATCACGTCAAACAAAATACCAGGAGAAGCACAGCGGGTGTCAAGCACAACCCATGTTGCTCCTGGTGGCTTTGGCAGAGGCTGCTGAGAATCGTGGCCGCCGATTGTTTAGGTTAAAGGATCCCTAAGCTTAACAGACAATGCCTTTGTCTTACACAGTGTAAACACTTCTCTTTGGCGGGAGAGTAGTTTAGATAGTGCAGGCTTATGGCAGATCCAGACTGGAGACAGTCATGAGTATAACAACTCTGGGCTGGTGCCAAAAGTTTTATGAGTTTATGAACTGGCAATTGTTTCACTTTTAAAGCCCAGTATTGTATGAATAATATATTTAGTTTGCATTTTTTTAGAGGCAGCCAAAGTTAAATTTCAGAAGAACATATGAGAATTGAAGAGTTGCCAAAAATGCTAGACAGTGACTTAGTTGCTCTTCATCCACAACAGGTGTCTCCAGACCTACAGAACGAGGTTCTGATGAGCCTTTTGGAGACAGACCCCGATGTGGTTGACTACCTCCTCCGCAGGAAGGCCTCGCAGTGGTCGTGAGTATCGAGCTGTACATGTTGGCTCCAGAATGCCTAGTCCCCACTAGCCTGTCCATGTCGTTGGGAAAGCACAGTTTCTCCCTCTGGTGGCACACAGCCACAAGCAGGAGTGACATTTACGGAATCCACAAGGGCTGAGAACTCAGGATGAGAATGTATATGGAGAATTGTGACAAAATGCGGGATTGTGGATTCCCCCCGACCCTGAATAGGACAAGCGGTTACATGAAATGGATGGATTAATGGATGGATGGATGGATGGATGGGTGTCAAAATGCTTTTCTTTCACTTGGTGTAAGCACAGAATTAGCATTGATGACTCTAACCAGGACTTATATAGCTCTGGCTGTACTGTATACAAGTTCACATGTATTCTAATGTGACTGAAAAGTCCTTGTGGGTCTGTAACCTCCGTTGTCTCATACTCCGACAGACACCGAGACACTTTCTCCCTGAGTGAAAGGCACTCATCCAGCGACTCCAACAAGGCCTCCAGTGGTGAGGTGTCCCCATATGACAACAACTCGCCGGTGCTGGCTGAACGGCCACTTGCCCAGCACCAGGGGGAAGACAGCCCCGGCCCTGAGCAGCTCTTCCCAACCCCCAAGCAGTGCCCAGCACAGTGCGCCTTCAAAGCCCCATCCAATGATGCTGGCTTGGCTCAGTGGGGCATCAAGGGTGAGCTTTCACCATCACTATTTCCGTTTCCACAGGAGCGCTGAGTTACAGCGATGTGACTAACATCTACTCCATTGGATGGTTCAGTGATTCATTTTCAGAAACATCTGCACAGGGAGATGCTAACTTGGTGTGTCGCATTGTGCCCTCACACCTCCTGAGTATGGGCGCTTTAACCCCACCTCTGCTTGTTATCTGTGGAGTTTGCATGTTCTCTCTGTGTTCTGTAGCTAAGGACTTAGACACTTCTGAGCTGCACATATGTCCTGAGATGACTTAGCTCGCCAGCCTTGTACCCTGTTCTGATAAATATATAAATCAAACTATAGAATCTTAATGTCCAGGTTATAACCACACATTGGATAAGCACTGGCTGTGTATCTGTTCATGTTCTGATCCCTTATACTGGTTAGATCACAGGAGGCCTCGAACACTTCCCAGGTATCACAAGGCAGGGGAACATCCTGCATGCAATAGCAGCCCATCACAGGGTGCACACGCACACACAGACACACACAGACGCACACACACACATAGACGCAGACACACACACACACATGTTTGTATTCATATCCTTATGGGGACTCTCCATTCATTTCTATGGGAAAAACCCTAATTCCACCAATGCCAACCCTAACCCCTACCCAGCCCTAACCTCACACATACACACACACACACACACACACACATACACATTCTCCTTACACTGTCACACAATAAAGGAGAACAAAGTTCACCTGGACCTCAGCCTGTGGAATCTTTTTTTAATGACACGGTTTGCTTTTCTTGTCCCTATAATGAATGATGAGTCACAAACAGAGGGGACCCCTGCGAAGCCCATCTATTCATCCAGAATTTCAGCAATTGTGGTTGATGAATAAACAGCAATTACATTTTTTAAAACATGAAACTTATGAGAGGATGTAAACGCTTCAGCAGCAAAAGCAGAGAGCAGATTATTCTAGTATCCAGTGCAGCAGAGACTCGACGGTCAAAGCTGAGACTCGACGGTCAAAGCTGAGTTTTCTATTCATCTGAAGCATATGCTGTGAAATTAGAGATTGATGGCGTTGTCATTAAGTTAAGTTTAACAGGGCTTTATATTAGCCCATTTTCACATTTGTCAATGATTCTGTTTTTTTTAGATGAACAGACAGGTATCTGGGGAGCCTGGCATGACACTTTGAAATCAACCATCAAAGACTTACCCTGCACAGGTACCATTCTGCTATTTACTATCTAAGAAAATGACTACATTTGATAATCAAGAAATGCATCTTATTTTAATGCCCAGATTTTAAAATTATGTGTATATTTAGGTTCTGTTCATGTACATGAAGAAAAACTCACTTTTTCAAACTGATTTCACATTTTGCAGATTCACAGTGAGTCTTTTGCATTTTCCAGAGATACATGGGAATATGTCTGAGAGCGATGATCTCGATGATCGTCAGGATAGTGCAAAACAAACTGTCCTGCAGACACAGGCCGCCTCGGAATTGGCTCAGTGCAGACCACACCCTCCAGTGATGTCAATGTGCAGCAGCCCACAGGATGAGGCAGGGTACCAACAGCTGCATGGCCGTGCAGCCCTCACCCGGCCGGATGGCCAGTCTGTGTGCAGCAGCCCGGAGGAACTGCCAACCAGAAGCTACAAGAGCTGCGACGCTACCAGATCCACTGCACAGCAACCTGGGTCTTCTTCCCCGTGTGCTCACCAGCGCCCCCCAAGGAGTGGGAGCCCTGCCCCGCCTAGGGCAACTCCCCAGCACTCTACTTCAGCCCTGGATGCTAAGGGGCAGTCTGGCAGCGAATGGCAGCACTGGCAGAGGGAAAGGTGGCAAATCTGGCAGCTGTTATCGTCGGACAATGCGGATGCTTTGCCGGAAACACTTGTCTAGTGGCAGCTCAGCCCCGGCCGCTGAGTCGCTGGCCAAACAGCTCCCCCTTCTGTCCATATGATGTATGTGCCGCTGCTGCCGGCAGGTGTGCAAACGCATGTTTGTCTGCTTGTCTCTTACTATGAATTGATTCATGCTGCACCATTTCTTCTCTCCTGTTTTGTTTAATGGGTGTTTTGGCAAACTTCTTGCATCCTGTCTTTGAAACTCCTCAGGTGAGCCACAAGTGAGGATGTGGATGTTAAGTGTCAAACTTAAATCTGTATACAGAAGTGTAACTATTTAATTATTACGCAGTAAAATAAATATGTATTCCATACCTATAAGTGGGCACATATGATTGGGTAAGAAGTTAGATTGGGATGTTGGTCAGGCATTAAAGATTTGGGATGAGGATGACATCTAACCCATGGATAGAGACTATAAGAGCGAAAGATAATAATATGTAGTTAAGCACAGATGTGTGACCCTGAAGTACACAGTTACTACACACCACTTACATACAGCAAAACTGTAAGTGCATCCGGAGGTCAGCATCATGTTAATTGTTGTAAAATACTGAACTGGTTCCAGTGTTTTCAGTTGTTTTTCATTTACCGATGTTTATGTTAAGGAACTAACATCCGTTTTTATGAGTGCTTGTCAATTGTGTGATTACATTTCAGTTTCCTTTAAAGTACTAATTTCATTTAAATGAAAGTCAGTTATTTTCATAAAGTTCCACCAAGTTTTGTTTATCATTATTTTATTTTTGTATTTTGTGATAATGAATGTACATCTAAGGTTCTCATAGTATTTGGACTAATTTGAAATCTTTCAGTTTTTATACAGACTTTCAAAAATGCATTTTTATATTTTGTTTACATACAGCCATTGAAGCATGCATTGTTTATCTAAATGCCAAATGCCCACACAATTTATGTGCCAAATTAACATATTTCTGAAGAGTATTTATTTAGAATAACTTTGACCAAGCAAGTATTTTAATTCTCATTTGTTTTATTTTACCACCTATATTTTTCATATTTCCTAAGGAAACGGCACCGTTGTATTTGTTTAATGATTTTATGATTTTTGAATCCTTATAAATTGAAAAACCAGGTTGTGTCCGGTTATATTTATGATCATCCCGTGTTCAATGGCTGTTGTATTCTCTTTGTATTTAAGTCGTATTGTTTATGTTTTACCAATTATAATAAAAAATCCCCTGGAATCATTTCCTTATATGTAAACAAGCAAACAAAGGCATTTCAGCATGGTTTGAACATGAAAACATTCTGGAAGAGGGAAAGCCTAAAAGAACATCCGTTTTTAAGCGGCAGGAGTCGCTGAGGTACGCATTGTGTGAATAATTGCGTTTCCTAATGGTTTCCCCCGTTCTGTTTGCTCATCTTTTCTTAGGTGACTGTGCTGTTCGTTTCGGTGACATTGCAGTTCTGCTGCCTTTACGTTTATGTTCTCCCTGCAGGCAGGAGTGGATCCTCCTCATCGCGATGTTTCCTGATTTTTATCTTGGCCAGCTTTCCTGAGATGGTTTATATAGCAGTGTGGCAATGGCATCATGCTGGATCTTATTTTATTTTTTCACTGCATTTTAAAGCATCTGCTTCAAAATTACTCACGTTAAGGAATGTATGGCTCGGCAGTCAGAATTCATCTGTACATCTGTACACATGTGAATGTGACGGGGTTTTTTTTTTTTTTTAAACAGAATGAAATAGGAACTAAACGAATTCTTGATCCTTCTAGAAATCTGCCGTTTTAATCACCCGGTTGATCCAATACCCTTCCTGTTGGTAAACTTTATATACTTCATATACTTTTTCACGTCATAACAGCTTTGCTTTGAATTATTTGCTTTTTCACAAAGTAAATATAGCTTGTGGATATATCAAGTAGACTGATGTCATTCTTTTCGAACAAATCTTTTAAGTGAACAAAAAGATCTCGGTCACTGCACTAATTCGTTCGTTGCATGTTTTTGTTCATTCATTCACTGGGTGATCATTCACTGTCAGTGGTTTTTTGTTCATTTCGTTCACTCATTTCTTGTTCGCTGCGTGAATCTTCGTTGACTGATTCATTCTTCAATTCCTTCACTGTGTGATTCATTTGTCAGCTTTTTCACCGATTCCTCATGAGATATAGAAGAAATAGAAATATATAATAGTAGTAGTTGTGTAAATAGATAATCAATGTTACTTACACAATTTAATAAATATATGTAAAACAATCTTATAACAATTTTATTGAACATCCACCACCACCTCCGGCTTGAATATGTCAAAGAGGGGTCATCACCCCAGGAGATTCACTGAAATGAATCATGATTTTTGTCCCTAATTACCGAGTGAATGAGTTGCAGCATCCAACATCTAGCGAATCTCCCAACTTCTTTAACTCTTAAGAAAGAATCGACAGATCATTAAACGGCACACTGTCGCGTAGACAGTACACACTAAAGAAGTAAAAATATCTCACATTTTTTATGCAGCACAACACATACAGGTATATTCTTGTAAATTGCTTTGATTTGCTTCTTAAAGGTGAGGCGCCTTGCAAAAACACAGGGGCTGAAGTCTCCCCCTGGGATGTTAGTTCTAAATTCAGATTAGAGGCCTCAGTATGAGATTCGTACTTTAATGCTGCCTGCAGACTGTCACTTAACAGCAAATTAATAAAGAATAAAGTACCATCATAAGACAATAATGACAACAGAAACTATACATAGAGAAAATACATAACAAAAAAGGAAAACGTTATACACTGTATCACAAAATAAACTGCTCCTGTGACAGTGTCGACGGTGTGTGACAGTTAATTCTGCAGTGTCATTATATCTCATAACCGGGCCGGTGCCAGATATCGGGCCCCGACCTAGACCAGCCCAGTGACGTTTTCTGGACCCCATCGCTCAGAGGCCCAAGGAACCGCTCCAACTCCCACCCCTGCTTATAACTAGCAGCTTATTCCAACGATCCCACAGAGTTACATATTCTAAATGAAACGCACATTTTTATATAAAATATATATTTTTAATTTATATTTTCATTTTTTTAAAAGGTGTTTGAATTACATTCCATTTTTGCAGGCCGACGCCAAAGTCTGCAGATAACATTCAAAGGAGCAGTAAGTAGCATTTCAAACATTCAGTGTCTTAAATGCCCTCAAACCTCCTTATACAGTATCATTGTTTCAACATATGACAATCATCTACAATCAGTTTAGATTATATTATGGTTAATTCATAACCCTAATAGCTGTACCAAGATTGAATAAATTTAAAATTAAGCGCAATATATCTGATTCAATTAGAGTATGATTCATTATGAGTCATCAATTTAAAAATATAATGCTAAAGAGAAAAGGGCAACAAAATAACCAAAATGTGAAAAGTTTTTGAGTGATAATCGATTTCTAAACTGGTTTGTGAACAATCGTTTAATGTGTATCAGACTGCTTAATAACAGACAGTTCACATGGCATGCAGAGAGAATTTCCAGATTTTAACCTGAATGCTGTAGGGGTCTCTCAGCCTGGTTTGTGGAGCTGGTCAGAAGTTCCTCGGAAACAAACCATAATTTGAAGAGATGTTAGTGTCAGTATCCAGTTTATGCAATGTTAAAAAATATTCAGGGGGATCCCCCACTCAGAGGCGAAAATATTCAAAGATACCACCCTTCCGCTCCCCCCCACCGGAGCAAAAAATATTAAAGGCCTGATCCTTAATTCTTAGTTACTTGTGTGATCACACGCTGGCAGTGGGGGACTTTAGCTCTGTTTTCATGTGAGGGTCTTCTAGAAAGTAAGAAGGGCTGAAATTCCCTGATCTAATGAATTTGAAAGGAGGTAGGTGGTTTTTGGCAGGATGTCAGGCTCTGCGATGGTTTCATTTTAGCCGATTTCCGCACTGTAATGACCCAATGACCTCAGTCTGGTTTGACCTCGTGGAAGCCCAGCTGCTGAATGGCAGCTGTGAGATTGGCTGGATGTTTTCGGATGGTGGGGAAGGCAGTCATCGAGCTTCAGAAGCTTTTCAGTCTTTTATATGTGCACTGGCACATAATCTTTTATCTATCTGCACGATATGTACAAAAGTATTGGGACACACCTCTGATCAACATCAGATGTTTCATTCAGACTCATTTGTGTATAAAATCAGGCACCCAGCAATGCAGTCAGGGTTACAGACATTGTTGAAAGAATGGGTCGTTCTGAAGAGGTCAGTGAATTCAAGTGTGGTACTCATGAAATTCAACCTTAGCAATAAGTTTGTTTATGAAATTTCTTCCCTGTTAGATATTCCACGGTCTACTGTAAAACGTCTTATTGCAAAGCGGAAGCATTCAGTGTTTGAGTCCTTTGTCAGTGTTAATGACCCTCACATGTTTCTTGTCACCCCAAGCCCTAGTGTTTGACTAATTAGTAATGGTTCACACCTGGCCATCGTCTTGCCCTCATTACTAGTGTATATACACTATATTGCCAAAAGTATCGGGACACCCCTCCAAATCATTAAATTCAGGTGTTCCAATCACTTCCATGGCCACTGGTGTATAAAATCAAGCACCTAGGCATGCAGACTGCTTCTGCAAACATTTGTGAAAGAATGGGTCGCTCTTAGGAGCTCAGTGAATTCAAGTGTGGTACCGTTATAGGATGCCACCTGTGCAATAAGTCCATTCGTGAAATTTCCTCTCAACTAAATATTCTGCGGTCAACTGTTAGTGGTTTTATAACAAAGTGGAAGCAATTAGGACCGACAGCAACTCAGCCAGGAAGTGGTAGGCCATGTAAAATCACAGAGTGGGTACAACGCATGCTGAGGCCAACTTTCTGCAGAGTCAATAGTTGTAAACCTTGTCTGTCTGTCTATCTATATGAACATCACCACTTTATTAGGTACACCTGTTCAACTCATCTCCAAAATGGCCACCCTAATTGGAATTTCATACTTGACTTTACAGAGGATAGTGCAATAAAAAAAATCCAGTCAGGGTGGTCAAGCACACCTTATTAATGCAAGTGATCAGAGGAGAATGACCAGACTTGTTAAGGCTAACGGGAAAGCTGCAAGACCAATAACAACAGCTCAGTACAACACTGTTATGCTGAAAGGCTTCTAATTCCACCCCTGAAGTGGGGCTGGAGGCAAAGGCGGGTCCTACTCAGTATTATTTAGGTTCACCTAATAATTGGGGTGAAGTGTGGATCTGTGGGACTCCTGTGGGAGGCACAGTCGTGCCAGAATTGGGTTGTTAAACAAGGCCCTGAACCCCTGTGAGTGTTCTGTGATCTCATGAGTGTATGTGTCTGTGTGTCTCATCGAGAGCAAGATGCGATAGGAAAAAAGACAATTTCCTGCGGAAGCTGATTTAATCCCTATCAATGCCGACACCAAACCTACGCCCTTGTACAAATGAATAAAACATCACTACAGGCAGTCCCCAGGTCAACGAGATTCTGTTCCCAAAGTCTCTCTTTAAGTCAAATTTGTAGGCAAGTCAGAACAATAATAACACTGTACATGATATCGACAACAATAACTATTATTATTATTATTGCTATTATTGTTGTTGCTGTTATTATTATTATGAAGTATGAAGTAATTACATACAGCGGGGAGAATAAGTATTTGACACATCAGCATTTTTATCAGTAAGGGTTTTTTGCTATTGGCGCAAAATTTGCACCAGATGTTGCCATCAAGCGAAATATTGAATTCATACAAAGAAATCAGAACGTTTAAGTATACAAGTTGAGTCATAATAAATAAAGTCAAATGACACAGGGAATAAGTATTGAACACACTTTATTTAATACTTTGTAGAAAAGCCTTTGCTGGTGATTACAGCTTCTAGACGCCTCTTGTATGGAGAGACCAGTCGTCTGCATTCCTCAGGAGTGATTCTGGCCCATTCTTCCACACAAACGGTCTTTAAATCTTGAAGGTTCCTTGGGCCTCTTCTATGAACTTTGATCTTCAGTTCTCGCCATAGATTTTCTATGGGATTTAGGTCAGGTGATTGACTGGGCCATTCAAGCATCTTGATTTTCTTTCTTTGAAACCAATTCATTGTTTTCTTGGCCTTGTGTTTGGGATCATTTTCTTGCTGAAATGTCCACCCTCTTTTCATTTTCAGCTTTCTGGTAGATGGCAGCAGATTTTTATCCAGAATGTCCCAGTACATTTCTCCATTCATCCTGCCTTCAATAATATGAAGTCTGCCAGTACCCCTTGCTGAAAAGCAGCCCCACACCA
>JAAGVU020000035.1:25028168-25041280 GCA_011763525.2 Mormyrus iriodes | reverse complement strand
CATTAAGGGCAGGGACATGCACTATATATAAGGGACATTAAGGGCAGGGACATGCACTATATATAAGGGACATTAAGGGCAGGGACATACACTATATATAAGGGGCATTAAGGGCAGGGACATGCACTATATATAAGGGGCATTAAGGGCAGGGACATACACTATATTGCCAAAAGTATTGGGACGCCTGCCTTTACACACCCATGAACTTTAATGACGTCCCATACATAGGTTTAATATGGAATTCGCCCACCCTTTGCAGCTATAACGGCTTCAACTCTTCTGGAAAGGCTTTCCACAAGGTTTAGGAGTGTGTTTATAGGAATTTTGGACCATTCTTCCAGGAGAGCATTTGTGAGGTCAGGCACTCATGTTGGATGAAAAGGTCAGCTTATCATTGTCAATGAAATGGATATATTAGTCAATGTTTGCCTTATATTTGTTCCAATTTAAATACTGTGAAATTCTGAATGTTTTCCAAAAATGCAACCCAGGGACGAGGAGCTGTTTGTGTTGCAAACAATCTGACTCATAGTAGTTTAATAGCAAGCTGTGGTCGACTGTGTCTACCTGCTGTCTCAATTCTCACAATACAATGTAGGCAAAATGATGTGGGTTCTGGAATCAAAACCAGATTGCAATATATAAGGATAAATGTCACACTTAAAAAGTGTGTCTTTCTTTTGCAGATGAGCTAATCTGTACTTTAGATACAGGTAAGTACAGTTTCAAATTATTTTGACTGGTCTTACCCAAGGGATAGTATGAATTTATGTTGGGTCTGGCAATGTCATAAATACTGTGAAAACACAGTCAGCAGCAGCTAATCTGTTAGAGTACTTTCCTTGTATGTTGGAATCAGAGTCATGACCCTTTATATGTCTCTGACAGTCCGTCAAACAACAGTTTTTCTGTCCATTGGGCATGATAGCAATGACACCAATATCCGGCCATCCAGTATCCAATCGCCTCACCGGTAGAGGATCACGGGGAGCATGCAGACTATCCCAGAAAGTATGTGGCACAAGGCAGATGCCACTCTGCCTAAGGTTCTAGGTTCCACCCTGCCACGCACTGAGCTGCTGTGCCACTGCCGAGACGCATAGAGCCGCCGAGCCGCGCACTCAGTCGCCGTGCCGCTGCCGAGATGCGTAGAGCCGCCGAGCCGCGCACTCAGCTGCCGTGCTGCTGCCGAGACACATAGAGCCGCCGAGCCGCGCACTCAGCCGCTGTGCTGCCCTTGAAAGAAATCTCAATAACAGAAAGCAGCACCTGAAATAGGACAGCTGATACAGAGCCAATATAAGTGTAATAGGAGCGGAATGAGTCTGTAAAGCTGCAGCATCTGCTTGTTTTCTGCACTCAGCTTCGTTATGGCAGAGAATCAGCTATTGCTTAGTTAAAAGTAAGGAGCACGTACTGCCTGAGACACAAGCTGGATGAGTCATTATCACAATCCAAATCTCTTCCTGCGTGAGAAGTCAGTGAAAAGTTCTGTCTGATAGTTTGATATGCTTATGCACAAAGGTATGATAAGCATAGATATATATTTATTATTCATAATGCATAGAAAATAGGGTTTTGAATAAATGAATGTTACATTTATATGGCATTTTTCAAGCGCTTTACAGAAGCAATGGGGGTCCACTTCACCCCCCCACCGTGTAGCCCCAGCCATGAAACCGTCTTCTCCCTCAAACAGAACGCTGGAAAGCATCATCTGACCATTTGCTCCATACATGCAGGTCATACAATCCTCAGCTCTTTGTTCACATGTGATGAGGTGCCGGTCAAGGCTTCTGGGAAACTATTGCATTTGGACTCTGCGCTGAATATACCAAAATCAACTTAGCCTTACCTTTACCTTTCGTTTATTTTATTTTATATCACCCAGCAAAATAAGACAAAATTTGTTTTGAATCACTGTTCTCTGTGTGTTCACTGAAATATCTGAAGTCTAATATTATGCCTGATATTAAGTTATTAATATTACACAGTGTTGTCAGGGCCTTCAAGCCTACATATGACTGTCGGCTGAGGGTCAGGTTGGAAAGGCGAGCCTGAAGATTTATTTCTGCACTTTTTATACCGACCCCAAAATATTTTACTTTACACTCAAATTTAAAACGTGTACTTTCCCATTGTCTTTTCTAACACCTACAGCTATGAAATCCATTTCAACAGCCATTTGTGAGTAATGATCACATTTACCAACTGGAAGTATCTCAGAGAGCACTGATATAAAATGTAATACAGTGACTGTTTTATGTGAAATACTAACAGCCATGTCACTGGTGATCTGATGGACTGGCCTGTTCTCACCAGCTGGACCCCTGCTGCATTTCCTTTGCATCTCATTACCTTTTCATCAGCAAAGTGACCCCCAAAGATCTTGTAAAAATGTTGACTGACAGGTAATAGAGCTCTACAGCACTGCATCCTATCGTCTTAGCTCCAGTGCACACTGTATGATGTTTAGGTCAGTAATCTGTATTTCATCCCGGACTGGTTGGTTGTAAATATGTTTTAATAACTAGTAAATCTGAAACTGTTCACTTCATCATCATAACAAAATGATATGAACACAAAACTGTTATGTAGGATTCATTCATAATTATCCAGTTTCTCTACTAGAAATTTTAGCATTCAGAAGTTATACATCATGTTCCAACTGGAGTGTGACAATTTCCATGTAAGAACGACAAGCTTGACATACGGTAACTGGCGTGACAGCACTGCAGCTGTCGAGAGCATCACAGAGGAGTAGCTAACAATGGAAGTGGTTGCTAATACTTAGCTTAACTCTTGTGGTTGTAATCACTGTAGCTGTTTCATACCTTCAAGAGCAAATACATATTACTAATAAACATACATATTAATGTCACATCCCAGTGTTAGTAAGAGCAAATAGAACAGAGTGTAGCTGCAATATGTTACAGCAGGAAATACTCCAGCATCATCTAGTAAGACTTATAACCATTTCCTGCTATTAGACGTGAGAAATGATACTCGAATGCTGTCTAAAAACTGTGATTTTGTTACTTAGGAGGAAGACAATGCCAATGCCTGGCAATGCCAGTATCATCCGACATGTGGCGATACTCCCTACCAGCCTACATGTGGATGAGCGGAGCTGGCCCCATGCCTAATGCTGCTGTTGTGCAATGAGCATAATTGGGAGGTAGAGCTTTCTGAAAGCCGGCTGTAGGGTCTGCATGTGCTACACGAGTCCCTGCAAAACATCACACACAGATGTGAGCTTCCCTCATCCATAAGATGGCTTACACTTCATCAGATCATCCAGATGTTGTTTCCATCTCCTCGCTCGTCATTCCTTAACCCCATCGAGGAATTCTGTGTGGATGCACCAGGTGTCTGGAGATGACATTTCAGCCAGACAAAGTCAGGGAAAGACCCTTCAATCCAGACGTCTCTAGAAGGGAATCATATTTTTCTCTAAACAGCATTCAGTTTTTGCGTGGGCTTGGCGATTGTGCTATGGGTTTCAATTTACCAGCGTCAGATTAATAAAAGTGTATTTCAATGCTATTAGTTGTTTCATATTGTAAGGCAGTTCACATTAGATACGTTTGTTCTTTCTCTCTTCCCTTTCAAAATGTGTGGCTTGTTCTGAATGAAGCACGTTCATTGGTCGGAAGTGTGGTATAGTCGTGCATAAGGGGCGTAGCAAGATACCGCCAGAGTTAGGGAAGGTTAAACGATGGTGCTCATGAGTGACCACTCATGGCATGGTCAGTGCTAGCTTGCTGTTCTGCGCCCGAGCCACAGTCTACAGCCCTGCATGACTGCCTTCATTTTAAACTTCTGTATGTTCTGTACTCACAAGCCAAACTTCAGTAAAGTTCATAAACAGAAGTCTCCCTGTCGTGTGAAATAATGTCCACCCCGCGTCATCCAGACGAGAAACCGAGCTCACTTCAGAAGGTCAGAAGGGCAATATTTTCATTTGGATCTAAATTAAGATTCCATGCTAATTAATATTGTTCTGTTTAGAATTTTGTTTTGAGATACACTTCTGTTATGTGTGAGAGCTCGTTGTGGTGGAGAGACTGGTTTAGGGTAACAGGTTAAGGACTTTGTAGCCCATTTGAAGAATGTGCCAGAAAAATGTTCACGTTTTTTTAACTTAGCAATAAATTAATTAGGCAACATATACAATAATACACGCATTTTGAGGAACTTACTTTCACTACTCAGTTTCAAACATTTTTATGGTCTGTATACTAATTAAATATTAAATTAACCCAATTGCTATTTGGATAATCTTTAAATGAACTTTTCACCACGGCAAAACAGGGCTTGTCAAGACTCGTTTTAGTCCAAAACACTTCACAAGACTGTTTCATAGATATTTCTTTGTGAACCTTAAAAAAATGCTCTGGTGAGCTGCTTGAAGCTCTGCTGAGGAATAAAGCTGTGAAGTTTGAAGCCTCGCATCTGCCTTCCTCTTTTCCAAGATCACGTCAATAACTTACAGATTCTTTTTCAAAAGTTTTATCCTGTTTGTTTATAGATCTCCTCGTGGCAACGTGCAAGCAGCTCAGGTCCACGATCCATTTTCAAATTGCTCTTTTCCTGGGAAGTGCCAGTCGTGACTGTTAGCTGCGTTAAGGTAAACCTGACACATGCAGCCGGGGGTATTGCAGTCATACAAACTGCTTTTTATACAGCAGCGGAGAATCAGGCCCCTCACTGTTAAGTCTAATGCTTCCAGTTCTTGTTTCTTTCTAAATCTGAGAGCTTGAATATTATATAAGGTTATATAAGGTGTCACATGCAGGAAGGACCCAGAGATGCAGGAAATCATTCAGCTGCCAGAGGGGCTTGACAATATTTTTGTCAATGCAGATGGTGCAGGCAGGATAGAGGTGAAACCTGTGGCACCCATGTGCACCATTTGCAGTTAGAAGAGTCCTTCCTTTTCCCCTCCCTTGCCATGCAACTGCATTTTAGAGCTTCAGGGAAAAAGCCAGTTCAGTTGTCTTCAGCTGTTAGTAATGACTGACTGCCAGCTGGGTGTCATTCCTGGCCGGTTCCTGCTCCACCCTGGCTGGCTGTGGTCCCTCTGCCCCGTCCTACTGGTGCAGTGATGTGTCTTGCAAGGCATCGCCATCACAAAAGGAGATATGACATCAGAAACATTCAAATAAATGACATTGTTAAAAATAATAAGTGCTCTACATTGTGGGATGTATTATTGTATTGCACTTTTTATTATAATAATATCAAATGGTTTGAATTGAGCAGGAAGCTCCGCCTTGTATGGCAGCTGCCTCAAGCTGGTAAATATTTGGGATCACTGTCTTTCTTAAAAATCGTCCTGTCAGGTTACTAAATACGCACATGGTATATAACGCCACGCAGTTACACAAGCGGCAAAATTAATTATTTAAATGACCTTCTTTTTCAATATTACTTTCCCGAAACATTTTTGCGCCTATATGTCTAAATATATCACAATAAATGTGTCATTCTGAACTAATTGTTAAAATGGTGATTAACATGTAAGAATGTTAATGATGTAGAATTTTAACAATGTCGGTCGCAATTAAACAACCCACACAGGTAAACATGTGATTACTGCAGTCATTCGAATTAACAAAGCACATTTCATACATATAACATAATGTGCATGTGTGTCTGTCCACCACAATGGTAGCTGCTTTGACAGGCATGTTCCCCGGTGTCTGCTCAAAACGCGTTAGTCAAAGCTCCTAAAAACTCGCTGAAAGCAAGCCAAGCCAGATTGCATTCCCGAAGGGTTGCTGCTATCAGATTCACCCCAGCAGCCCCCCTTAATGACTCACCTAAATGCTGTGAATGAAAATCCGAAGCCACTCTGTCTGATACTAATGACCCTAAGAGAAGCGGGTCTGGGAGGTCCCAGCTCCCTTATACAGACACGAGAAGAGCTGATGATGAGCAGTGGCCTGTAATCAAAGACGTGACCAGAATGACTTTCCTCAAACATGATTAACAAAGTTCATTTTGTGTATTAAACAGGCTGCATCGAGGTCTAGTGCTGTATTGTGCTGTATTGTGCTGTATATTTATAAAAAAACAACATGGACTTTGCGTGATGGAGGAATGATGAGGAAACAGCCCTGAATTCATCTTCCACGCTGATTATGTAGTATAATTATCTGCATTGCTGTTAATTATTGATTATTATTAATGAACTAGCAAGAGTTGATCTTATATTTTCAACATCCATATTCTCTTAGTAGATACTCGTAAAAGTTCATTCCACAATCCAATAGCACTGATCTGGCAGTAAACCTGTAAAAATTGCTGGCAGCCTCATCAGTTTGGTAAAGTATGAAAACCGCTTTACAAAAGTCAAACACATTCGCTAGCAGAAGAAATATTACTTGTTACGTATATTTTAATTAATCAGGCGAATGGTTTTCATAAAAGGCTTTGTCAATCCACACATGTGGACAAGGCCTTTGGAAATTCAAAGGGAGAGCCACCTAAGACCTGCTAGGAGAGGCATACCCCATTCACAGAGAACTTTTCAGGTTTGAGGTATCTGAGTACTCATTCGTGTTCGCACATATTGCTGCATTTTTGTGATTTGTCTTTATAATATATCAATAATAATATATCAGTACAATCTATCTGACACACGCATGCACCATAAGCTCCAAATGATATATTTCAGAATTCTGTGTTGTAGGTCTTGCACACTGAAACTTCCTGGAGGATGACTCAAAGCAGTTATTTTAAAAACAACCTGTGGAGCAGCTTGTCACAGATCAGGCAGATGCAGAACAAACATTCAGTTTCAAATACATTCATGGTGTTTTGCAAGTAGGTTGGTTTCTTGTCCCTGGAGCAGCACAAATATTTCCACCAGATGTTCCAGTGTAGTGTTCTTCCCAAAAGATGCGAATGCTCTGCAAAGGAAAGATTCTTATAGCATCGTGGATGTTTTTCCTCAGGACATTTTTAAATAGTTTTGTTTATATTAAATAGCACGGGGTGTTTTTGTCAAGAAAGTGCTGCATCTCGATGCTGTAAATGCAAACATGCAAAATGTTGGGCAGAAGCCCTGACACAAACTGGCTCTTTTCTGCCATCCTTTGCTATGTTGATGCCATGGCAACAGCCAAACAAACTCAATCATGCCTCATGTTAACATATTTCATGCCTACCTCTGTTTTTCCGGAATTTATTTTGCCTTTCAGATAAAGATGATTCTGATATTTTTAGCTGAAATAATCATAATGTGAAAAAATCAGCTAGAAAATACCAAGAAAATGCGATTTATATCCTTTTAAAATTCCTTGAAAAGTTCCTAAAAAATTAATTCGTTAAATGAAATAGTATTTCGGAATAGGTGTTTCTTGAAGGATCTTGAAGATGAACTGTTTTCATAAACTTTATCAGGTTTGTGCATGTCTGTTGTGCGACTACAATAACATTTCTGCTTTTCTGCATGGGAATGTAACAGGAATGTAATTACAGAGTGCTGTCAATGAATCATGTATGTGAAGGTAAAGCCGGCTGGAGAGGATGCTGTGCTTTCTGACAGTCTTTGCCTTGTTTTCCCCTGACACTCGCGCGTTGGGCCAGTTAAACATGGTATATGCTTGCTGAGGAACCCCCTTCTGCCCCCATGTATGCTCAGGAATGATGTTTAAGTGTTAGACTGTTTACTCGTTTGTACCAAAACAAGTTTCAGTAGCATAAAGGTCATATTTCTGGAGTACTCTGTATTTACTGGGTTAAAGGAATTTACAGTCAAACATGGGATTGTTCTAACAAAATATTTTGGACCTCCCTGAGAAAGTGTGGCAATCCTTCCGTTGGGTTTGAGGTTTTGATGTAACTGCAAGGATGCAACGTCTTCATGTCTCCGGGTTCTCGTCTCCTAGGTGAGAAGACCTTCATGCCTCCCTCTAAACAATGTAATAAATTTCATTCAGTCACGGTAACCATGAGTTTTGTGTCTCAGGCCTTTTATACCACCGGAAGCAGTATGTAATTCCACAAGCGACGCGCCTCAATTACAGACACACTTCTGTCGTCAGCGCGGCTGAAATATTTAGAAATTCCAAGGTCAAGGAAGGAAATCTACAGTCACGCTAAAGCAGAATTTTCGGAGCCCCCTTGGCTTTTGGGTCTATACTGCATCTTGCACCTGCAGAATTTAAGCAGCTTGGCCTGTAAAGTGCCGTCCAGCAGGAGATCACTCGTGCATTTAGGGTTCTCCAGCTCTGTTTATGAAAGGGCAGCAGGGAATGACGTGAAAAGCATACAGTGAGAGCCTTCTGTTGAATTTGAAGCAGATGAAGCACCAAACGTATCTAAGTATGCTGGAACAGAGTTTCCTGAGGCTTCCGTCAGAACAAGCTATGCTGGCGCATGAAGGCTTCCTTACGCAGTCCTGTGCAGCACCTCAGGCCGACTCCTCACCATTCCCTCTGCAGCTGTTCCCCACACACACTTCCTCTGCTTCTTTGCACCAGGATTCTCCGACCAGTAATTCATGCATTTTGTGTGTGTGTGTGTGTGTATGTGTGTGTGTGTGAGTGTGTGCATGTGTGTGTGTGCGTGTGCATGTGTGTGTGTGTTATATCTGCGTACTGTCACATTTTCTTAGCTTTTTTGTGAGAAGAATAAAAATGTATTAATAATTTCAGTTGAACATCTATTGTCAGCCACAGCACTTAAGGGCCCTGATAAAATATTAATTCCGCCCTTCCCAGGACATGTGGAGCAGAGCATTGTGAACATCAACAGAGGTGATGTCTGCTCACGCTCAAACAGGCAGCTTGATCGGAAAGCCAGCTGACGTGCTGAGCCTGCAGTGATGGGAATAGACAGGCATAGAATACTGTATGACCTTATGGGATTATTTAATAGGAGCCTTTTATAAACAAGCTCTTGCACAATAATTATTTGTAATCCATTCTTTAATTTACATGGTCTTCAGATTGTAATTGTCAAATTACATACATCACTTTAAGTGACATTTAAAAAGGCTGGATATATGCACAAAATTTATTAATATGGTTTAATTAGGTCTCTCCGGTGACCTTATTTAATTAATGTTGTACCAGTAATTAACTGTATATTTTAATTTCTAATATAAAGAGTCTCAAAAGTATAAGTAAGGGCTATTTATGACAGATTGGAGGTACTTTTTAAGTATGTTAAAATCATTTTATAATTACCTGCATTGAACCCTATGTGGAACAGACCTGTGATTTGGGGAAATAAGACAGAAGTTCAAATCCACTTCTGTTGATCAGGTCTTCAAGTAAGGGCTGAACGTCTAGCATCCGGATTCTGAGAGGTGACACAGTGTGTGTCCCACAGCAGTGAGCCTGATCAAAACACCCCCCCCCCCCCCACACATTGTGCAGAGACTAACATGCTAGTACAGCGTGACCTTCTCCCTGAAATTCCAGCTTCTGCAAGTCTGCTGGGAAGCTGAAATCAGCTGGAACGCCGGAATAAAGTCAAACACCTGCCAAGGGCTTCCCAGTTACCACATCTATACATCAGGGAACCTTAAGGGGGACGTCTGGAGTGCAGAGTACATTTACATCTCTTTCATCTCTTAAAAAAATAGTGGTTCTTCTCCTTGAATTCTGGAATTGTCCACTGCACTCAGCTCAAAACTTCTGTGATTACGTTCGTAGAAATCTGTCCTTAAGGAAGATGGCGGCCGTACCACTCATGAAGGCCTTGATCTTGATATTAATTTATTCTTCGGCGTTTATTTTATCCCCACACACACGCACACACACATACATACATATATATGGCATATATATACATATATACACACACACACACACACACACACATATATATATATATATATATATATATATATATATATAAATTTCATTTAACCACGCTAATACCATCTTTTTCTCAGTGAAAAACATTTTCTCATACAAGGTGCAGTCTGCGGTTTTTGGAAAAAATAAAAAAGGTTTAATGCAGGACAGTCTTTTAGTGTCCTTGTTTTTTGCGAAGCTGTCCCAGATAACCCCCATCCTTGCAAGTGTAATATTTTCCTGAGTGACCTTGCATAAGTAATTAAAGGTAAAGGCAACATTTTGCTTTTAAAAAATCTTTCAGTAATTTATCAAATGCAATTCGTACTTTACTGCACTGAATTTGTGGCACAATAAATTATACAGGTGAGGTTTTGGTGCCTTTTCGAGATTTTAGAATGCAGCCACGTCCTTTTATATAATTTATATGGTAAGTTTTAAATTGGATGTTAGTGTTAAAAGTTGAATTTCTTAGGGAGGATAGAAAAATCCTCGTTCATGTATTTTATTTCTTAACAGCACTATGGCATCATGCTTTGGGTGGAGTTCATCTGCTCCGGTTCACTTCCTCCATCTGAAGAGGCTCCTGCTTCTGTAAGGCCCCCACTCTCACTTCCCAGTGTAACTCCATCTTAACAGCACTATGGCATCACGCTTTGGGTGGAGTTCATCTGCTCCGGTTCACTTCCTCCATCTGAAAAGGCTCCTGCTTCTGTAAGGCCCCCACTCTCACTTCCCAGTGTAACTCCATCTTAACAGCACTATGGCATCCACGCCTGCCTAGTGAGATTGTGGGAGGAGCTTCACCTTTGCCTCTCCATATTGTCGTTCAGCTGCTTTCCAGGCCGCATGAAGCAGCTGAGGGGGACTGCAGTGCCCAAGGGGGGGAGTGGGGGGGCTGATTACAGACCCACCCCCTAAGTGTGGCACATAGATGCTTATCTGCCCTCCCACTGAACAACAGTGCAGCTACTTTTAGTTTGAGGCTGGCACAAAATGACAGGGTTTCTGAGGAACAGGAGTTCAGATACTCTCAATAGGCTTCAGCCGAATAGTTTGTGAAGTTTGATCCATAAATGTACGCAATCACAAAAATGATTCTGTAGTCCAGAACTTCTGATGAATCTGGAGATCTGTGCTGGGCCTATTTTTGCTGAAGGGCAACTCCAAGCAATTAGCACGCTTTATTTTGAAAATTACGCCGTATTACCCGGTCATGATTAACGGATTTGCTGTGTTTTCAGCAATGGAATTCATTAAGGGAATTATCCCACTTAAATGCGGAACGCCGCAGATCGATATGAGAGTGACATGGAGACAAAAGGGATAAAGAAACACGACAGAGCCATGGGTACCGTGCTCCAGGTGTCAGGAGACAGAAATAGTAATCACTGATCAGGCGTTAAATGAAATGGTTTGGGACAGGAGAGCGAGTGGAAATGTCCTCCCCATCTGCTGGAAGATGTGTGCGTTGGGATTGCGTGGACCCACTGTTTGCTTTCAAGGATTTTATGTGATAAATGTTGGGAGCCACGTGCAATGACTAGTTTGGAAGTTTAACTGAATTCGTAAATACCAATTATTCATTCATTCATTCATCTTGCACACCTCTTGGCCTGTACAGGCTTGTGGGGTAAGGAGCCTGTCCTGGTAACAATGGATACAAGGCAGAGAATAACACCAGGACCGCACACACACACACACACACACACACACACACACCATTCACACCTATGGACAATATGTCAACTTCAGTTCACCATAGCATGTCTTTGGACTGTGGGGGGAGAGCGGAGTACCCGGAGGAAACTCCACAACAACCCGGGGAGAACATGCAAACTCCACACCTTGATTATTTTTTGCTAAGGAAAAATTTTAAATTTAAAAAGTTATAAGGAAACATTTTCATAAACTGAAATAAAATGAGATTCCAAAATGAAACAAACTAAACGAAAACTATAAATATTACTTGTGAAACTGAAAGAAAATAAAATGTGAAATATTTTCTGTTACAGTTTTTTAATAGTATTTAACTAAAGTGGTGATTTGTTTCTGTGATCTTTCCACCTTGATGGATTTGAGGAAAGACAGCGCAGGTTATTGCCTTTAGGAGTGACTGTAAGGGCATTAATACGTAATGTGCCCTCTGTCTTCATGCAGCAGGCACAGAAAACAGTTCTACAGCTTTCAGTCTATTCCCAGAAATAAAATGACTAAAACTTGAACTGAAAATAAAATATATAAAAACTAAATAGAAATATAAAATAAAATTTAGAGGCGGGACAGGGAGTGAAACCCAGCTCAACCGAGGCATGAGGCGACTGTGGAAATGATATTACTGATTTATTTTTAATCTTGTACTGATGCTTCTCAAACAGGATCTTTTCATTAAGTCTGCTGAGATCCGTGGGGTGCAAAAGTGGACACTGAAGCTGAAACCAAATTCCTCTTAGCTTGATAGGTGAATTACTTCCAAAAAGCAGAACTTTGCTTTTTCTTCTTGGCATGAATATTTCCATACTCTTCTTCTTCTCACATGTCATTAAGCTTATGCACCCCATCTCGGCGCTCGGGGTCAGAAGAAAAAAACACAGTAATCCTTATGAATAACTTATAGGTTTCGCATGTGCGTGGGTGTGCATTGAGGTAGGGATGCATTTTTTATATTGTCAGAGTATTGTTGAAGGCTTGGTTCACTTTGGATTTTAAATGTTTATTTTTCAAATTAAAAAACGTAATACAAGTGTACTGCATATAATATACATATTCAGAGGTCACTTTATTAGGTACACCTGGCAGTTAACTCAAACTGTTCCACCACACAGCGAATCAAGTGATTTCAACTCGATTTATGCAGCATCCAGAAGGGAAAAGAAGCTGAGTTACACTTTAGCTAAAGATCGCAGTGACAAGAGCCGTGATCGGAAAGATTTTTAACATGGTGTGGTTATTGGTGCCAGACGTGCTGGTCAAAGAGTCTCAGAAAGAGCCGCCCAGTGGGACTATCACACACTGCACAAGCTGGCTGGTGTGCCGAACAATCCAGGATTCCTGCTTGCTGAAAGCACTTTGTTAATGAGGGAAGCCAGAGGAGAGAATGGCCAGGCCCGTTAAAGGTAACGGGAAGGTCACAAGTGCGCAAATAACAGCTTATTTCAGAAGTGGTATAACACGTAACGCGTGTGCAGATATTTGCATACATTTCAAATATTCCATCCATCCATCCATCCATCATCTCCCGCTTAATCCGAGGTCGGGTCGCGGGGGCAGCTGTCTCAGCAGGGAGACCCAGAC
>JAAGVU020000035.1:24978219-24988804 GCA_011763525.2 Mormyrus iriodes | reverse complement strand
CTGTGCTGTCTGCGCACAGTCTGCCCACGGAGGCCCGTCTCTGTGCCGCTTGTGCACAGTCCGCCTGTGGAGGCCCGGTTTAGTGCTGTCTGCACACAGTCTGCCTGTGGAAGGCCATTTCTTTGCCGTCTGCGCACAGTCCGCCTGTGGAAGACCATTTCTTTGCTGCTTGTGCACAGTCCGCCTGTGGAAGACCGTTTCTTTGCTGCTTGTGCACAGGCTGCCTGTGGAAGACCGTCTCTGTGCCGTCTGCGCACAGTCCGCCTCTGGAGGGCTGTCTCTGTGCTGTCTGCGCACAGTCCGCCTGTGGAAGACTGTATCTGTGCTGTCTGTGCACAGTCCGCCTGTGGAAGACCGTCTCTGTGCTGTCTGTGCACAGTCCGCCTGTGGAAGACTGTCTCTGTGCTGTCTGCGCACAGTCCGCCTGTGGAAGACCGTCTCTGTGCTGTCTGCGCACAGTCCGCCTGTGGAAGACCGTCTCTGTGCTGTCTGTGCACAGTCCGCCTCTGAAAGCCCGTTTTGATGCTGTTTGCACACAGTCTGCCTGTGGAGGCCTGTTTCTGTGCTGTCTGCACACAGTCCATGTCTGGAGGCCCGTCTCAAAATGTTTTTTAAACATCCACTATGTGGTCTGTCCGTCTTGCCGCAGATATTCCCACAGTTCAAAATAAATTTATTATTTCAGATACAGACTTCGGTTTAAATTTTGGTTTTATTTCTTACTAAAGACCTTCTCATGCCCACAGTAATTTTATATTTGCCTTCCTTGGTGTCTGTGCTCAAAGCTTCTGAGTGATTTTGTAGCTATAGAGGGCCACTGTTTGCAAACATGGTGCTGCTGTTCGTGTCAAATGGAGAAGGAAATGTTTTCTTTCTTTTGATTGTTGCCACTGCTCAGGGAAGCTGATCTGATTACTGACCATGGGACAAGCAGCTTTGTTGTGTGTGTTTGTTTCAATGCCTGTTTCCTTTTGAAATCAGCAGCCCAGATGAAGACACAAAACAAATTTCAGGCAGTTATTGGTGGTGGATGAATCGGCTTGTTAAGTGAGTATATCATGTTACATTCAGTTTATTTCTTTTGTGGTACGTAAACAGATTTTTCTTCAGTCTTCTGTTCTTTTCAATGACCGTATTTAGTTCTGAAAGCTTTTAAGAACAAAAACAAAAAGCAAATTTCAGCAGATGAGGGTCTTGCATTTTGTGCAGTGGATGGAGGGATGACACTGAAAGTTGAACGTGTCTGCTCTCTCGCTTCACTCTCCTCCAAGTAGGTCCTTTGTCTTACAAGTAGCTGATGAATGCAGTTACGTGCCATTGAGATCAAGTAACCCGTTGCAGTGTTGATGGATAAAACCGATGCCATTGATCACTGATCACATCACAAACTCTGTATTCAGACTCTGATTTCCTTTTCCAGCCTCCCCCCTGAAGAATTTTGGTGATGGTCATGCTGGAGCCATCATGGGGCTGGTTTTCATCCTGCATCATTGCTGACATTACCTTAAAACCAGAAGTAATGTAAGAAATGAGCGAGTATCAGCGTATCTGCTCATGCATATTCATAGTGCAGCGACTTCAGCAGAGCCTCTTTGGGTTCAACAAAGCGGGAACAGCTCTTTGAGTGCAGCAGTCAGGCAGTCTGCTATCCTGTTACACCTGATAAACTATCTCTGGACAGCACTTTAAAGCGGGACCATCTGGCTTTCGTGCTGAGCATTCCAAAGCCTTCAGGTAACCCCCCACCGCATGCCCTGGAATGCAGTGTCTTCAACTGAGACACTTTACTGACACAATCTGGACCGCGGATTTTGAGCCACACAGCCACCTTGACCTCCCCTGCCCATCTACTCACTAGCTGCAGTTGTACTGAGCCTGTTTCCTGGCCAGTGATCCACTCAGTTTCCAAATACCAATGGAATCCCATAGCTTACATCTGATAACAGCGCCAGCCTGCTTTTGACTTTAACACCACCCCCCCCACCCCCCTTAAAGTGGACGTATTCCATGTCCAGGGGCAGCTTTGTTGTTTCTGGGGCCCCCCATTCAAAAAGTCAGTTCAGACTCTCCCAGCCCCCCAGTGTAGTGACTGTTTGTGGCCAAAAGGGGCCCCCAAAGCTCAGGGCACGAAATATATATAGTGCAAGGATGCTAATTATGTAGATTATACTAAAGCTGCGGCCATAAGTCTGATGCTGCTGACGAGGGCTGCTCTGAGAGGGGGGTAATGAGAAGGGGGGGTAATGAGAAGGTTTATAAGGAAAGAAGTAGGTGAAGCACAAAACGCAGGTAAGGAGCTACGATAGCAATAATCGCGATAGACAGTAGACTAAAGGAGCGGAAAGGTGATCAGGGAGTATAAAGTGAGGAAACCAGAAGAACAAGCTGAGAATTTAAACTGCATAGAGAGACATTCTGGGATAATGTCTATGTATATTCTGGAAGTCAGTGTGCGATTGTGATGAGGCAGAGGGAGGTTAATATTTATTATTTCCGAAAGCACGCCAGGTAAGCATGTAGTATTCTGCAGTGCAATTGCCATTTAGCTGATGTTAGCTGGCTTTGATCTACAAAGGAACAATGGGAAAGTGTGGCAGGTTGCACAGAACAAAAAGGGGACAATGGGAAGAGGAACAGGTCAGACCACTAGCTGGTCCTTCTGAATGCTGGGAATCTTATTGCTGACGGCGCTCGTTATAGCACTGCTTCCTGCTCTGTAATGTATGGAAGTCAGAATTTTGAGGAAACTGGTCTCTCTGTCATGCCCATGGACATTTCCTCAAATACAGAAGTTGAGATGTCATCGAAGGATGACATGAGCATTGCAAATGTGTATGGAATGGATGCCGAGGTGATTAGGCTCAGAAATACAGTGGCTGGTGCTGGTCTGTGCAGACAGACATGGTTTTCAGCTGGGAAGCAGGAAATGTTATCCTGAAAGTGATCCTTGCAGTAGCCGTTGCTCTCTGCTCAATAACACAATAAACCCATAGTGTCTCTCTGACATTCGCCTTTCCGATAAATCCATGTCTCAGCCGAGCACTTTACCAAGCGATTGAACTTTTTTGATTTTTCTTGGTAGTAAAACATGATGTAATTATTTGAGCCTATTTGTTTGATTTATTTCTCTTCTGCTTTTTAAATGTTGGACCAGAGTTGAATTTGTCTCATTTGTATTTTGGTGTGTGGTTCAAACTAATTTTTTAAAATGAAGGTGAAGATTGGCGTCCATCTGAAAGGCTCTGGGGGAATCTGTATGTGCGTGAGGAGATTAGCTACAAATGAGCTGTTAATCACATTAGGATGGTGTGCTCGCTAAAATCATGCCTGTTGGACTGACTTGACCATGAAAAGATTCTGATTGGTCACAGGTGCAATAAAACAGGATTGCTTATAAATGAGTGAGGCCCTTTCCCTACGACAAAGTGGAAAGAACTAACATAGCTTTCAGTGGAACAGATATGGATCTTTCATCCACAAATATTCCTATGTATTGTACTGCACCATTGAGAAATGGAAAAATTCCGTAGACTTCAAAAATGTGGTCCAGGGTAAAAATGGGACAACCCTATTAAATGGAAAATTTTCTCTCTAAAGAAATACTTTAGAAACCCCCCCAAGAAAAGAAAATTTCATAATATCAAAATAAACATAATCGATAGACAGCTATTTATAGCTCATTTAATTCATACATAGACACATGCAGATAAATGTATACTGCTGTAAGCGTTAATGAATCTGGCTGTTCTAATTAACAAGGGGCTCCTGCCCGGTGACCTGGCACTGACTGGATGTCTCTTTTCTGAAGGTTATTTAAGGTCACAGAGGATGTTCAGTATGTAGAAGTATTTCCTTTTTCACTGGTAAAATTGCTGGTCAAAGGTCACGTTTCGTGTGGAATCCCGATGTACTGCACGACAGTAGTATGGACTTTTTTACCTCCTGTAAAAAGCTTTTTTACCTTTTAATGCTTTCCTGCTTCTGGCAAATGACCTGGAAAATCAAACAGAAACTGTCCCTTGAGGGGTTTCATATGAAGAATATGTATCGCCTAATACCATAATACACACAACGCAACATAACGTAACGCAACGCAACACAACGTAGCGTAACGTATATAAAAACTTTAATACCGAACCCTCTCACTATTTTTCTGAAGAAAAATAAATCCTTGTCATTCTATTCCTATGGACATGAAAATGTCCAGCAGCTGGTGACACTGGTCTCATTATTCCTTTAAAGATGTATTTCTAAATTAATTGTTCTTATATAACAAAAATGAAATTCTGATTTCTGAGCAATACGTTTTGTGTTAAGTGTACACCGTCATGTATAAAGAAACCTGATTTCATTTAATTTCATTGTGCACATAAGAGGAAAAGAGAGAAAATATTGTTAATTCTATTTAACATGACCTACAATTGTGTTATTATGTGGTTCTTTTTTCTAAAGTGGAACAGCTGTGTTGAGAGTGGCCTGGAAGAATAGAACTGGGCTGAATATATCCTCTCGCATACCCTTGGAGCTAAAAAGTAAACACTCTTTCTCTGTTGTTATTATACCAGACATGTCGACACTCCTGACCTACTTCAAGAATCGCTCTCTGAATGATGGCAGCCTTAGTTATGTCAGGCCTTTCTGCAAACACTTTACCATCCATTTCATAAAGGGGCCGCTTTCATCATCAGTGCTCCGACATTTTCCCCATTGCTTTCTTGCGGAAAGCCGTGCGTCATGTGACACGGAGTTCCTCATTTTCCGAAGGAAATATTTCTCAAGGAAATTGGCACATTTGTTAAAGGGAAGATTTGTTTCCAAACTTCATTCCTAGTCATGTAAAAATCAACAATAAACTGTATAAATGATACTTCTCATTGTCGGAAATCATAATAAACCTGGTTACTTATAAGTGATTAGATATATACAAAGTACAGGTGGATTGGCTGATGCTCTGCGCTCTTTTATAGCCTATGGTTTGTATGGCAAATTCGGCATTGATGTATCGTGGAAACGGCAATCGATACGTAGTTTCAAGCTCGCAGGCTGAGTGTGAGGGCAGTGCTCCTCTCTTCAGTGGCCTGTTTGTTTGTGCTGGCCGTGAATGCACAGCGTGGGGCTTCATCGGGGAGCTTAAGCTGGCTCACCGCTAAGACGATGCTCTGAATTTGTCTCTAGGCCTGGAATGACTTTTTAATGTTCTGTTGGTAGGGGACATGGCTTCTTTTCCTAAAATGCTAACTTTAAATTAGTTTGGCAGCTCAGGCAGATGGCCCATGTGATTTTTGTTGCCCTGGAACACCTTCATTACAACCATATATGAATTGCCCTGGAACACCTTCATTAAAACCCTACAGGAGTCCCCCAGGGACACCTACATTAGAGCCCGATAGGAGTCGTCCTGGGGCACCTTCATCAGAGCCCTATAGGAGTCGTCCTGGGACACCTTCATTAGAGCTCTTTAGGAGTCGTCCTGGGACACCTTCATTAGAGCCCTTTAGGAGTTGTCCTGGGGCACCTTCATCAGAGCCCTATAGGAGGCATCCTGGGGCACCTACATTAGAGCTCTTTAGGAGTTGTCCTGGGGCACCTACATTAGAATTCTATAGGAGTCGTCCTGGGACACCTTCATTGGAGCCCTATAGGAGTTGTCCTGGGACACCTTCATCAGAGCCCTATAGGAGTTGTCCTGGGGCACCTACATTAGAATTCTATAGGAGTCGTCCTGGGACACCTTCATTAGAGCCCTATAGGAGTCGTCCTGGGACACCTTCATTGGAGCCCTATAGGAGTCGACCTGGGACACCTTCACTAGGTACTCTCCAAGCCTTGCTGTATGTTGGCATTCTTATGTCATGAAGGTCTGGAGCCAAAACAGAAACTGCTGTACATTTCTAGTATCAAATACCCACCATCAATGTTCTTGATTATTTTTGACAGGAGCATTTTACTGGTCGTCCCCTCCTGCTCTTTCTGACCAAGAACAAATCCAAATGAGGAAAATCCAGACATCTAGGAAGAATACAGCAGATCCAGGAACCAGTCTGCGGCATTGACTGCAAGACAGGAGTAAAGTTATGACTGAAGGAGAGGTGACTAATCTCACAACTGCACAGCGTCCAGAGAAAGCCATAAAAATGCAGTAATAAGCCACACAAGGAAAAGCATGTGAGCCGCATATTAAAAATACGCTAAATATATTGTAGTCTAAGTAGTGCTTTTCTTGGCTTGAAAGAAATTATTTTTTTAATTCACAAATTATACTTGTAGTTAAAGCGACTGAGTATTCTAGGATTTCATGTAAGGTTTCATGTCAGCATGAAATATAGCTTTAGGAACCACAGGAAAAATCTGCTGAAAGTGAAGGACAGGATGGCACATGAACACTTGGTACTGGTTTAGGTTACTTTGATGGTTTTCCACAAAAGTACTGTTCTAGAGAGGAAGATTTATAAGTAGTGGTGTGCAAAACATGCTTATAGACGGCTATAGTCTGCTGAATGATGCAACTGTGTTTAATCATTCATGGAACGATATATGAAAACAGTCCAGCTGAAAGTGCTTGTGGTCCCGCTGGTTCTTTGCCTGAAACTGGGCTGTAGACCTTTTATGATTCAGCTGTCATTTAGAAACAGCAAAAGCGACCCTTGGCAGTTCATCCTACATCAGCTCCGTGTTCTTTACATTATTTTTCTCCTCTCATATCTGGGCCTTTCTTCATATGCTGCTTACTGCATGTTTGGAGCTTCTAAGGAAAGCCTGTGTTTCTCAGTTGAGTGCAGTAAAATAGTCCTGGAAGATTGTGAGGAAACGTCCCCATTTCAGGGTGAAAATCCCCCCTCAGCCCATGTTCTCATCACTCCACCCTCATTTTTCACCTTGTGTTGGTTGGTTGCACAAGGTGGCTTTGGTTTGCTCCCTGAGCCAGAACGTTCTGCATCAGCAGCTTAGCAGTCAAGCACTTGCGTGTGAACCACAGCCCAAGGCAAGTCCCAGTAGTCCCAGTTCAGGCAGGTGGGTTGCCCTAAAATACCATTGTCTTTTGTCTAAACATTGTATAATACTTGCAGGTCATTCTTGTGCCACCTTCAGGATGCATATCTTCCGAGTTTCGGGAACTCATAAAAATTTTATTTTATTGTTAAACTGAAAATAAAACTGTCAGACTCTGACAGCTGTGGAGTTAAGAGTATTTGATTGCTGATTAAGTGCCACTAGTTGGTTTTCATGGGAATTCCAAAACCCTATTGGCACAGTGGTAAAAATAGGTCTCCTCTCTGCTAAACGCCTCGCATTCCTGCCGCGGTGCATAGTGGAAGCATTGCATTCCAAAAGCCGGACACTTATAAGGCGTAATGTTTACAAAGGTATAAGCTGAATGCTTTTAGTGTCTCTCTTCAGAGCAAGGAGAGAGAGACTTTATAACAAAATTATGCAAATAACCAGAGAAACGAGACGCATAAAGTAAAGCGTATGAAGAGCCGGTGGGCGGAGAGTGGACAGGCAGGCGGAGAGCGGGCGGGCAGAGAGTGGGCAGGCAGGCGGAGAGCGGGCGGGCAGAGAGTGGGCAGGCAGGCTGAGAGTGGGTGGGCGGATAGTGGGAGGGCAGGCAGAGAGCGGGTGGGCGGAGAGTGGGCAGGTGGGTGGAGAGTGGGAGGGTGGAGAGTGGGCGGGCAGGCAGGCAGAGAGCAGGCAGGTGGAGAGTGGGCAGGGAGGCGAAGAGTGGGCGGCGTGCAGGTGGTGGGCACGCAGACAGAGAGCAGGTAGGCGGAGAGTGGGTGGGCAGGCAGACGAAGAGCGGGTGGGCAAAGAACGGACAGGCAGGCGGAGAGCGGGTGGGCAAAGAGTGGGCAAAGAGTGGGCAGGCACGCCGGAGAGTGGGCAGGTGGGTGGAGAGCAGGCAGGTGGAGAGCAGACAGGCAGACGGAGAGCAGGCGGGCGGAGAGTGGGCAAGCGGAGGGCGGGTGAGCAGAGTGGACAGGCAGGCGGAGAGTGGATGGGCAAAGAACGGACATGCAGGCGGAGAGCGGGTGGGCGCAGAGTGGGCAGGTGGGTGGAGAGTGGGAGGGTGGAGAGTGGGCGGGCAGGCAGGCAGAGACCGGGCGGGTGGAGAGTGGGCAGGGAGGTGAAGAGTGGGCGGCGTGCAGGTGGAGAGCAGGTGGGTGGAGAGTGGGCAGGGAGGCGGAGAGCAGGTGGGCGGAGAGTGGGCAGGCAGGCAGACGAAGAGCGGGTGGGCAAAGAGTGGGCAGGCACGGCGGAGAGTAGGCAGGTGGGTGGAGAGCAGGCAGGTGGAGAGCAGACAGGCAGACGGAGAGCAGGCGGGCGGAGAGTGGGCAAGCGGAGGGCGGGTGAGCAGAGTGGACAGGCAGGCGGAGAGTGGATGGGCAAAGAACGGACATGCAGGCGGAGAGCGGGTGGGCGCAGAGTGGACAGGCAGGCGGAGAGTAGGTGGGCAAAGAACGGACAGGCAGGCGGAGAGTGGGTGGGTAGGCAGACGAAGAGCGGGTGGGCAAAGAACAGGCACAGAGCGGTCAGGATGGCTTTTCCAAACGAATGACAGGTGTGAAAAGGATACAGAAGAGTTACAGTAAGGACTGTTGAAAGTTTCAACTTTATTATTAGATAACATAGCAAAGGACGCTTTAAATTCCTGCATAGAAATATCAGATAAACAGCCTGGCAATATTCATATAGCTGCATAGGATTCAAATAGTAGAAACAGAAGTTTTTGCCGTGAAATCAGGTATTCGTTTGGATGTCCGTAGTCTGCTCGACAGCCCTTGTCTCTTGATGAATCTGGTATCATTCTTCAGTTTGCTAATGTGCAAAATATGAAGAGTTTTCACAAGACCAGAAGCAGATATGGAATAAAAGGTCATTTCAGCCATTTTGCCTTTAAGCCACATGAACCCATGTTCCGCCCATACTGGTCTGTGGTTCCTGTCCGTTTGTCCCCCTGTAGTGTTTTGGCATGGCGTGTTACATAAAGGAAACGCAGAGGCTTCATATCTTACTCTGAAGTGTTTTACGATTCAACGCTAGCAAGTTCAGACAGGCCGCTAGCCATAATGTGTGAAAGAATCATATGTGTAGTTCCCACGAGGACACTGACAGACGTGTATGAGTGACTCAGCTATAATTCCTCTCAATCAGCAGTTACAATGCCAGCATGGACTTGAATCACTTGTAATTCGACGTTAGCATGTAAACAATAACATTATATCCTGTTCCTCATATTAATCTGCAAGGTTAGACTGGTTTAGTGTGTTTAAAGGCTTCAGTTTATACAACTTGTCCTTTTTTTTCAAATAAGTAATGATTCAATTTATCTGCTGTCAGCTGATATATTTAAAGAAATTCAGACATAAATTGAGTGTATTATTCCATGAATGTTTGTTATATTGTTTTTTTTGTAAACTTTCAGTCGCATAATGGAATAAAAGAAAGATATGTGACAAAACTACATTTTATCTTGAACGAGGTTTACTTTTTTTGGAGACTGGATGATGGGTATTAATTATTTAATAATTAAAGGCCTTAATTGCATTTTCATGCTAATTAAATGTTCAGCTTCCCAAAATAAAGCAGGAGTTGAGTGGCTGCACATCACTTCTGAAATCATCAGCTGATACAGAACCTCTCTGCAAAAGCCAGCTGATACAGAACTTCTCTGCGAAAGCCAGCTGATACAGAGCCTCTCTGCGAAAGACAGCTGATACAGAACCTCTCTGCGAAAGACAGCTGATACAGAACGTCTCTGGAAAAGACAGCTGATACAGAACCTCTCTGCGACAGACAGGTGATACAGAACCTTTCTGGGAAAGACAGCTGATATAGAACTTCTCTGCAAAAGCCAGGTGATACAGAACCTCTCTGTGAAAGACAGCTGATACAGAACCTCTCTGTGAAAGACGGCTGATACAGAACCTCTCTACGAAAGACGGCTGATACAGAACCTCTCCGCGAAAGACGGCTGATACAGAACCTCTCCGCGAAAGACGACTGATACAGAACCTCTCCGCGAAAGACAGCTGATACAGAACCTGTCTGCGAAAGCCAGCTGATACAGAACCTGTCTGCGACAGACAGCTGATACAGAACCTCTCTACGAAAGCCAGCTGATAGAGAACCTCTCTGCGACAGACAGCTGATACAGTACCTCTCTGCGAAAGCCAGCTGATACAGAACCTCTCTGCGAAAGCCAGCTCATACAGAACGTTTCTGGGAAAGACAGCTCATACAGAACCTCTCTGCGACAGACAGCTGATACAGAACCTCTCTGCGAAAGCCAGCTGATACAGAACCTCTCTGCGAAAGCCAGCTCATACAGAACGTTTCTGGGAAAGACAGCTCATACAGAACCTCTCTGCGAAAGACAGCTCATACAGAACCTCTCTGCGACAGACAGCTGATACAGAACCTCTCTGCGAAAGCCAGCTGATACAGAACCTCTCTGCGAAAGCCAGCTCATACAGAACGTTTCTGGGAAAGACAGCTCATACAGAACCTCTCTGCGAAAGACAGCTCATACAGAACCTCTCTGCGACAGACAGCTGATACAGAACCTCTCTGCGAAAGCCAGCTGATA
>JAAGVU020000035.1:24944888-24957087 GCA_011763525.2 Mormyrus iriodes | reverse complement strand
TGCTCATATGTAACCACACCCAGATATCTGCCAATCACGTAACAGGATGCTCATATGTAACCACACCCAGATATCTGACAATCACTTAACGTGATGGTCATATTTAATCACACCTAGATATCTGCCAAATATTTAACCACATATTACATTTAACCACGCCCAGTTGTCTGGCCTAATATGTAATTACGTTGTAAACTTTTCTAACCAATTTTTATATTTATACGTCTGATTTGAGGGTCACATCATGAGCAGGGTCAGTGCTGTAATCTCCTTCTCCTGCTTTGGAGATTTTGTCTTTGGGGGGAGTGTGTGGGTGTGAAACTTTTGCATGGTTACTGCCCTTAAACACACTGATATTCACAAAAATACATCAGGTCCTTGCTCAAAGTCACAACAGCAAGCACACTTTTCAGGCAGACCAGTTTTTGACCGCTTCAGTTTTGAGCATGAAGGCCGTGACTGTTAACTGTATGGTTTTTCACAAAGGTTCCCCAACTAGTTCCCCACAGGCCAGATTCCATAAACAACATAAAGCCAAGGGTGATCATTCAAGCCACGCATTTGACATGAGCCGAAAAAGGTTGCGGAGAAAAATTTTGTTCCTGGTGTCGTGTTCGATCTGGGTTAGACTGTGCTTTGCTGCAGATGTGGGCTGGAGCCCGCCTGCTGGCTGTCGGTGGTTTTGACTGTCCTGTGCTCTTGGCAGGTACGCAGTGGGAATCGCCTACAAATCAGCTCCTAAGCACGAGTGGGTCGGCAAGAACTCGTCCTCCTGGGTCCTGTGCCGCTGTAACAACTCCTGGGTGGTACGGCACAACGGGAAGGAGGTGGCGGTGGAGCCCTCGCCACACCTGCGGCGTGTGGGCGTGCTGCTGGACTATGACGGCGGCTCTCTGGCTTTCCACGATGCCGTCAGCTCACAGCACCTCTTCACCTTCGACATCGCCTTCGCCCAGCCCGTCTGCCCCGTCTTCAACGTCTGGAACAAGTGCCTGACTGTGCTGAGTGGGCTGCCCATCCCCGACCACCTGGAGAATGCAGATCTGGACAATTAAGGGATAGCCGGGGACAGGAGGATTCTGTGAGCGTTCGGGCCACCTTGACTCATTCGTGCAGATTTGTGTTCCTGTGCTGTATAAACTTTAAACAGAAGCTATGGTTCAAAGTATTTTTACTTTAGTTCATACTGGTCAATAGCTATAAATTATTTATGGGAAAAATAACAAATTAGAAATATTATAGATTTCCTCCTGCTTTGCACATTCTTTACTGTGATATTTTTGTGTAGAGTACTTTGGACTGATGAATGGTATACAATATAGAGAAGATTATGTTTGTGCAATCCTGTGTGGATTTTACCTGGTTAGGTAACCAGCACTGTCACTCCCAGATAGCAGGAGAGGAGTTAAAAACAAAAGAGGTGATGACACTGATGTACAAGCCAGGAAGCAAAGCGAAAGATCAGCTTCCTGTGGCGTGTGGAATGGAGGGCTCCTCTTGTCATCTCCTCCTCTTGTGGTCTCCTTGCTTGAGGGGGTGCGATCCTCTCATCTCCGCCCTTGTGGTCTGAGGAGGTACGATCCTCTCATCTCCTCCTCTCCTTGCTTGAGGGGGTGCGATCCTCTCATCTCCGCCCTTGTGGTCTGAGGAGGTACGATCCTCTCATCTCCTCCTCTTGTGGTCTGAGGAGGTACAATCCTCCCATCTCTTCCTCTCCTGGTCTGAGGAGGTACGATCCTCTCAGTCCCTCCTCTCCTTGTCTGAGGAGGTGCGATCCTCTCATCTCCTCCTCTCCTTGTCTGAGGAGGTGCAGTCCTCTCTCCACAATGCCTCAGTCTCCTATGCCAGATTTTGTGTCATGTTCATTGGGCGTGCCATTGCCTTCTATGTCTAAGATAGCAACAGAGATTCACACCTCTAACTTGTGAACTGCTCTCTTCATGTACTTCCTGGGTGTGTCTGGGCCTTCGGGATGCTGAGACACTTGTTCCCAATGTCGGCACGGATCACAGCCGTGTTCCTGTGTAAATTCCCCCCTATGCTGCATAGGCTATGAAAACTTCTACCCTACTTTTCCTTAAAACAGTGGCTTGACAAACAGATACATGTACTAAAGAATTCTGACCGATTACTATAGTAAATGCGACTTTTTAGTGTACAGCTCCACCGGCATTTGTGCAGTCTGTCTGTTGTCGTCAGTCTAAGAAGCCATTGCCATATTTAGCAGAATCCCACCTGGTGGACAGAACCACAGTACGGACTTCCTGCTCTGCTTGTGCCTTGCTGGTTTGTGTCAAACATCAGTGGTATGGAGGCCTAGGAGCCGTAGCTGCAGCAGAACCTATTTCACATTTGCAGTTCCCTCCCCTGTTTATTTTAATTTAAATGTTTTAGGAAAAAGTTGAAGTTTGAGTGACGTTGTTTTCACCATCACGTCAGCGAGGAGTTTCAGGAGAAAAATAACAGGGTTCACTGGACATACCTTGACTGTGTGAAAATGTGTAGCATCTTCCCTCTTTTTACATTGTTTTTTGTTTTTGTTTTGACATTCCACAATAGTGACATAATGACTTTAAATCTTATGAATGCAGCTAAAGAATTAACAGCTAATTTGTCCACATGCTTCGATCACATTGCAAGTAGGTTTGTGAAAATTTAAATAAAATGGTATATAAAATGGTATATATGATATCCTTTTTTGTACTTTCAGTCTGTACATATATATTCACAACCTTTGCTGTGATTCTCCTGAATGTTTTTTTCTAAAACTCACAACAAAGACTGCTTACAATCCCTGAATTAGAGACCCCCCCCCCCCCCCTCCCGTGAGACTCTGGGGCCCCTGTAAGGTGCTGGGCCTCCTCTAAGGCATTGGGCCCCCCCAAGGCGCTGGGCCCCCTGTGAGGCTCTGGGCTCCCTGAACCTGCCAGGTATCCATTCCCATGCTGTACCCCTGCTGAGCAGAGCAGAGAAAAATTCCAGCCATGAAGCTCAATGAAGCCTCAGCCACATGAATTGGTCTGAAACAGGGTTTACGAATTTACCAGTGCTTTGAAGGTTTTCGGGTACACAGCTGGATATCCGGGGAGGTGACCAAGACCCAAACAGCCACTGTAACTGGTGTAGTGCTCACGCGTAAAGCTGGAGCCATCTCTGAAGCCTTCCATGAAAGCGGTGGCCAGATGGAATCTACCCCATGGGGAGTATACTCAGCAGAGTATATTGCACACAACAGGCCAGCTGTAGTTTGTCACACAGCCGGTGGAAACGCACCGAAGGAGATCCAAGGAGGTCCGCTGTAATCGCTGCTCAGGGCAGCCTGCAAAGTCCTGAGGAAAAGCTCTGAATGCGTATGCAAACAGGAGATTGGATTTATTTATTTATGTATATTGATTGATGGAAATGAAATCAATCCATTTTGACACTGATCTACAAATCAGCATTGCAAAGTGTGGATATGAACAATGGTGCTATACTCAGATTAAGTATAAGAATGTTTCCATAATTTTTTAGGAATGTCTGTTATGTGGGTATTTATCTATCTATCTATCTATCTCTCTCTCTCTCTCTCTCTCTATATATATATATATATATATAATTACAATTATCTAAGAAAGAGTGCATTAGGGGTTTATAAGCAGTGCGTTTCTGTATTTGATATTTCCGCCTGTTACTTAATAATCTACAAAACTGGTTACACTAAAATTCCTTCTTGCCTGCAATTTTTAATTGACTAAGGTCGGTTGCAACTGTTTTTCTCCTTAAACAGATTTCACAGGCGAATATCACCAATCCACCCAGTATGCATAACTGCTTGCCCAGTATAGTGATGTTAGGAATTCTCCCAGGAAAGACAGAGAGCTCGCTAGTCCAACACAAAGCAGACACTCAGTCATGTGCTACGGATGATTTAGAGACAGCAGTACAACTAACTTCACGTTTGTAGACTGCAATAGAAATTCAGGACGAACACAAGGAGAACATTCTAACTACACACATCAATCCAAACCATTCAAACCCAAATGACTGGAGGTGTGAGACCCCAGCACTGCCCACTCAGCTGCCGGGTGAATATCCAATGGACGAAACAGCGTTTATTTCCCCCTGAGCCGGCCGCTCGGAATAGTGCTCTAAGGAATCACGCCATAGCTGTATGGCCTGGAACCATTTCTAAGATTAGCCTTCAACCTGCCAAATTGTCCTGAGAACTTCCACCAGACAACTTCCTCCTGTGTGCTTTCCCACGTTAGTGGTGAGAATGTCTGTTTAATGTTTTACCCACAAGAACTACAAAACAACAAAGTACCAGGACATCCTCTTCAGGAGCAGGACGTGTGTGTGTGTGTGTCTGTGTTTCTGTGTGTGTGTCTGTGTACGTGCGTGTGTGTGCTTCTGGTCTCCCATCACAGACATACATGCAGAGGAGAAAATACCTAATGTGTTAATAAATTATTAAATATAATTTAAAAATTGAGGAAACCAAAAGGAACATCATGGTAGGAGAAATGTTCCTGTATATTTGGTGCCATGACTCCATAAAGCCGAGGAGAAATGTTCCTGTATATTTGGTGCCATGACTCCATAAAGCCGAGGAGAAACGCTACATTTTCCCTTCATTCATTTGCCTGTAGACATTTTTCACCACATACATTCAAATAATTCCTGATGAATTAAATGCAGAAATGAATAAACAGAAGACTTGGCATAAAATTTAGTTACTACTCTATATATACAGCTACTACTATTGTTGTATGTTTATTAGTATTAAAATGTAAGTGATTTCAATTGGAATTTCACTTGACTCTCTGTGTCGTTATTTTAATAACACTTCATTACTTTCGAAGGACTCCTTGAACACCGCATCAATCGTCTGCGGATGTCCGGATCTCTTCTCACGTCCTTCCTCCTCTCCGCCAGTATTGTCGCTTAAGGACCAAGCAGCCATCGCACGAGAGCGACGAGGCAGGAACTGAAGCACCCCCTCAAACCAGATGGTAACAACCCTGGACTTCACCTGCATCACCTTTTCTAGGGCAAAGACCACTTTGCCATTACTGGTAAGGTCCATAAACCTCGGGCTGTTTCAAAACAAGCACGGAAGTCAGTAATCCCATCAGGAGACAGATTGAGTTCCTCAGTGACTTTCTAAAGTAATGATGCATGCAGTAATTAAGTGACATTTTCTACCATTTATGTGTTTTTTCTAAGGATTACAAGCAGTTTTAAATTATGACCATCAATACAAAGTAATGCATAATTATATCCTGGGTTTTTGGTCTAAATAGTTGTAATAGTTTTGTGTAAATTATTTTAATGGAATATAAAACTCTATCATAAGGGGTATTATTTCATTTAGGAGCTTAAATTACTGAGAGCAGGAAATTAGCATACTAAGCAAACTAAGAAGAAAATGGTGCCAGCTGTTGACATCCCCAAGGAATTTAACAATAAAAACATAATAAAGCCACCTACAGACATAATAGGGCCCTTAGCAGCACTGTCATCACCCTAACAGTAAAACAATGCCTTAGCATTTACAGGACTGGCTGTTCACAGACATGGAGCTGCGCAGAGTCACTCGCGGGGAAACGGTTTGCCCTGCCTGCTGAGAGACGTTTAGACTGAAGGTGCTTTTTGGCCACTTCAAAAAACAGAAAATGCTTAATGCACAGAATGACCATGTGGGTTCAACATATAGAGGGTTAGGGTTACATGCGCCATATACACGCCTCTTTCAGAAGGAAGATTTGCTGTACACTGTAACAGAGCAGGTAGAAACTTGGTTTGGAAGCACAGTCCACATGAAAATATCTCGCAAATGGTATCCATGCATGGTTCTGCTGGAGAATTTACTATTCTTGGTGTAGCAAGCTCCTTAAGGGTAGAATTCATCTGGGTTAAGAAAAATAAACCTCTCCCCTAATGCAATTTTTAATTTACCCTAAAACTGAGTGTGTCTCACAGGAATTGTGTGGCACATTCGCTGGCAGAATCCCAAGTGCCAGGAGCAGCTCGTTGTTAAAGCAGAACGGCAAAGTCCACAGGCAGCACTTTCTGCTGTCATTTCTGATTCTTATTATGCTTCATATTTTTTGGAGAATTTAAAGAGCATGTTTACATCATTTCGATTTCCTTTTCTCCCTTCTCTGCAGATCTGGTGAACGTGCATACAGGAAAATTATAATGTGTAATTTTAATCAGCATTTGCATTCTACAGTATGAAAGACATGAAAAGAAAGACGCATTTTGTAGCAGAAAAAAAACTGCCATAGAGCTCATTCCTTTTTACTTCACAGCGGCTCAGGAGTTCATAAGTACAGCGCATTCACTTCTCATATCTGCTTACCTAACAGCCTGCAGTTTTTAAGGATATGATGGGCCACCAGTTTAAGAAGAGTACAGAATCATAAGAGAGTAAGTCTGCCCCCTAGTGCCAAATGCCTTTGTGCGTCCCCAAACGTTTCAGTGCACCTTTGTTTGAAAGCACCCAGGTATTGTAAACTACAAACAGACTAAACTGAAATGTCTCATTTTCTTGGTTCCATGATTCTAACTGGAAACAGGCAGGTACTTCATAAGCTCAAATTCCATATCAAAGTTTCTGGCAAAACAATGAGATTAAAACATTTTTCCCACTACTTGAGAGCCTGACCAACGTTGAAAATGAAGTAACATTATGTAGCCTGTAATAACATTATATATAGGTCTGTGCATTAAATACATACAGATGACTGGTAAAATTCAAATTGCAATCAGTATCATTCGCTTTGCCTAAAAATCCCATTTTTGAATGAATGAAGCAAACAAGCAAACAAACAAACAAGCAAACAAACAGACTTTTTACATTTAGACTTTTCTTTAATAATGCTGCAAAAGAAACATAAACCACTGTGCATTTCAGAATAAAAGACCCAAAAGGGCATTTATTTAAAAAAAGAATAAGATAAAGTCTGCATTTCCCAGGTGGGACTGAATTTAAACCTTTTGGTCACTCATCAGATGTTTCATTGGGGAACTGAGGTGAGCGGGCAGCCATTCAGGCTCTCACTCAGGCTCCCATTCATACCCAGATTCAGTCAGGGTTGAGGGATCATGTATACAGTAAAGGCCACTGAAGTGCTGTGTGGTTCTGCAGGACAGCACTCTGTGCCAGTGACTGGAAGGCCACTGATTCAGATGTCATGGTTGGCACTGTGATTTTGCCAGTGGGCCTTGAGTAAGGCCCTTAACCAAAGTCGCCCCAGGGACTAGCTGCCCCTGCTTTCTGTATTCTGCATCTACTAAACAAATGTAAACTTGATAATGGAATTCTGAGAACTGCTGACCTCTCCAAAGAGGATTTTCAGTTTTATTGCTGTCACATAGTATTATTTCTAGCTCTAAATTTCTATTTAATAGAGTATTGTAGATTTACAAAATAGCATATGTCTGTAGTGCCTGTACACAAACGTGCATTAGCCTTGTCTTGGTGTCATCTGGAATTGGGATCTATTCAAATATTTTTTTCTATTCTTAGTACCATATCTCAGCGCTTTGAAGAGGAGAGAGTTTGTTTTGTGAGTCTCCACCCATGCAACCATTTTCCAACCACTTTTCCAGTACAGGGTCATGGTAAATGCGGAATGTTAGACAGCATGGGACATAAGGCAGGGAGATGCCTTGGGTGGCATATCAGTGCACCCCAGGGCATGCACTCCCTACGTCCATTTAAAGATGCCAGGGCCCCCGACTAGGGCATCCATCCTTGGCTGTAAGGAAAACATTATCAAAAGCAAACGCATAGGAGATGGGATGTTAACCTCCAAGAGAATGATGTGTGTAAATGTTGTGAGTCGTTTTAGCCTTTTAGCCGCACTGCAACGTCATAGACAAGACGAACAGTCAGTCTGCTGTTAACAAGCACCATGCTTACTCTGCAGGCACTGCTGGTGTCTAAGCGGAGCAGGCTTAGACACATAAACCACTTAGCCACGCAAAAAGTGAATGTGCCATAGTTCATGGGATTTGTGCATCACATCTGGGACGGTCATGAAGATGCCACGGACTGCGCCGCAGTGTTTGGTGTAAGATCTGTAATGAAGCGGAGCGTTACGTCTTTCTAGGGTCTTTATTAGAATGAGCAGAAAAGGCCGTTGGGATCCAAAGCGGACATGACTAAGTTTCAAGTTATTGTGGCCCTCGGAGGCTGGTTAAGTCCCAGTCAGACAGCATCTGACGCCACCGCCATTTAGCAGGCTGGGAGAATGCCCAGGATCAGAGTCAGGCATGAATGAAACCTCACTGCAGCTCTGGGGTAACTAACACATGAGAAAAGCCTTTGCCTCAATTGGAAATCTGACCTCATTCACAATCCTTTGTCAACAAGAAACTTGACACACTGCACTCAATATGGGAGGCTTAAAACAAATCAGGATATTGGCAAGGGACAAGATTCTAAGATTAAACCGTACCATATAAACAAAGTACTCCTACAACATAATTACATGAAGGTTACTTAACACAATATAGATCAAAGGTGCAAGTGGTTAATTAACTATGGAGAATCATTATTCTTGCAAAAGGCAAACCCACAATGACATACCACAGTCCCATTGGACATCCGCAAACCTCGGGTTTGCACACCTAAGCTGGAAGGAAGCCAAGACTCCAAACCGCCATGATGCACCCCAGCGTGCTCCACAACCACGTGAATCGTAACCGGTGTCTCCAATCTTGAGGAAATGTCGACTACCACTGGTTAGAAAGCAACCACTGGCCTGCACACCATCCACAAAAAACCTTACATTTGTAGCAGAATCATGTTACTGTTACTTAATCACATAAACCAATAGCAGCCTTTCACACCCATAAATGTATACACCAGGATTTCCTCAGAACAAAAGCAGTCTAACAAAATTAACTACCCCAAAACCTTCATACCATTGCCAATGACCTAATACCTAGCAACAATGACCAAATAAGTCCTAATGTCCCAACTGTTACGTTATTATTACGCAAATTGCATAGAGCAAACAGAGCATTCATTGCTATTGCTTAACTCCATAAAATCACAGTTGTACTACCATTAAATTAGTGCTTAACCTTAGCAACATGTACAGCTGCGTAAACTGATAAATTGGTGCAAATCAGTTTACATAAATAACCGGAGGGGCAGTTGAGTACAAACTGTACTTTTTTTCATCATGTGGGTACACAGCTACACATTTCTGCTGCAGTGGCTTAATCCTTACAGATTTTCAGAGGATGTCTTTGACAGCGCAGCGAGCTGCCGGTATAGTCTGCGTATGACCTTGTTCACATGGACTGAGAACAGGACTCTCCGCTTCTGCTTGATGCCTAATAACAACATTCACCTTCTTAAAGTGTTTCATTGTATCACCGGCTTGTTTCATCTTCCCCATACAAGGTCATTCTCCTTCACATTTAATTGGATATGTAGTTTTGACCTGAAACCATGTTTGAAAAGACCTAATTCAACCAGGTTGTCCAGAATTCAAATGCCATTTTCTTTTAATTTTAAAAACATAATGCCTGTGCTTGAAGGTACTAAGCTCAGATTTCCTGCATTATCCATGTTAATAGTTTTTGCGCCCTCGGGGAACTAAGTGGGAAAAGAATATATATTTAATATTAAAGAATCCCACTTCTAATTTGTTGAAGCCCCTCCCCTCCCTGTTCCAGGTCGAGCCCTGGCCTCCAGCCCTATTTTCTGTCACGATGACCTGCATATGAGCCAGAGGACATCATTACATGTGTCAGATATAAAGGCACTCTGGGCTGGGCTGGGCTGCTATGTTCAGGTAACTTTGCTTCAGTACTGGGTCTCGAGTACAGTAATACTTCAGAGATAAGAGTGAACAGATACATAGGCCTCAAAATTGCTGATCAGTTGGCAAATGTAATATTTGTACCTTTAATAGTACAGAGGCAAGTAACTATGGATGAAGACCTTAGAAATGTAAAGATACAATCAATGCAAAAATAGCTGCGTTGTTAAATAAGCATGAAACAGACGGCTATAGTTTCCCATATTTGTTTTTTATTTTCATCTCAGACATGGAGGCTATTAGCAAGTAAGAGGCTGATTTGGGAAAATTCTGAATCAAAGATTCTTAAAGGTGCATTAATGACACCCTAATTATTAGCTACCACTGATAACGTAAATCTTCTTAATAATAATAATTCATAATAAGTCATATTCATTTATATAAAATTGGTTTCTTTTTTGTTATGTGCCGAATAATACATACAGACAGACAGAGATGGTGAACCCCGTGAGGGGACTTTTATTCGTGCGGGTTGCAGCACACGTAGGGACAGGCAACGGGTGGACATGCCATGACACTTACAAAGACCGACAAGGGAGCACAGGACTAGGGAGCTTTTATACAAAGAAACATGGAGGAGTAAATGAGGGGCACCTGTGATTGATTAACAAAGGGCAAAAACACGACGTAACTATTATAATCAACAGGCGCGGCTAGACAGCAGCCCCGCCTGTGGGAAACATCGGGGAAAAAGACTGGTAGGGCGGGGCTGGACGTGACAGAACCGCCCCCCCCCTCCAACGGCGCACACTCTGGGTGTGGCAACCGGAGCAGGGGGAGCCCATGGGGCCGAAGACAAGATGGGCACACGGGGTCAGGACACCAGGCGCAGACCAGGACGTCAGACTTGGACAGGACAGGACGGCAGACACCAGATGGAGGACCTGGGAAAAAAACAGAACAAAACCCAAACAAAAACATGCTGGGGAACAACGACAGACACCAACCCGGAAATCAGACGGGATGAGGAGGGACTAAGGACAGGACCGACGGATGGACGACTAGGGTCATCGACAAGACAGACAGAAACAGAGTCAGCGCAGAGACGAACCAGGGGAACAAGCACCATTACTAAGACAGACAGAAATGGACCTAGGACAGAGACGGACCAGGGGAACCTCAATGGGGACCGGCGAAGACATACATCAAGTGGGACACACAGGACAGCACACCAGACAGGACAGACAGGCAGGAGGACCACAACTGGACAACAACAGACAGGGGAGATAAGAGGCCCTGGGGAATGGACCCCAGCTGAGGGGGCAGGCATAGGGACTCCAGGGGCAATGGAGACAGAGCCCCTGGAACTGAGGTAGTGACCGGAAACGGAGCATAGGGGGCAAAGAAAGGGACCAGAGGTGGAATATGGGGAGCGAAGGTGGCTGGGAAACGTGATGGAACCTGAGGGACAAAGGCAGGGACTTGGGACAGGTTTCAGGCCCCAGGGCATGAAACTGGCCCTGAGGAAAAGGACCAGAAACTGAAGATAGGGACTGGAAAGGGGAATGGAACCCGAAGGGCCAAGGGCCCACCCGAGCCTGCTGGGGTAACAAACTCGGGATTTGCGGAGGGACCCGGGCACTGAGGCCAGGGCCAGGAGTGGAGGATGCCAGGGGACCCGGCTCAGGAGTTGATGCAGGTACCGGTGTACCTGGCCTAAGGGGAACTGAAGATACCAGGGGACATAGTCTGGGAGGTGATGAGGAGACCAAGGGACCAGAGGGAGTGGAGGATGCTGCAGGACGGGGACGTGAGGGTGACGAGGAGACCGGATGACTGGCACTGGAGGGTGACAAGGAGACTGGAGGACAGGGACTAGGGGGTAACGAGGGCACTGCAGGACCTGGACTGGAAGCAAGGGATGATGAAGGAACCACGGGACAGGGACCGGAGGGAGATGAGGGGACCATGGGACAGGGACTGGAGCCAGACATGGAAACCGAAGGGCTAGGACTGGAGGGAGAGGGCGAAGCGTAGATCACGGGACAGGGACTGGAGATATGGGGCGAAGTGGAGACCATGGGAACGGAGCTAGGGGGCGATGTGGAGACCAGGAGGACAGAGCTAGGGGGCGACGCGGAGACCGCGGGACCAGAGCTGGGGGGAGATGCGGAGGCCGGGCCCGGGCGAGCACGGCCCCGAGCATGCCCCTGCTTTCCCCTGCGGGAACCTGAATACCAGCTGAAGGCTCGGCTGGACTGGCCAGGGCGTCGCCCTTTGGAACCCCTGGGGACCGCGGGGGCTAGAAACGTGGGACTCTAATCCCACGGGTCCCACTCCAACTCCTCTGGCACGCCATAAGAACATAAGAACATAAGAACATAAGAAATGTACAAACGAGAGGAGGCCATTCGGCCCATCAAGCTCGTTTG
>JAAGVU020000035.1:24846827-24875698 GCA_011763525.2 Mormyrus iriodes | reverse complement strand
TTTCTTGCCTCACTCTCGCTTGCCTCGCTCCAGCTTGCCTCGCTCTCGCTTGCCTCGCTCCCGCTTGCCTCGCTCTCACTTGTCTCACTCCCGCCTACCCTGCCTGTTCTGCCTGCTGTGCCAGCTCCGCCTGGTCATCTGGACCCGGCCGTCCGTACTTCCCTGTGTTCCCATTTGCCCATCCTGTGTGTCTGGGTAGGACTGATTCCACTGGCTGCCAAACCTCCTGGACCTCCTGTCTTGACCATTCTTCCTGCCTGTCCATTTGGATCTGTGCTGGAGGCCCTTAATACACCTGCCAGTATCTTGCAGTTGGGTTCTGTGTCCTCCTTGGTCCCTGATCATGACACTGATTGCTACGCCACCACATGGCAACAATATTCACATTCTAATCCTAATCGTCATCTTTCAGGAGGGAGGGGGGTCACTTTCTCTCAGATATTTGCAGACCCCTGTCTGTGAGTGGCTGTTTCTCACAGTAATCGGCATGTCTTGGTGTTGGAAAATACTTAAAATCAGATATAAAATCCCGGCTGTTCTGAAAGCATTTTACATTCCTGAAATTACTGAACATTACGTAAATGTGTGAGAATTCAGTATGTCAACGAAAAAGGTTTTGCATTTCACAATGCTGGTTAGAGATTCCACAGATCTCACATGAATCAACTCCTTAACTAATTACATTTATTTAGCAGATACTGTTATCCAAAGTGATGTATAATTGAGAAGTCAGGGCCAGCCAGTGTCCCTGGAGCAACTGGGCTTAAGTCTCTTGCTCAGGTGCCCAACAGTAGCATCACTATGTCAGCCATGGGGTGTGAACTGGTGAGCTTCTGATGACAGGCCGTACCTGCAGAGGAACTCGCCACCTCGTCTCATCTGCCAGAAACTGTCAATAAGGCAACTGGGCTTAAGAGGTGCTCTTTTCACAAAAGAGACACAACTGCTTTAGTTTGGGGTGATTGGGCTTGATTTTAACACAGTTAATGGCATTTTAAAAACTAATAATTATGTTAATTTAAATCATTGTATCTCACTAGACTAATCAAGTGTATCAGACACATAGCCTCATTAAGATTAATTTGTAACTGACTTGGCCTGCACTAATGTGGCGTTATAGAACCATTAAGACTGACTTGGCCTGCACTAATGTGGTGTTAAACAACAAGCTGGCTTTATCAGGGGACTGCAATGAGCATATATAATGAACAGTCCTGATCTTAACTACACATACGCATTGGTACCCCCAGTCTGTTGGATTCAGCCTCGTACAGCCGATGTGAAGGACTTTAAGTGCTTTGTTTTAGTGAAAGCTGTTTTTGCATTAATAAGAAAAATCATTACATTTTTTTCATTTTTTTAAATTCTAGGAGTCAGGGTTAATGTGAGGGTTAATGCCTGAAACACGTGAATATCTTCTGTTCCAAGATATGCACCCAGTTGTGCATATGACTTAAAATCACTGGGACAGAATTTATAGAACATATTGATGTTCTGAATTTCAGATGTGGGTCTTTAAGGGCACAGAGAGGTGTTTGTGCGTGATTTTCAGGTTGTAAGGTCACTGGATGAAAGCAGACAACGTATTCAGACCCCTATGGAAAGGAACGAGGGCAGACACATCATCATCGCACACAGACAGCGAAGGAAAGCAGGGCTGTTAATGGCGTCTTCATCTCCTCGCTCAGCCGAAGCCAGGGCACGTGAGGAGAAAGTGGGGGTGGGGGGGCGGGGGTAGACAAAGACGGGAATTTATCAAGGACAGGCAGAGGAGAGCTTGGAGTGTTCTCAAGTGACACTTCAACCAAGACAAGAAAGAAAAGTTTGAGCTCTGAAGTTTCACTCCACAGGATGGATTGGTCTTAGTGGAAGAAGTATGGGGAGGAGATACAGATGGGGGGGATCTCTGGTTAGTGAAGTAAAATGCTTCAGCTATGCAGGGTGAGGGGGCTGTTGTTTGACTGGCCCTTGGGTCAGTCATGTTCAGGGTGTACGGCTCAGACATTCATGCATCGCATCTCCTTTGTTCTCCTCATGCCGGCACCCTCAGAAGGCTTTTCCCCTCAGTATTTTTTCATGATTTTTCTGTACTTTGAATGAATGAATTTGGTCGTTAAAATTAGTGGAAAATAGATTAAAAGCTAACCTGACAACATAGTGCTTTTGTTCTTATTACACTTTAAAGTATCTTTTGCCTGTCAGTTGAAAGCCCAGGGTGAGAGGATTTGTATTTCCCACTGAAGGACAACAACAGAGGGAAAACGGAATTGTGCACCCTCCCAGAGAAAAAAACACGCTAGGAAAGTGTGGCACGAGAAGGATATGGATTAAATTTTTAAAATCAGACTTCCATCTGCTTGTCCCAAACTGGAAAAATAACAAGACCAGATGAGCAAAGCAGAGAAACGGAAAGCTTTTATACTGACAAGGTGGTAAAATCCTTTCCTTAATGCAGGCACACAGGCAGACGCTTGATATTAATATATAAATACTCTGAGCCCCATGTGACCCCACATTCCCTCAGACTGGCACTGATGCATTGATCTGCAGCTTCATTATAAATCCAGGCACATCTCTTAATGTTTCACTGCGATTGTTTATAACTGTGTAATATATCATTACATGCATCTGAGAAAATATAAACATAAAACGTGAACAGAATAAATCTTCTTTAATGAGGATTCAGCTAATCCATCTGTCTTCCAAGCAATCGCCCTGGACAAGGGCACAGGGGGACCTGGAGCCTGTGCTGGGCAGCCCGGGTTATGGCCTGGACAAGGTGACAGGCTACCACTGAGCTGATGTTATGGCACTTTCGAGACACCAGTTAACCCAGCTGCATGTATTTGGAATGCATGAAGAAACCCAAAGCAGTGTAGAGAGGGCATGCAAGCTCCAAACACACACAGACACACACACACGCACGCACACATACTTGTGCACACCCACACACACATGCACAAACATATACTTACACACACAAACAAGTACACACACACACACACACACACACACACACACACACACAGAGGAGGTATGATTGCAGCCCCCAGCCCTAGAGGTGTAAGTGAGTGGAGCTCTCCACTAAGGCACTATGCTGCCCCAGGATGCAATTAACGGCCTTTAAAATTTTTAAACAAACAAATGTGGCATGCGCCTGGTAACTGTGTTGGCAGCTTGAAGCTAGAATAATCTCACTTTGGGACCAGCTCAAATTTATTCTAGTTTTAAAAGGTTGAATTTACAAAAAAAAAAAATCTGTGGAATGTGAAAGCTTTTGTAAGCGTGATGACTGAATAGAGAAACTGTAGCAAATCTTGTGATTGCAATGATGGACACAGCAATTACAGTGATGAATGCAACAATTGCAGTGATGGACACCGCAGTTATAGTGATGAATGCAGCGATTGCAGTGATGGATACAACAATTACAGTGATGAATGCAGCGATTGCAGTGATGGACACAGCAATTACAGTAATGAATGCAACAATTGCAGTGGTGGACACAGCAATTACAGTGATGAATATAACGATTGCAGTGATGGACACAGCAATTACAGTGATGAATATAACAATTGCAGTGATGGACAATGCAATTACAGTAATGAACACAATGATTGCAGTGATGATTGAAGCGGTGAAAAAAGTAATTGCATAGCTCGCAGGTGCCCATCACGCAATTTGCTATGCTCCAACTTTTAAAAGTAAAACAGAAAAAGCGTGAATCCCAGAAATGAACCCTGACGGAGGTTTGTTAGCGGAGAAGGGATTTGTTTAGAGGGCTGGATGTGTCATTAAGTTCCCCGTTTGGGAGTCAGCGCTTTAAAAATGAAATAGTGGGAGATGTGCTTTCTCCTCTGCTGGAATAAATATAGCCGACATGTAGCGTCTCTTCAAAGATGTTAATATGCTGGATGATAGATGACTAATGCACCTTTGAATCCACTGCGCCTGGTCTGTGCTGCCATCCAGATTTGAATGCGCTGAAAGAGTGATGGTGGTTGCAAAAATAATTCTCCCTTTTAGTCTGGGATCCAATGAGGATGGTGGATGCTGATATAAATAGGGAAGCTGAAGGAGCAGAAGGAGGTGGTATCCGTTTCAGGATGACGTGCCCTGGAGTGACACCGAGAGCCGAGATCTCGGCAGCTGTGATTAAGCCTTCTAGCTATTAACTCACACCTTTGACTGACAGCACAGGCGTTGCACATGGAATAGTCCAATTAATTATCCATCCATCTATCCGTCCGTCCCACTGTCCATCCATCCATCCATCCATCTGCCATTCCGTCCATCTGCCCATCTGTCCATATTCTAACTGCTCACGCGGGATATAGTCACAGGGACCATCACATTAATTATGGTTAATGAATATTGCTTATTCAGCTACGTAGCTTACAGTAGCTACACATCTGCATCAAATAATACAAATATAGTTATTCTGAAGAACTTTTTGCAATATTTCAGTTTAGCAGCAAGTGTTGTAGCAAAAATTGCAGTTATTGTGGTCTTTTGATTATCAGAAGGTTTCGTCCATTTCCACAACTTAAGTCAGACAGTAAAAATATGTCAGCGAACATGAACATAAGATGATGGCTTCTGGTAGTCAACAAAGGTCCTGTTAAATGTTCATAATATCTGATAAACAACCCAGCTTCAATATTTTGACTGTCTATCAACAGCAGTTGTGCTGCAGTGTGTGAAGCAACGCATGTATTACAAATACTTCCCAATGACTGACATGAAATGGGGATAAAATAGTTGAAGTTTGTGCGGAAACCTCTGGGATGGGGGGTGGGGGTGGGGGTGGGACATATTGAGTCACTTGTGGACCAAGGATGTTTTTAAAGTGGAATTTCTGGTAAATTAATGTTACCATTAAATGGTCGAGTGTTCATGCAAATACAGCCAAAAAACAGATATACAATTACTTAATGTGAATGGGCAGGATTTTGGCAGCTCTGTCCAGGTGTGAGTACTCTGGCTTGCTGCACTCACCACCTGCTAACAAGTGCTTGCAGTGGGCCAGTACTCACTACAGTGCTTTCCTCTCTAATCTGCCGCTACTGAATATCAAGGGGAGTTCTGGCTCCTATTTTCCTTCTTCAAGCACTGGTACTAGCAAACTTCGCACACTTCTCTCTGTTTGTGTCAGTTGGGCATCCTGCTGCAATGATTTCAGATGACCAGCTTGACAGCGCTGTAGCCAGGAATGGAGCCAAGCTCCCGTCCTTAGCGGGATGGCCTGCCATTATTGTTACTGGGTACACATAGGTAGGACTGCATCGTGAATGAGTCGCAGTTACGCTGGCCCTTGTCACTCAGTGGGAGGACAATGACCACCGGGGTATGGCCGGCTCAACGGACAAGACACCAACTCCTGCCACTACAAATTGCTTGCAGGACGTTGGCTGGGTGTAAACATGTCGAGTTGAGTGCACACATCTTTTCCGCCTGGGAAGAGTCCCGACCCCAGTGGAGGAGCCCGGCAGGCAGGTGTGGGGTCCAGAGCATTTGGGTATAAAAGCCAGGCGGATCCATCAGAGGAGAGCCATTGTCAGGCAGCTCGGGAGAATGCTGCCCCCGTTAAATCATTATTGTAAAGACATTAGAAAGCTGGCAGTGAGTGGAGCGCAGATTGTAAGGCGGACATACAAAGCCCCCATTTTCTGCCAAACAAAGACACAAACGAACTGGAAGGGAAGGGGCGGGGCCAGCAGCCACATTTCCTGTGCCACCCCCCCTTTACCACTGACATTTATTTGCCACTGTGTTGCTATGTGTTCGGATCTTATTCATGAGTTGTTAACCATTGTCTGAGCTATGCAGCATTTTATGAGTCTGACCCTTAACCCGGCCATATGCTGGATTCAGCCTCCTTCTTGGCCAAGTACGACACAGCATCTGGACACCTGACTGCAGGCATAGTGTATGGCAGACCTCAATACTGTTAACATCTGTCCTCCATCTCATCCCTGAGGCCCGAGTCGAGCCGCAGCACCCGTCTCTCTCCCATGCACCTACACCCTTATGCTAGTGAGCCTGGTGCCCCTAAGGTGTAGCCGGGAAGCCTCCGCAGCTTTGTAAGGGGCGTAGCTCTTCTTAACCCGCGCCCACAGAACACAGCCGCTTATCAGACAGGGTACAGGCATGTGCCGTTGGGACTCAGGGGCCTGGAAAGCACGGGGAGGAAGATAAGCGTGCTCTCCGCATGCGTGTTCATAAGTTCCTTTGATTTACCAGAAAAAAAATATGTACATAAATGAATTTTTCTAAAGCACTTGCTTGTTCAGCATAGGCCTGAAATTCACCAAGCGACGAGAGCTTCCACGGTGCTTGCGGGTCACCAAGGCCGACCTTCATGTATCAGCCTGGGGAATACGCAGTTATGGTGGGTAAGCAGAAGCTCAGTTCCCAGCTCCTGGTATGGCTTTTCACGGGAAAACACCAGACCAATGGGAAAACACCAGAGTGGGGAGCACGGAGACGCTTGGACGTCCCAAATGCACGGCCACAGGCTTTGCAGCATCTGATGTATTGAGTTATACTGGAGCCAGTTCATATTTCTGAATTTAAAACAAATCATTGATTTAAAAATGTGCAGCTTATAGATTTGCTAGTGAGCTACAAAAAGGACTTCAGGGTCTGGAAGACAATCAGGTCTGAAAAGCTCCATGTGAATCTGAGAAAAGAGGAAAGGAAGACAAGAGAGCCAGTGGCAAAGAAGTGTAGAGAACACAAGCGGGTGTGGAGGAGTGAGTGAGTCTGACAGAAGAGCCGCTCTGACAGAAGGAGGCGTGCAGACAGCAGCTCTCAGTGATGGCAGAGGAGCCGGAGTAAAGGTGCTTCCAGCCATCGCTTTGATGCGGATGATCTAAACACCAGAAGTGTAGCAGCCCAACAAAAGCCCAGCAAAATTAACGGTGCCGCTGCTGTAAATTTAAGCGGAGTGATTGTTTGCATTGTCCACAAAGAAATTCACATAAAGGAGACAATATTTACCCCACAACCCCGACTAGGATAAATAGCGAGGAAATGGATGGATGGATGGATGGATGGATGGATCTGTGGGCCTTTACCAGCCTTTGTAACTTTCTCACAATGTGCCACTGCATGGGAGAATTATTAATCACACAGGAATGGCTCAAAAGGTATTTTCATAAAAAACTGAAGGTGTGTCTTTTTAATTGGTGAGGCCAGGAAGGATAGAAAAGTATCTTCAAGATTAAAAGGGTGTGCGATATCGTTCCTCACCTCACTTGTTTCCGTGACATTGACCGTGCGACATTGATCTGCCAGGAACAGCTCTTGCAGCATTACGGGTAGGAACTGAGACAGGATGATGAAATGGCTGCCCCGTACACAAATAAACCAGAAGCTTAGCTACTGAAACTTGTAAAAGGCAAGTTTAAATATTAAATAAAGTTTCCCCTGATGCATGCCACTAAAACGAATGTCCCAGGACTCAATAGCTCAGTGTGAATCCATGTCCACTCGATTAATACGAATTTTGTTTATGGCACCTTGTCTAAAATTCTTAGATTACAAACAATGGATTGAAACTTAGATGTGTGTAAGTTCAAGAGTAAAAAATTGTCTAACCAATGTATACACTACATGTAACACGTTTTTGTCTGGGTATTGAAAGGAGGCTTGACATAGTCAAGAGCACAATATCCAGGAAGTCTAAATTTCAACCAAAATGAAATAATGTTTAACCTACTAATAATTACAGAGGCAGGTATTTTCATGGGGAGACAATGCCCTAACAAATGCTCTGCATGCCCCACTAAAGCCAAAGATGTGACCCACCAACATCTCTTATTGTCCCCCCCCCCAATTTGATACAGTCTAGAACCGGGCCTGCAGCCAATCTTCTTCCAAAGGATGACCCTGGTCAGGGCGGCAGGGCGCTACATAAACGTGTACTATGGCATGGCCATCTATACTGAAGGAAAAGATGGGGGCGGCCTACCGGACAGCAAACAACATAGTCCTATACTGCGCATGTGTACTACCGAATGATTTTATGTAGGCCGACTGATAAAATTAATAAGCTGTTGAAAGATGAAACAAAATTCATGATAAGATCTTTGCAGACTGATATTTCTTTTCCAATGGATTAATAATTATTAAACTCCAATTACTTCAACGATGTTTTAACTAAAAAGGATAATTCAGATCATTGTGCATAATTAATGCATCATGCATAATATGTCATAATACCATAATCATCATCGTGGATTTTTAGCAAATTATAATTACGAGGTTCTTGCCCTAATAAGCCCCTAAGAGAACGTTTGGGTGATCCTCAGCTTTGTCCCCTCCTTCATGCGTCTCCTCCCTGCGAGCCGCCGCCCCCTTCCCCTCCTCCTTGCATGTCTCCTCCCCACGAGCCGCTGCCCCTTCCCCTCCTCCATGCGTGTCTCCTCCCCGCAAGCCGCCGCCCCCTTCCCCTCCTCCATGCATCTCCTCCCCACGAGCTGCCACTCCCTTTCCCTCTTCCATACGTGTCTCCTTCCCGTGAGCCGCTGACCCCTTCCCCTCCTCCATGTGTCTCCTCCCCGTGAGCCACCACCCCCTTCCCCTACGCCATGCGTGTCTCCTCCCCGCGAGCCACCGCCCCCTTCCCCTCCTCCATGCGTCTCCTCCCCACAAGCTGGCGCTCCCTTCCCCTCTTCCATGCATGTCTCCTTCCCGCAAACCGCCGACCCCTTCCCCTCTCCTCAGTATAATCTGTTGACAGCCCTGGACCCCTCCGGAGTGGCGCCTTCCTGTGGGCAGCCGCCGCTCTGGCAGCTCACCGCCGCCACCGATACCCTTTCAGCGCTCCGCTCTCTGTTGACCCCTGCCGCTCAGATTCCTTACAGGGTAAAGCAGCATTGTCTCAAATGTTTCTGAATTTCCCATCTGACAGGTCGGTCAGTTATTAAACGGGTCGCAGGGAATAAGTTCCTAATTTGGCAAACAGACACTTAAGGAAATTACAAATTAATTCTTACTCTTGTTATTATCTAATTACTCGTTTAAGCTCCGGTCTACTTGTCAACAGAAAAGCAAACAAGCACTTCCGTAATTGCTCTGCTATAAAATAGGGAACACGTTTCATTTATAGTATAATTACATAATCTCAAATTACATCAAATAAATTCGCTTCTCAAAGAATTTACTTGATTACCCAATCTACCAATTTAAAGTCCTCAGCCTAGAGGTCCTTGAAAGCTCAGGTGTGCTGCCGGTATGGCCCGGATTTCGGTAAGAGGACCACATTAACTCCGGACTTGGCGGCATGGAGCACCTGCGCCTGCGCCCTGCGTATTTTAAGCCTATCCCTCAGTATTTTACCCCCAAAGTCAATCCTCCTTCAAATAATAAAAAAAAAGAAGTCAAGCTCCAGGTAAACTTCACTTAGCCTCTGATCATTTCAATGGTGAGAATCTCCCCTGCTTTGCAGTATTAATAAACAGAGTAGAAGTGAAGACTCTTACAGCTGAATTGGATGCTGAGATAAGAATTTATTCAACTGAGACAGTTAGGCCTATTTAATTTTTAAAGGAAGGATCTTAGGCGACCGGGCAAACGTATAAGACAAACGTCCCCTTTCACCTGTCTCTGCTCCACGGGCCCATGAATATGTACCTCATGTTATCAAAGCGCTTATTTACCTCAAAGAACTTTCAGCTAAATATTTTTTGCAATATTATTATTTCACTTTGAATGCTGCTGCCTAGACGGCAATTCCCGATCTACAACTGAAAACTCAATTGTCCATAATTTCGAATCTCATACAAAAGCATGATTTACTCTACATTGGCTCAACATATATGTATATTCACTCATTATCCGTAATATTGACATTTCCGCAAACTAACATTCTTAGTTATACGTACGGATGGGATGTGGAAGCTGTGAGGTCCCTGCTTCTCTGTTCCAAGCTGCTGATGTTCAGCGTGCGACTCCTCTGAATCCTGGATGAACGGAGGCGCACAGGTGGCCAGTGCAGGAATCTCCTCTGATCTTATATCCTGAGCCTTAATCACTGACAGGTCAGAGCCCCATTCCTGTGTCACAATAGGCTTACGATATTAATTTAAGCGAACCAGCTCAAATCCCTGCTTATTCATTTATGTTTTGCTCGACAGAGTTATACATCCTTTCATGCAATCTCGTTAACAAGAAACCTTTAAAGCGGTTAATCACGCTGGACAGGAAAAATGTCGTCGTTAAGGAGTTCACACATTAAACAGCTGGATGGATCTTGGTATTAATTATACAGTAAGTGAATATTATTACATTATTTTATTATTTTGTATCAATGTAAGTAATAAATAATACAGACAATTCAAGGTGTTTCGAAGCGGTACAGGCGGTACAGGCGGTACAGGCGGGTTACGAACGTCGGACAACTCGTACTTACGAACGGACAGCCATCAAGCCTATTACACAAAAAATTCGGATTAAATACAGTGGTTCATAATAATGAACGCACGCGCCTTGTGACGCTCAGGAAAACATTCGCGGCTCTAGCGGTGCGTCGGCTTGAGGTACAGTACGGTACAGTACTCTATGCAGTTACTGTGGTTATTACTGCATATCTATTACGTGCTGTATTATTACTCTTCCGACTTTCCTACAAATTCGACTTACAGAACAGATCTCCTTCGTAACCTGGGGACTGCCTGTATAATTTTTCCCATTAGCCTTGCTTGCTTGTAACATTGTATTTGACAAAATACTGACAGTGTGTCTAAATGCACATACATTATATGGACAAAAGTATTGTGACACCTGGCCATTACACCTACAGGACCTTTTATGACGTCCCATCCTAAATCCATAGGCATCAAAATGGAGTCGGTCCGCCTTTGCAGCTGTAACAGCTGCCAATGTTCTGGGAAGGCGTTCCACGAGATTTTGGAGTGTCTGTGGGAATTTATGCCCATTCATCTGTAAGAGTATTTGTGAGGTCAGGCACTGATGTTGGAAGTGAAGGCCTGGCTCACAATTTCCATTCTAGTTCATCCCAACAGTGTTGAATGGGGTTGAGGTCAGGGTTCTGTGTGGGCCAGTCAAGTTCCTCCACACCAAACTCACCCAACCATGTCTTTATGGACCTTGCTTTATGCACTGGTGCACAGTCATGCAGGATCAGAAAAGGGCCCCAAACTGTTCCCACAAATGACACTCTTCCACTGAGACCAAGAACTAAGCCATACCCGAGCTGTACCACAAATTGGCGGTGTTCCATTGTAAAGTATCTGAGCCGTGCCCGAGCTTAACTGTGCTGGCTCCGCCTTGCTTACTAGCAAGCGTGACTAAACTGAGCGGGTTGCATGACCACCATCTGATTGGTTGAAATGCACGAGGATAACCCTGTTCTGCATTGATTTGCATCCTTCGGGGTCTGGCTCAGATATGAGTCAGTTCCTGTATACCAGTGGAAAAGCGCCAAAAGTTATAAGCATATAATTGTCCAAAATATCTTGTTATGCTGAAGCATTGAGAGTTCCCTTCACTGGAACTAATGGGCCAAGCCCAACCCCCGATAAACAACCCCACACCATAATCCCCCCTCCACCAAACTTTACACTTAGCACAATGCAGTCAGGCAAGTACCGTTCTCCTGGCAACCGCCAAACCCAGACTCGTCCGTCGGATTGGTGGATAGAGAAACATGATTCATCACTCCACAGAACATTTTGTCACTGCTCCAGAGTACAGTGGCGGTGTGCTTTACACCACTCCATTCAACACTTGGCATTGTGCTTGGTGATGTGAGGCTTGCATGCGGCTGCTCGGCCATGGAAGTCCATTCCATGAAGCTCTCGGTACACAGTTTTTGTGCTGCGGTTAATGCCAGAGGAAGTTTGGATCTCTGCAGTCATTGAGTCAACAGCACATTGGCTACTTTTACTCAGTATGCAGCTCAGCACTCAGCGACCCCGCTCTGTTTCTTTATGAGATTTGCCACCCCACAGGCTGTTTATGTTGTTCCTAAACGCTTCCACTTTGCAATAAAACCGCTTACAGTTAACCATGGAATATCTAGCAGGGAAGAACTTACATAAACAAACTTATTGCAAAGGTGGCATCCTATGACAGCACCATGCTGGAATTCACTCAGCTCTTTAAAACGACCCATTCTTTCACAAATGTTTGTAGACCTGACTGCATGGCTGGGTGCCTGATTTTATACACCTGTGGCAATGGGTCTGAATGAAACACCTAAATGCAATGATTAAGAGGTGTGTCCCAATACATTGTCCATATAGTGTATATAGGTCTACACTTGTATATTTGTAAACTCCTGAGAGAGGCCACAATGAACACAAATCGCTCCCGTACATAATAAATACTGTTTACTTTTTTTCTGCCCAGGGGAATAACCTACAATACAGAAAACATGAGATAGTCCTGAGGTATTAATGACAAAACATTTTTACTGTCATTTCCTGTTTTCCAAAAAATGGGTCAGGTCTGCCTTGGCGATAGGCAGTCTTTTGTTATGCATATACTTTCTCATTGTTGCCATCTTGTGGTCAAACAAACATCGCCACTGGCAGTGAAAATACTCTGCGTTTTGGAATCATCTTCTCTATAAGCATTATTTCCTTCCTGGTGCTGGGAGTTTTATGCAGTCTTATCCACACTAGAATGGAAATTGCAAACAATTTAAAGCTTTGCGTTTTAAAGCCCAGCCTGGTCTTTTATGCCTAATATCTAAAAGCAGGCAAACCTGAATAGTTTGTGAAAGGAAACTGGGGATCATGTGCACACATAACAGTAGGAAAAGCATTACTGGTGAGAATTGTGGACCAATGCCACTGTCCAACACCCAGCTGAAAGCTGGTGATAAGGTGCATTGTTTTGAACTGCAATTTCCACTGGGAAATGAACAGATTTTCTGCTAAACTCTACTCATCGCAACCTGCCTGAATTTAAATCGGCATTCTGAGAGCATTTCAGGCTTACGTCACTTTCCTGTGCGGACCACAGCACTCTTTAAAGGTGACACATGACAAATGGGACCTATTTTTCAGGTCCTCTCTGTTGCCAGCTGACCTTCAAATATCTTGGGGGGTGGTGGTGGGGGGGTTATACTGGAATGGCCCACAGAGGACATAGATTAAAGAATCCATAGAGTATTCATAAGAACTCAAAGACACACATAAGTCATAGGTATGAAAAAAACAATGCAGGCAAAGGAAGCATGACGGTTCTCCCCGCTATACGGCAGAGATTAATCGGTTTCCTGCATTACCAAAGTCCCAACATGCTCCATTCCATGCATATTAACTGAGGCTGAAATCTAATTCTATGGAGGTTATAAGCAACCTACTGTTTACTGGTTAACATAAACGATGCTAAGCTTTTAGCCCCAAGCTTGTAAGAAGCACCTTTTAAGCATTTTGCATAGTGTGTGTGTGGATATAATCAGCCTTCTTTCCAGGTTGCACCCCTGCTCTGTGTACAGTCCTTCTCACCGTTACTCAAAACTCCTAAATGTAGAGGTTCATGTATGGTCATGCATTGTCTATATGTATGTGTCCTATTCAGGGTGGTGGGCATCCTGAGCCAATGCACACAAGGCAGGGAATTACTCAGGATGGGTCACCAGCCCTTCACAGGGCCACCCACACACACACACACACACACATACACACACACATACACACACACACACGCATACGTACATACATACACACACACACACACACACACACACGCATACATACATACACACACACACACACACACACACACACACACACACAACTACAGGCAGTTTGGTGATGCCAATTCCCCTCAGCATGGTTTTGAACTGCGAGGGGGAAACTGAAGAAAACCCGAACAGGACAGCAAGCAAAGTCCGCCGGGGAGGTAACAGAACAGTGCTGACCACCACGCCGCCCCCAGTTTATAAACGTGGCATATCTAAATACTTGGAGGCAAGATGGTGAAATTTGAAAAATGACCAAAAAAACCCCCAAAATTCCAGATCAAATGTGTTTTTTTTTTTCAGAGCTGCACATTCTTTTTACCTTGAGGTGGTGAGATGTGAATAAATGTATTCAGCATAATTGGATTGAAATATTCACAGGAATGTTATACAAATGATAAGGTACAAATCATTCTGTATGATTAACATATTCATGAAGCTAGGTTTGATTAAAAAAACACACACAGCCTTCTTCAATTCCTGGCTTTGTAAAAATATTTGGGAGCTTTGCTAACCCAGTTCAAATTGTCATATTACCCACCGAATGTGTGTTTTGTTTTATAATTTCGAAGTGTATTTTAATTGTAATTATTTGAACCCTTTACATCATTGAGGTAAGTGGTTATGCTTCTTTCCGGCATTTATAACACAGTTTACTGAGACTAATGTATGAAGGGTGTTTGCTGAATCCCGCGGTAGGGGACGTGTTTAAGAGTTCTGTCATTCCAGGTCTGGAGGTGTCGCGTTTCCTTATTGCTTCCTATTATTTACTTTATCTTAAAAATGATACAGAGTAATTATTTTTGGTTCGCATCATGTTCTAGATGGCAAACATTTATTTTATGAATGCATTTTCAGTTCCACCATACATCACAATCCATCTCACTGCACATTATACTATACTAGAGTTATACTGGAGTATAACTGTGTACATGACAAGTTTCCAGCTTTTAATTCTGGTCCCACGTTACGTGGTCAGGCTGTACAGAGACTTATGGGAGGACAGGTGCTTGACCGGGGTGGCAGAATACCAAAACAGCGATTGAACAGGACTCCAAGAATGAGATACTTTCAATCATTCAGACCAAAGGGAAAGGTGCTCCCCCCCCCCATGTGTCTGTTATGTGGAATTCCTGCAGGCATTAGCCGAACTGGCCTCTTGTGTATGCTTAGCCCTGTAATGGACTGGTGGTCCATCTATGGTGCATCCGTGTTACTCTGCACTGGATTAGGGTTTGGAAGATAGGTGAATGGATGGCCATTATATGGTGCTTTCCACTGGCATACTGGAACCGAGCAGTGCCCGAGCTGTTCTGCGAAGAGAGACTAGTTACAGCGCGGTTCCAGCTCGCTTTGGTTTTCCACTGCAGAAGGGTCGGCTCAGTAAAGGCGTTGCCGGGTTTGGAGAGCAATAGTAACGTAAAACCAAAGAGACGCTTATTTACTGCTCACATGGTGTAGATCATGATTGACTATGTGCTACTTTCCACATGTCTGTGAGAATCACCCTCTTATGTTAGCATCAAACACAAGTAGGAGGTTGGAAACTTTCAAGTTCTGAATTATAAGGAATGCATCAATACAACATGATGTGTGATACTACTACTAATGAATAATGTATAGAATATGTCTCTTTTTCCTTCAGATAATCCGTGCATATGGACGCAGATCACTGCCCTCTCCCTGTATTTCGACTAATCAGATGGTGGTGATACATCCAGCTCAGTTTGGTCACGATTTCCATATTTCAGCACAGGGACAGGTCAAGTACAGCAGAGAGAGTTTACGATGGAAAACCGTGGTTCGTGGTACGACTGGGATATGGCTGGGATAACTTACAGTGGAAACTCGTCAGTTTGCGGTCTGACTTGGGTACGGCTCAGATAATTTACAATGGAAAACCGTCAGTTCTCGGTACGGTTCACTTCTTGGTGACAGTGGAAAAGTGCCTGGCGTGTGTTTCCTGGTATAGGCTGCCATTTCACCCTTTACTATATATGCAGTTATAGAAGACAGACTGTTAATGAAGGAGTCAACAATACTGTGTTTCTGCCTCTAATTAAGAATGCTTGAACTTTGCATTCAAACACAGAATCACTGAGAGGTATAATTATGTCATATGTACAGGCAATAACTAGCATAGTTACAATTTCAATTTTAAGTTTCCTGATGTATTCTGAATGTCACAATGGGGTACTGGCCTGAAGCCTAGAGCTGGAAAACGGCATGCCCATGGGGCAGCGGTCCCACGGCCCTGCCTGGCATGACATGCTGTGCACCTTAGGGCCTCTGAGCAAATATGCCAATAGACGAGAACAATTTCACTCTTTTGAACAAGGTACATAATTTATTTGCAGCCTGGGTTTCTAGAGCCAGACTTTGAAGGAGGAGACAGTGAGGTGTGCGGGGGGGGGGGTCAGTGATGCAGTGAGGCAGACAAGCATGGCTTATTTCAGAATGTTAATGCATCTTTTGATCCTCCTCTGTCCTCCAAAGGTGCGGCACGATCGCACGCTGAACTCATCGCCGCTGCCATCTTCATTGCCTGTTAGGATCGACTGTCCAAGGACTGTGAAAAGAAAACATTTACACATATATATGTCCATGTTAAACTGTGCCGTATTCACTTTGGCCGTAACAAATCCATTGAGATCCAATTACAGAACATCTGGGAATTTTTCAAGCAGATACTTAAAGACTAATTAATTTCTCATGTAAATGTAGAATTACTTGATATTTATGAAACGTCTCATGCATTTCTGAAGAATAATTAGCCTTTGTTGTACAGCTCTGTTAAGTTCTCCTTGACATAAAAAGCACACTAATAATCTAATATTATGAAGGAGGTATTAGCAGAGGAACCCATCATCTATATATCACTGCAGCTTCATGTTAAACTGGAAGAAAGGGGCAAAACTCTAAGCTACATGTTTTATACGTTATTTATGCAGAGCTGTTGCGCTTGACAACTTTGTCGTTTGACTGTATACCTGAGTGTTGGCTCTGAGGCTGGGGACCTGTCCTGGTGGGGGTTGTTGGTTCAAATCCCATAAATGCCAGGCGTGATCCTACTCTGTTGGGCCCTTGAGCAAGACCCTTAACCTGCAATTGCTTCATCCTGGGTATGCCATTAACCTACATCCAGCCCTGTGAGGAGGTCCTCCAACTTACAGGGAAACTTGGGGGTTGGTGGCAGGATGGTGCTCCAGCCACCGCAAAAACATTCACACTGGCCCATTCCATTCGGACTAGTGTGGTGCTGAGGTGTCACCCACCGTACAGCTGCACTCGGGTTCTCATCCCTGAGGTGGTTTGTCATGTGGTGGGGGCGACAATGTGCTGTAATCAGCACACACTTCTTACCTTACCTTACCTTACCTATCTCTCTCTTTATATGATGATTTGAATACTAGACCTAAAGCATATTTGACTTACATCAGTGACAATTTACAGAAACTGCAGTTTGTGAATAGTCAAATCCCAGCCATGCCTTTCATTTTAATCAGCAAAAATGCCCTTATCCCATTAAAAAAAACATTAAACTTGGCAAACAAACACAACAACACACTTGTGAAACGATGCTCAATATTAAGAAATAAATAGTTACCCAGCAAAAGTAGTTGGAATATGTTTGGATGGATGGATAATTATTAGTGATACAGTGTCTGGTTTTTAGAGCTAAAATTGCATCATAAATCACTTTTTCACCAAACTGATTGACCTATTTAGGCCTTATGTTTCTGCTCAGCAAAAGGCAAGCATTTGACAGAATAAAAGGTTATGTTCCTCAGCTAAGAATGCTTGCTGACACCCGCCATCACCACCAGTCAATCACCATCACAGCGTCTGCTGCTAGAGGTGTTAATGCTGGAGATGGCAGGCCAATCTGTTCCTCTCTCACCCCTACATCTGCTGCCTGCACAGCCACCCATTTGTGTACATCCTGGCTCGTGCGAAGCCTCCTTTCCCTATTAGGCCGACCAAATGGTTTAAATTAAATGTCACCTCTCTGTGTTGCAGCTGGCCCCACGTCACCTCAGGCGTGAAATACACACCTCTGATTACTGGAACATTCAGGGCAGCAAGAAGAGCAGCCATAGCAGCTGAGGGGCGGGAAGGAGTCCGAGCTGCTCTACAGCAGGGGAGTGTGTGGCCTCAGAGAGGCGACTGGGAAATGCTATATCAGCAAACTATTGTATTCTATTAAATTTGGGGGGTGATGGAGGTAAGTAACATATGTGAATAAAATGAGAGGGTATACACAAGGGTGTAACTTTGGTTTGAACATCGGGGGGGGGGGGGGGGGTGAGGCTCTGCCCTTTTAGTGGGAGACATGATTATTGGGTAGGTTGTATCAGCCGGTTTTGATTATTGGGAATTTACACCCAAGTTACACCCATGGGTATACATCATGCTATGTGATGTTTTCAGCCTGGAATTTCTTCTACTAAATTCTCCTACTTGCTGACCCAATTCCAATGCACACAGAATCTCGACTGAAGTGAACATTTATTGATCTATCGGTCTGTTGTTTACCTTTAAACTTGTTGACTATTTAACATTGATTGAACATAGGAGGTTAATGAAAACTCAGCTTGAACACAAAGATTCCTCAGCACAGAAAGACCATGAATCATATCCAGCTCTGCCATGTTACATGTACAGCAGCCTGAGAAAGACAAAGGCTTCCTGTCTGTGGTCCCCTTTCGTTAATTGTTCATTGGAAAAATTTCATTGGTGCACATGTGGTCTTTACCTTCCAAGGACACCCTGCGAAAATACCGGCATTCTTCAGTGCCTCTCAGGTCTGGGTTTGAACGTGAGCCAGTCACAGCCCCACATTTTTAACTTTAAATTAAAATACCTGTTAACACCAGAGCAGATGGCTTATCTTGTTTGTCTGGCTCTAACTCTGTTACTGCCACCACAAAAGTCTTTATCACAGCTATGATCTCCCTTGATCAGGCGTCTAAGCAGCCAACAACTATCAGCCCAAGGTGACACAAGATTAGCCAATGGATTTTTGAACCTCAACAATAATATTTATAAGAAGCGATATTATAAACAAACAGTCAAATGAATGAATGAATGAATGAATGAATAGGCCAGGTGAATGATGTGTGTGTGGTTAGGAATTAGAGCCTAATAAAGTTTGCATTTATTTAAAAATATGGCATCTAATTAATAAAATTGTTTATTTGAGAGAATTAAAATATAAAATGTCTGACCCCGAATAATTTTAGTGCCTTTGGTTTTATTGTATGCTAGATGAGCGTTAACCCCTTAAAGCCTCTTAGTGACAAACAACTCATTTAGCCTAATTGTTTAGCAATTATCCATCAGACCCCCTAACTGGTGATAAAACCGGGGCTTTATACGCCAAATCCGCCTGAATCTGTTTGCTTTGGTAGAAGGCCATTTAACATGCTGTGGCTGCGCCCATCTGTTCCCATGTCGATATGTTTACTCACTTTCCACACATTTCATGTGTTCTGATGTTGATTTTACTGATAATTGGAGCTCGGTGAATAAAATTAGATTAATTGAAATAATATATTTATAGCTACACTTAGTGCGTGACATTTCACTTCACAGTAACTCGACTCATTTTATTAATTGGCGGAGGATTTTGAGGGGGTGTCAGTAAGCACAGCACCATGGAGACAGCGCGGTAAGTACGATTATTGTTTGATCAGCGGGATGGGGGCCCTTTGGGAGGACGCGGCTCCCGCTCGGGCACCATATGCTGCTGGAGGCAACAGGCTGAAGCCATTCAGCGCGCGGCGGATTCCTTTCAGCGATTCCAGATCAATCGCCTGATAATGAAACCCCGGGGGGGTTGAACAATGATTGATCAAACGTCACTTATTGTAGCGGGACAAAACCCGCTGGAGTGTGTAGATCCGTACCTGTGAAGTCGGATGTATACGCGTCGCCTGATCTATTTCAAACAGATCTGCACACGAAAAGAGGCGATCGTTGGAAATGCGTTTGCCAAGGAATATATAGTAGACATCAATGGATTCTGAAACTAATGTGTATATATATATATATATATAATGTGTGTATGTGGATGCAACATCTATCTTTATAACTTTGCATAGGATTAAGCTGTTGGACTTTGAGAGCTAAATATTCTTTAGTAAATACAAAGACTTAGGACACTAAATCCACCTGTTAATGTTATGTAGCCTCCCTGGGACTGCAGCTTTAGTCTGGGCATTTACAGATACATTTTGGTTTAATTATCTCACAAATGGGTACAAAGGGGTTCATTTTGTGAGACTTGCCCGAACCTGCTACCTTCTGGTCACAAGTGCATTTGCTAATCTAATCAACCACTTGTTGCACCAGCAATAAAATCCAGACAAAGTGAATTTATTCTGAAAGGAAAATTATGTGGCGGGTCTTGTGTGTTTAAATCAAACAGGGAATTTCAGTTCGCGAGTGCTGAATGACGGAAACACTGACGTACCGAATCTGTTACTATGCATTTCCTTATATATGGGTCTTAATCTCAGTGTTATTCCCAGGGGAGTTTCTAGCTATGAAAAGATCAGGGGCTAAGTCAAGTTTACCCGGGGCTTAACTTATTTTTTTAGTTTTTGAAGGAAGATTGCCATCGGGGCTAAAGCACTCGCGGCCAGGCTTACAGTACTGAGGGCTACAGCCCCGAGTGATCGGACCTAACGACGCCCATGGTTATTCCGCTATCGCCTACTACTGAGTTTTTGTAACTAAACAAGACATCTGGGTATTAAATAAGCGTGACCAATTACAAATTCTTTCCCATTTATGTATGGGTGTACTCACATTAAATATCTCATTGGGGCTCTGTTAAATGTATAATATTTCAGATGTTGCGGTCCAAACGGTGGTAGCACCGCTGCTTCACAGAACCAAGGTTTAAATTGCTTGCATCTTCCTCCCGTTTTGCACTGGATTTGCTTTGGGCCCTCTGCATTCCTCTGTCATTCCCAAGGCTATCCAGGTGCAGGGAAAATGGCGACGCATTGTTTAGTATTTCTGTGTGCAAAGCCCAATGACGGACCGGCTGGGGTGAATCTCACTATGCATGTTACTCGGGATTAGTATTCGAATCCAAAACTTTTAAAATGTTTATTCCCCTATGCTTTAGGCTTATCATCCAGGCATCGGCTGCTTTTAAACAACTGTGCTAGCACTTTCTTATAACAATGTAGCCGGCTGTTTCACACTAATGGACAAGAAGAAAGGAGACCCGTATTGTCCTTTTTAGCAGCCCATTTGCTTTCGAGAGCATTGAAACCTCCTACGGTAATTAGTAGGCCTACGTTTAACATCAATAAATCATAAATGCTACTTTTAAACGAACTTGTTTAAACCATAGTAGGTATTATCTACAAATGTATAAAAATTCCATAGGTTATTTATACCTGAATTATATCACTTAATGCATCTGTCTCCCGTGGTCAAATTGTTAAGTCCAACGAACGTTCGACATAAAGTCTGATGCGTTTGATGCTAAGTCTTTAAGCCAGGTAGGCCGATTTGTTAAATTAAACACATTAAGATAAATAATCGCCGTCAGACAGATGGTACTAAGTACCCGCCCTTCTTCAATCTGCACAGTGCCAAAATGCCGGGGTTTATCGCTTACAAAGGCGTGACATGTGATTATGGCAGCTCTAGAGACCGGTTATCATTCAAATCCAAAATATGGTTTTGATTTTTGCACTGGGACTTTTGCAGATATTTTAACGGTAAGTCCCTTTGCACATTGTATTCTATATTATTAGTCTTTTACATATAACCTGTTAGAAGTTTAAAAAGTGCCTAGTAGATACTGATAATGGGATAAATTGAGACATAACGCAGAAGGTATTTGTAACTGCATGTAAACATTCCAATTTGCGCACCATTTGTGTGGGACATTCCAGTAATTCCACATGGGGAAACACAAACCGGCCTGCAAATTGATAGGCTGCATTTGGTAGATGGAAAAAGACGGATCGGGCGATCATTGGTCAAGAAAATAACGTATTTGCATGAGCCACTGTTTAAATACAATGGGGACCGCAACAGTGATACAAAGCTGACCAGTCAGTATTTGTAAATGAGGGACCTGTGAGCGCCTAATCGGTGAATTTAGTGCACGCTGTGCTTTCGTTTTATTCACTGCGAATACTGTTTTCTCAGGTAACAGACATGATTTTTTGGAGGGTGTGCGCACAGACTGCTTGCGTGCTGCTTTTAATTGGGCTGCCTGGAACTCATGGTACAACTACCAAGTACTACGCTTACGAAGAGGACGCCCCGGGCACAGAGATAGGAAACCTGTCAGAGGATCTGGAGGTCGAACTGGGACAGAACTCGCAGGCAAATTTCCGCTTCATGCAAAAGGCCAGTTCTTCCCATATCCACCTGAGACAGATCGACGGACTTCTTACAGTCGGGGAGAGTATAGACCGGGAAGAGCTTTGCCCTCGGTCGCCGGAGTGCCTTATCACCTTCGATATCGTCGCCTTTTCCAAGGACCGGTTCCAGCTGATTCATGTGGAGATCGAAGTGATTGACATAAATGACAATTCGCCGGGTTTCCCGTCGAACGAATCTTATCTAGAGATTTCAGAAAACGTGGCCGTGGGTACAAGGTTCCCGCTGGACGGTGCCGTCGACCAGGACGTCGGGAATAATTACATCCAGAGCTACCAGATCTCCTTCAGCAGCCACTTCGGCGTGGAAGTGCGAGCGGAGGAGGACGGACTGAAGACCGCTGAACTGGTTTTGCTGAAAGGGCTGGACAGGGAAGCGGACGATTTCTATACGATTGAAGTGACAGCCATGGATGGTGGGAATCCACCCAGGACGGGATCGATGACTGTTAATATAAAAGTGCTGGACTTCAATGACAACAGTCCGACCTTCGAGCACAGTTCTCTCAAAGTGGAAGTGAAGGAGGACGCGCCCCCGGGCTTTCTTCTGCTCAAAGTGCGCGCCTCTGACCCTGATGCCGGTATTAACGGCGAAGTTCTATACAGTTTTGCCGAGGAGACCCCAGCCGAGATACGGCGTGTATTTCAGATCGACTCCTTTTCAGGAACCCTGACTTTAAACGCGGCGGTCAATTACGAAACCAGGAAGACCTATGAGCTAAATATCCAGGCTTATGATTTAGGGCTCAACTCAGTGCCTTCAACCTGCAGGGTCACAGTGGACATAATCGATGTCAATGACAACGCTCCAGAGATCAGCATCAAACCCATGACCTCTGTGAGCGAAGGGGTGGCCTACATCCCAGAATCCGCAGCAAAGGAAAGCTTCGTGGCTCTCATCCAGACCTCAGACAGAGACTCGGGCCCCGGCGGCCACGTGCGCCTCAGCCTGCAAGGCCACCAGCACTTCAGACTTCAGCAAGCCTATGGTGATACCTTCATGATGGTGACCACCACAGCCTTGGATAGGGAGAGGCTTCCCGAGTACAACCTGACGGTGGTTGCAGAGGACTTCGGTTCTCCTCCTTTCAAAACAATGAAGCAATTCACCATCAGAGTGAGCGACGAAAACGACAACCCCCCTTTATTCAGCAAGCCGGTCTATGAACTTGCCGTCATGGAAAACAATGTTCCTGGCTCATATATTGCCACGGTTGTAGCCCGTGATCCAGATATGGGCGACAATGGCAAAGTCACTTACACGCTGCTAGACGGGGTCGCGGCCGGGGGGGCGCCGCTGTCCGCGTACGTCACCGTGGACCCGGTGTCGGGCTCCCTGTACACCGCTCGGTCCTTTGATTACGAAGTTGTAAAGCAGATTGAACTGAAAATCCAGGCAAGTGACAGTGGGTCCCCCCAGCTCTCCAGCACCGCCTTGATTGAAATCAAAGTGGTAGATCAGAACGACAACTCCCCGTACATCACGCAGCCCATCCTACGGAACGGTTCTGCGGACGTCCCGGTGCCGTTCGGCGCCCCCGCGGGCTACATCGCGCTTCGGCTTAGGGCCAGAGACGCCGACGAAGGCGTGAACGCCGAGCTCTCTTTCCGGCTTTTAGAAGACGAGCAGATGCTGTTCTCGGTGCAGCGAGACAGCGGGGACATTGCATTGAAATACGGCCTGTCGTTTCCTTGCGGGGACGTGCTGGAGATCAAGATCGCGGTCAGCGACAGCGGGAGGTCTCCCCGGTCATGCAGCGCCGCGATCCGCTTCGTGGTCGCCGACATGCAACTCGCCGAAGAGCCAGGTCTGCTTGTCCTGGAGTCTGGTCAAGAGGCATGGTCCAGCTTGGACGTCTCGCAGGCTGTGATTGTTATGCTTGGCGGAGGTTGCGCCTTGCTGGTTATAGCAATCGCGGCTGTCGCCCTTTCTTATAAACGCAACCCGAGAGTCAGGGATTGTGATGGGAAGAGTATGGCCCAAGGACGCGCCGAAAAGCACCTGCTCCCGACACACAGCGATAAGGATCCTGACATTTATCAAGGTCCTAAAGCACTTGTCAGTGGCCAAAATGCTTCTTCACAGCATGACTCCATGCACTTTTATAGGGAGACCGGGAAAGACTCTGAGAATAAGGTAGATCTAAACTAATTCAATCTAAGTAAAATTTACTGTGTATTTTTAACTAGAAGCACATTGCTCTGTGTTAAGCCTACTTGCTATAGAAAATCTATTATTATTTTCAGGTTTTCCCTGCGATCAGCGTGAAGCATTATGAACCAGCGTCTTTGTGGCAGGGAGAGGCTGGGTGAGTGGGGGTCACGTGACACACGCAGGACCATTATAAATATCTATCTTGTTCATTTTAATTGTAAATTCCGTTTCAGCAAACAAAGGTAACTCCTTCTGAAATGTAATACTCTGCTTTGCACGCTGCACAGTGCATGATGCACAGTGCCTTTCCTGTTGAGATGTCCCATTACAATGCCTGTACAGGAGAGCAGGTGGTAGCTTGTCCGAATGGAATTCATTCCATGAATGGGGCTTAGTTCCATCAATGTTGTTGAATATTTAAAACATATAAAATAAAGCCTAAGTTATTATGTTGACAAGTCAACTATGAGTCACCACAGGGAAAGAAAGTATTACACGTTTAAAATAAATTTGCATTTATAAGCACATGTAAATCTGAGCTGTGCATAAATAATGGTTTTGCCCTGGGCGGAGACTCCTTTCGTCTATATAGGTCGCAGACCATTTTCGCCAGGAGGCCGATGGAAGTATTTCTGACAGCATAGGTCAATAATCAGAGAGCTGATCTGATGCGGCAGAGTGGAGCTTGATTGATGCTGCTGTGTTTACAGTGGCACCGACCAAATGAGTGTGAAGGACAGCGGCAAAGGAGACAGCGACTTCAATGACAGTGATTCTGACATCAGTGGGTGTGGATGCAGGAGATCTCCCAGCATGTTCACTCCACGGGCAACTGGTAGGCTTTGGACTTAGGTTTTTTAGCTCAGCAGCTGTTTATAATTCACCCTTTTAAACCCTTTTTATAATTAATTCAGCTTTCGCATTAAATGTGAACAAAAGAATACGGTTAGATATGTTTATCTCTGTTTTTAAATACATGTCTAATATGAAATACCATTATGCGGTAAACGGGGAGAAAGTCATACAGTCTTTCTTTTATTCGGTTACATTCATGGCCTCCCATGCTGGGTGACCTCCAGCTGGACTCGCTTGACTCAGAATCTGTTTTTCTCTCCTTTTAGGTTCCGTTTACTCTGCCAGCACCCTCAGCTCGGATCAGCAGGACAGATACAATGCTGAGCCGACCCATTTAACAGTGGCCTTCAGAACCACGTACGCGATAGCGTTCTCCCAGATGCCGGCCCGTACTGGCCCTCACACCAGCGCTGCTGTCTGCAGAGGCTCTGGCTATGCTCCTGGCATCTCCCAGGCCCGGGTCCCGCTGCAGACTTTCTCCAGGTCTGGATCGATGCCGCCAGGCTTCAGCCAGCATGGGCACCAGGCAGAGGCCCAGCCTGGTGTATGGCAGCAGCAGATCCAGGGACCGACCTCCGCAGAGCAGTCAGAAGTGGCCACCTGTCTGTGACCGTGGGAAGCTTGCCCGCAGAGGCTGACACCTTCTTGTAGTGGATTCTGATGTACAATGAAATGAACTCCTGAAATGTTGTTATACAGAAAGTCTCACTGCACGACATGCAGCATTGTTTTTATAACAAGGAACCGAAAGGAAATACTTCAGCTGTTTGGCCACTACAGTAGTAATGAAAATGACATTAACTAGTGTTGTGTTCAGTTTTTTTGCCAAACACCTTGTTATTTTCTATGTCTATGGCAGGAACTTGTGTATAAACATTTAAATATTTATTTAAGCTGTATTATAGTGTATATAAATATTAAAATGTATAAGCTGGTGTGCTGCACTCCGTTACGCTGTGATGCATTTTTTCATTCCAGTTTCAAAGCTTCACTCTGCTTCCTGCCGTTAGCGATAACTTGACTGGGAAATTCTTACGAAGCCGCAGTGCGCAGTTCTGTATCATGTCATTTTCCCGGTAATGCATGTTTGCATTTTATGCATTACATTAGCATGGGTGATACACAGCCAGTGACATGTGACTGCCTGAGATATGGCATTCTAGATGGGAAATTCCACTTGGAAACATAAAATTGTTGTGCAGTTGGCAGTATGTTAAAGTACCATTATCTTTCTCGCGTCAGAATCATGCTAAATACTTGACCTCAGTCTAACCCCTGAAGTGCTCTTGTTCCTGTGGCACCACGCAGTCCTGTGTATATGTGCACACAACCAAACCAGCAGATCTCATTTCAAATTACAAAACTGAATTAAAGTTAATACATTTACATGAAATCATTATTACACATTGATATGACTAACACAAGCCACATTTTCATATATAACTTTATAATATAATTTACTTTTCTTGAACTTAATATATTCAAATATATAATTCATCTAACCAATAGGGGGTGCAATTGCACAAGCCTAAAACGTGAACTTGAAGAATAATTACCATGTATCTGAATATTCAACTTGAGAAATTGTCATTTAAAGCCCTCACAAAATACTGAGCTCCTTTAGTCTAAATAGTGTACAGTACAATAATCTGCCTGCAATCCCCCAGCAAAAACGAGTTGAGAACTTAATTAATTTGACTCATCCCACCAGAGTAATACCATTAATTCAGAACATGAGGTACCAGCTAAAATAAACACAAATTGCATCTCCTCGGCAACAGATGGCAAAGCTTATACATCATGTTTATGCCCCACTGAATACTTTAATCACAGCCGTCAGATCGTTGCAACGAATAACTTATGGCCCAATTGCGGACAGCATCTGCTGTCATTGGTGATAACAATCATATCTCAAGCAGAGTGCATCAGCATCCCGTTTGCTGAATTTACCTGTAGCCCAAGCCTTTATTTTTGGCAATGCTTTTTTTGTTGTTTTTATATAAGCCTGGCTTTGTCCCCCCAGGAAAGATAGCACACGTGATACCGTGAGAGTGTGAGGGACGTGATCCCGCTGTGTCGCCCCCGCGCCATTTCAGATGCCACGCTGCCAAAGCAGGCCGCTCTCGCGGGCGAGCTGCAGGGAATACTTAACCATCTGGAGGAAGCTGACAAACGAATCTGTAACATGTAAATAACACATGACAACTATATTCAAAGACTGTCAATAGAGATGCTGGTCCCAGGCTTTTCACACTGTCCTCATTTTCCATTTGAGTTTCACTGGCTGCAACTTAGCGATAGATCTAATTAGAAACTGGGAACATCAATTTAAAATACTTAAAATTTTTTTATTAAAATCTTAATATCACAGAGAGCTATATTAAATTCTAAGGAAATTGTATGGAAGGCATCACAGGTTGTTGTGTTCAAAACTCATCATGGTGTCCGCTCCTGAGAAGTGTAACAGAGGCTAAATGAGGGAAGCCTGTTTGCTTCGGTGTGCTGTGTACAGTACTGTTCCTCTCTAACCCTCCTGGCAAACCAACATTTCCCACTCTGGTGTTCAGGCATTAGCCCTGCAATTGCTTTGAATGCTTGTGATATCTTAGTTTTGTTATATGTTGATTTTAACTTAATATCGGTTCAACATAAGCTCCCTTGTCATGCACTCTGACTGGATGCAGAGCCAACTTAAGGAGCTCACAGAGAAAATGACTAAAATATAGATAAATTATTAAATACATTAAGACACATGATAAATTGTATAATTATGTTTGTACTATTACTTTAAACAAAAGTGGAATTAGACATGTCTTGAGAGCAGACATTAGAATGTGTGTGTCTTTCATCTCTGTTAGGTGACTGAATGACCTTTCAACATCTGTGGAACCAAAGATCTGGTCAATTGCCGTAAAGGTTAATAACTGACGTTACGCATTTGCTCCTGTCTGAATGGCTGAGTGGGTTATATTAGTGTTCTGACCTACATTAAGTTTATCACATCAATAGAATATTGGCAACATTGTTGCCTTTAATCAAAATTTCATAGGCTGGTCGACTGAGCACTGGGAAGTTTGTGTCCTCATTTTGGACTCAAACAGTGCCCCGCCTCATGGTTTCCAACAGATATCAGTGCCCCGCCTCATGGTTTCTGACAGATATCAATGCCCCGCCTCATGGTTTCTGACAGATATCAATGCCCCCCTCATGGTTTCTGACAGATATCAGTGCCCCGCCTCATGGTTTCTGACAGATATCAATGTCCCGCCTCATGGTTTCTGACAGATATCAATGCCCCGCCTCATGGTTTCTGACAGATATCAGTGCCCCCCCTCATGGTTTCCGACAGATATCAATGCTCTGCCTCATGGTTTCCGACAGATATCAATGCCCCCCCTCATGATTTCTGACAGATGTCAATGCCCCGCCTCATGGTTTCCGACAGATATCAATGCCCCGCCTCATGGTTTCCGACAGATATCAATGCCCCGCCTCATGGTTTCTGACAGATATCAATGCCCCCCTCATGGTTTCTGACAGATATCAGTGCCCCGCCTCATGGTTTCTGACGGATATCAATGTTCCACCTCATGGTTTCCGACAGATATCAATGCCCCGCCTCATGGTTTCCGACAGATATCAATGCCCCGCCTCGTGGTTTCCGACAGATATCAATGCCCCCCCTCGTGGTTTCCGACAGATATCAATGCCCCCCCTCGTGGTTTCC
>JAAGVU020000035.1:24836473-24846727 GCA_011763525.2 Mormyrus iriodes | reverse complement strand
TTCCGACAGATATCAATGCCCCCCCTCGTGGTTTCCGACAGATATCAATGCCCCGCCTCGTGGTTTCCGACAGATATCAATGCCCCGCCTCGTGGTTTCCGACAGATATCAATGCCCCCCCTCATGGTTTCTGACAGATATCAATGCCCCGCCTCATGGTTTCTGACAGATATCAATGCCCCCCCTCATGGTTTCCGACAGATATCAATGCCCCGCCTCATGGTTTCTGACAGATATCAATGCCCCGCCTCATGGTTTCTGACAGATGATTCTGCAGACTTTTCAGCTACAACAGTTTGAAAAAATATTGCAGAAAGATATCTCCATTTGCTGCTTGAACTGCGATTCCCACCAACACTGTGAAGGTGCAAATTGGGGAATTTATGCCCATTAGAAGAGTAGAGTTAGGGCTCTAATGGAACAGATCATTCAATCGTCTACATAACATTTGTCTCTGGAAACCAGGATACCATCTCAGTCTTTGGAAGGCCTCTCTTAGGAACAGACTCACATAAGAACAATCCCAGGATTCTTCAGGATTTAATCATTTGTCATTGAAATCTGCCACTTGGCCACTTTCCAGTAAGAGATGTCTGACACCTTCCATAAGCATATCCTCTCCACTCATGCTATGCTCCATCACAATTTTAAAAAATATGTGCAACTTTGTATACAGTTTATATATTTATATTTACTTCATAAATTTTACCCAATTACTAGGCTAAAATCCTTCTTATTGATGACAAATATCAAAAATTAACCATGAATGACCATAGACTGACTTTCACATCTGTCTGGATTATGGCGCAGCATTTCACAGTCAGGCCACAGAGCAGCAGGCATCGGCATGGCCTCCTTGCGGTCTCACAGTCTTATACAGATATATGCTTAAGCTTAGTCATTATCTGAGGTGTCATTTGGGTCAGTCAATAGGCCTTATTTCAAAATCTCACCCAGGATTGTCGAATTTTCAGCTAAAATAAATTTCATTTTAACAGGTACTACAATGGCACCATTCAGCTGAAACACAGATGTTGCAACTCACTAGCACATTAGATATTTACATTTACATTTACATCATTTGGCAGACGCCCTTAGCCAGACTGATTAGGATTAGATATCCCCAATAACATTTGATATAAACTACACTTTCATAGCTTATAGAAAAATTTCATCATCAGTTCATCCAATTGACAGAATCTTCTTCAAATGATTGCAAAGATATACTGCATCGACATGAAAAAAATGTAGCAGATTTAATTTTGCTCATTTTCCAATTTTCCAAAATTCATGGCAAAATTGACAATACAGAATTATACGTTTGAAAATCTTTCTATCATACGCTTGTAGTTTTTAGAATTATTCTGTAACATTCTCCAAGGAATACTATATAATAATGCTTTAAAATATCAAAAAAAGTTTGCTTTATGATAATCCTTTTGTACATGTAGCAAATTACCCCTTTGTTGATGTTCAAATTCCATATGATAATAATTATTTATCCTGAAATCCAGATTCATTTTGTATTTTCACGGGACTGTTTCACTGATATGTCAACATGACGCATTTCTGTCTTCTCTCTAGTCACCAGTCACATGGATGTTACCATGACATCAATTTTTAAGATACTGTTGATAGTATAAATACGTCATGCATCAATTTCCTGCAGCTGCCTGTTCAATAAGAGATTAGGGTATAAATACAGGGTGAATAACCAGGCCAGACACAATGCTGGCAGACACGCTCTATTCTCTGCGGCGCTTTGTGTCACGTAACATATGTGTTACTTTATCGCCATCTAATGGTGAGAAACCAAATGTCACGTTACGGGCTGCGCATCGTGACGTCATCCAGGAAACTCGCGGCTTTCTTATTTTGCTGTTCTTGTTTGCGCTTGCTGTTACAGCCCTCTTGTTTACTGTTGTTGAGTTTTCAGCCGCGCTTTCCGTATTAAGGTCTGATCACGCAGAGGACTTCTTCAGATATGATGGCTTCATTCTCCCTTTGCCCTTCTGCTTTTACATACTGCGCCAAGAACATCCATCGCTATTTCGTTCCTGCTCGCCGCCAGAAGCTCCTTCTCACGCGAATTTAGCGAAATCGTCACTTCAAGCATATCGTACTGCACACGACAGATGTGGTCGAAAAACACATATGGGCACATGTCATTCTAGCAGGGGAGACCGGGGATGGTTGTTACGCTCTTTACATTTTTGCCTGCATCTCTATTAAGGAATCGCATTCAAAATGTGATACAAACTACGTGCACGTGTCTCCTGTTAAACGGCACAGGTTTAATCTCTGTATCACAAACAGACAATGAATGGTTTAGCCTGAAACACATGGAAATTAATGAAATGTTACAATTTACATCACAGTCAGTGATAGTTGCAACACAGCCCTGGGTTAAATGTAACCTTATAAATGACGTCAAAAAATTTTATCAAAAAAAGTTATTCAATTTTTTTTTTTTATATTTGTTCAACGAAATTTGTGGGTATGTATGCATATGTGTACAATGTATGTTAATCATAACTAAAATCAAACAAATTGTTTAACGTGAATTTTAGTCACTGAATAATAGTGTGCATGTCTGCAAGTGTGTCTGTGTGTGATTTTAGTCACCATCACAGTCACAGGCGTGACAGGTGTACTGAACTCTCCTGGTGTTCAGGCTTGATGGGCCCACCTTGGACAGTCTATGGCAGCTGTGGGGGCCCTGATCCTTGGAGAGCCGGTGTGGGTTTTTGGGATGATCTTTCAGTCAGCCGATAATAAAGCAGTGGTTTTCAGCTCCAGTCCTGCGGACCCACTGTTATTGTCTGATGGGGCGGTCATCCCAAAAACCCGCACCGGCCCTCCGTGAAGCAGGTTCCCCACCTCTGGTCGATGCATTTCACCCAATTTTATTTTAAACACACACACATATATATATATATATATATATATATATGTTTGTGTGTGTGTGTGTGTACCGTACCCAGCCATAAGTAGCCAAACAAAATACAAAACGTTTTGCACTGAAATGTTTTTTGATTGCAGTCACAATTTTTACTGAAAAGCAAATGGGTAATGTCTCTGGTTGCTGTCAGACTTAAGACAGGATACATTTCAACAATTCAGTTGTTCTGTTTTTGCAATTAACACAGTTACCATGGCAACAGACTGGCAAATTCATAAACAGTATAAATGAAATGGTTTATAATGAGGACAAGACTTAGCCCCATGGTTTGTAGATTAAGTTCCCAATTACTGGGGTTCTTGCAAATCAATGTTAATTAATTGAGTTGACTTTTACGGGCTTTTACTGTAATTATCAGCTGATTTACTTTTAAGCTTCAGAGGAAGAGACTGAAATTCTCCAAACCAATGTAATTAATTTCAGATAAGTATAGATCGGCCAGGTCCCCCTTTCCAGTGTTAATTCTCTATCTAAAATATCCTAAGAGATGTCAATTCTTTACCTTAATACACTGTATAGTTGCTTTTATTGATTCTAGCAGTAGCAGTCATGTGTCAAAGTTATGCCCTCCTCTGTGTACGTCAAAAAATAGGCTTTAAACTGAAAATTAATCATCTGTATAATATTTCTTGTTGATGTTCTGATCATGAATCTAAGCCAGGTGCATTGGTGTCGTCCCTCCCCTAGGGCAGTGTTCTTCAATCTGCTCCTTGGGGACCCCTAGACAGTCAATGTTTTTGCTCCCTCCCAGATCTGTCTTGAGATCCCTCACTCACATGTTATGGGTGTGCATGGTCTCTCACATTCCTCTCTGTATTCAGACATGTACCACTGTGGAATTACAAAACACAAAAAAACACAATATTTACTGAAATTTGTATTTGTTAAGGATAATTTGTGCTCACTTACATTGTAAGAAGAAATAGTTAGTATACAGGATCAGACCCTTGAATAGTGTATTTTGTATAACAACCTTGTATGCGTCACTTTAAATACTCCACATTAACTTGGTGAGTTTTGCCCATTCTGCTTTTATTGGCAGACCCTATCAAACCGTCACATGCTGCTTAGGGATGGTTCTTAGGCACCAGATGTCTGGTATTTCTAGAGATTCTCAGCAGAGTTGAAGCCAAGGCTTCTTCTCTCCAGGAGTGTCCCTCACGCACACTCTCACTCTTAAGCCACTCCCACCTTTGGCTGCTGCGTTTCGATGATTTTCCACAGAAGAAAAGAAGTTGGAAAGTTATGAAGTTTCCCGTCATACGTGAACTTTCCGTTAAGTCACAGCAGATTTAGGTGAAAATATCGTACACTTTTTAAATACAGTTTTTACTTGGTACATTAAATGAGCTTTACACTTGGTATATTAAATGAGTTTGCAATGCTTCCATGCCTTGTGGCACTGTAGAATTGTCTGAATACATTTGGAAGGCGCTATATAGAGTATATGCACCTTTTATATTCATGAGCACGAATGACTGAATTCAGTGTAATTTATGTGTAAAATTAAAAATCAAATTAAAATTCATCTGTTCTCACAAATATTGCATTATCTGTTTATGTGATATAATGTAGATTTTGTGATAAAAAATATAGGATTTAAAACACTGAGCTTCATATCCTGGTCGGTGTGCTGGTGGTTTTTACTCGAAATACTTATGGCTTCATGCCACCACTAACAATATTATCTGTATGTTGACCTGGCAGTTGTTTTGTTGTTTTTATGTACACCAGGGGGCGATAAAGCCTTTTGTAAGGCTACCACCGCAACGTTTGCCCATACTGTGAAAAACAACACAATGTAAGCTATACAAAAGGGTAAATGTAATCTGCATTATATGAATATGGTTTCATCAAACACATACACACAAATTCAGAGAGGTGTGAATGCCATGTTCTTTACATTTAATTATGTTTTTACATTGGGGAAGACCAACCTGCCTTAATTTACTTATTTTTAGTTCAACTAAATGATTGTTGAGGTGCCCTGTTCCCTAAATCTGAACTGTACTCCTCTTGGTCGTCTGACAACCTGTGAATGCAGCTCTTCCAGCATTATGGGCCCAACAGACCTCAGCTCAGTGTTTAGCAGCAGGTGTTAAACAGCAGCGGACTGTTCATTTAAATGCAGAAAGCCATCAGACTGGTCTCGCTGGTAGTTTACAATTCAGTGCTTAACCTCAGTTGTATTTGTAAATAAGGTTTATCAGTGGTTATGTTTAATATTGGAATAATGTTTGGCAAAAATCCTGTTTAGCGAGTAACCAGCATGAGCACGCATATACATTTCTGGGAAGAAACGCTTTACAGAATAAGCAAACAGTCTCTTTGGGACGTACAGGCGCTGTTCATTAACCCGTCTTAAACATCTGAAGATCCTGTCACAGGGAGAACCTTCTGCTTCAGGTTTTGTTAATTCATCTCATCAAAGAGCTGATTCCTCCTGCTGGGTCTCAGGAAGCTTGCTGCCCCCTGGGCACAGAGGCAGGCGATGCTGGACTATCAGAGCAGCCGGGCATTCCACCCTGGTGACTTAGCCATTGCAGGGGGAAGCTCCCCCCTGCACCATGGCCCCTTTGTCTCGGCCCTGCGGTATCTGTATCCTGATTAATTTCCATGTTCGTAGAAGGGGGAGCTTGATTGCGTTTCCTTGTGTTGTGCCGGCTAGTGATTGGGCATGCAGGGGGGGGGGGGGTCCTCAGTCGCGTCATGTCAGACCAACCCTTTAATTCACCTCTTAGTTTGTCTGTGGTGACAGAGCCCATATTGGGCTGACATGACATCATACTCCAGTGTGTAGGCCTGCCTGACAGCCCAGGCCCCTCCGTATCTGTCAGCAGCACATCACATAGCACGCCCTAGACGGGATCCTGGCACTGCTTCTGTAGCTTAAATTATTATTGCCAGGGGGAGAGGAGGTGGGAAGGTGCCCTCTGACGATGGTTATGACTGGTGCAGGGTCTGACTTAACGGTGCTAAGACAGAGCGATGTAACCCCAGGGAAAGCTCGCGATGAGAGCCAGCGCTCTGCCGCCTTCTGCACATTCCCATCTCAGTCTGTGCTCCTTTCATTATTGTGACACCCAGCTAGTTTCCAAATATATCAAAGTTCCAAAAATTCATGGGAATCTTTGCTCTACCGCTGAAATCATTTGGGTTACAAGGCCTTTCTTGAAAGCCGATGGTGAAGTTCGGTCACATTTCGGTCGATTTCCTGTGAGGAAATTGCCTCAATGGTTTACATATTCTCCCAATATCCTTGTTTCGTAGAACTCGGTCTCCTCGTGAGTCTTTTCTGACCCTGAACTGACATTTGTCTGTGCCCAGGTTTAAACCGTCAGCTCTGATTCCACCAAAGACTCAGGCTTCTATTCAGTCTGTCATCAGTAATGATTTAAGATATTTCTGAGCAAAATGATTCCGTCAGGCAAGATTTTCTGCCAGGATCCAAGCAAATCAACTGCACCACCAGCATGACAATGAAAAACAAGCAAGCCTCTCAAACTAAGGGCTCCCGCACTAAAGTCTTGAAGCACAGAATTCTTCAAATTTGATGAGACCATGCCTGCAGGTCCCTTATAAGTAACATTAAGGAGGTTGACTTAAAGTGGTTTAGACCTGTGGAAAAAAGTGTCCGTCTTATTAAGGAAAGCAAGAGGCCCTTTGATATGGCTGTATCAAAAGCAAGCTTATTGGAGGCAGCGATGAGCTTTTCAGCTTTCGGCCGTCTCTGCAGAGTGGCAGACATCGCAGGAAGAAATAATCTGTACCTGCAAGCAGGTTGGTTCTGAGGAATGGTTTGTGTTGAACTGAGGCTAGCTAGGGTCAAGGAGATTTCTCATGTATTATCGCAGGGGAACAGCAAATAGTTTGTCATTTTTTGCATGGTCTAGGGTACAGGGATGAAAAGAAAAGAGGGCAGTGGGCAGGAGATGGAAAATTCTGGAGGGATACAGAGTAGCTGCTACAGAGAATGACTTGCTGCTCCGAAAAGGTCGCTGCTTTGGGGGGTGTTATAGTCTTTCTGGTACTTTGGCTATTTTCTGTTAGAATGAGGCTCGCATGCACTGGAAGGCTCATGCTTTCGGCACATGGCATGGCTACTTTTGGGTCAAAGAGATCACTTCTGTAAAGGAGACTCCCTGCTTCTCATCACTAAGAATGCTCCTGCTGCATTCATATGTTAATTTCTGATTTCTTTATGCATTATTTCATAGCAAGAAGTGCCACACAAAGACCTCAGACTGAATCAATAACTGACAATTTCAAACGATGGAATTAAAAATAATTTCTTCCCCCAAAGAAAAAAATATTGAGATCAAATTTCTAAACTGTTTCTCTAATACTGTGAAGGACTGTAATAGACTTTGTCACAGACTGTAACAAATTGTCTAATTTCTGGTGAATTTTTTGCAATAGTGTGCAACTTTTTATTTCCGGAAACAAGTAGCTGAGCATGTGATGATGAAGGATTAGGAGGCAGGAAAGCAAACTGTGACCACAGGAGTCGCCTCATAACGTCTGTCTCTCTGCATATACGACTGTCCTAAGCTGCACACGTTCCCTGCAGCACATCCAGAACCATTAGCCTGCTGCTCCAGTCCTTAATTCCTCTAGGCATTTTCAATTAAAAATGGTAAAGCCTCTTGTTATTTCTGCTATATGCCCTCTACTTTATGTCTTGTAAATACCATTGTCTTAAAAAAAATCAGTCACCAGGAGCAATTCTAGGTTTTTTAGAAGGTGGGTGGCATAAGACAAACCGTTATTCATGCAGAGGGGCCAACCTTATCAATGTTTTGATTCAGTGAGTGACAGGGGAGTGGGCACTCCGGAGGCCGATCAGCTTTCAGCTGGGGCCAGAGCCACTGTGGACCCGCCCCTGTATACACCCTAGTTATCAGCTGACAAAGCGGAAAACAGGGTGTGAGCAGCTACAGGCATCTCTGTGAAATGAAATGCATTACTGCAGTAAAGAAGGAGGAGGACTGGATTTATAGTGAACCTGTAATGCATATTTATGTGTGACGGTTTCTCACCATGGAGGGCAGGCCTGTCGCTGTAGCAGGGAAATGCATAGCTGATGTAGAAAGGTTAAAAGATATGGCCCAGTTTTATAAATTCAATTTTTAAAATGGTCCTGAGCGTGAGCTGCCAATTGGCATTAATTCTGGGTGTACAGTACAGATGACACTCTACAATTAAAGCCAGTTCATCACAGTTATTTCTGTTTGCATTGTAAGAGAACTGTGAAATTTCAGACTGAGGGATAATTTGGGGGAGGGGGTGTTGGTGGGCAGATGGAACTTGAAATTATGTCATGTTCTAGCAGATAGAACAAAAATTCAACGGCCTTTAAGAGAAAAAGTAGTATCACATACAGACTCAATGATACCTGTGCACATGCTAAGCCACTATTCTTAGCAGAGAACAACCGGTGCATCTCCTGTCACATTCCTGCAATTTGTTTATGACCTGGATAAAATCACATGCCGACTGTGGCCTACAAAACACACACACACACACACACACACACACACACACACACACACACACACACATATAAGGCCTTTAGTCCTCATCCAGCTCTACTTCTTAGGTCTTGAATGAGTCCATCTGTTGCACTGTGTTTTATTTTACTTTTGCCAATGATCCTTATAAATTAAATGTGATTCCAAAACATTCTGTTTTCTGGCCCCATGTGAGCCCCTTGTTCTGAGCCTTAATCTTTTTTACAGAGTTATTTCATCTTGCATCGCCCTTCATCCTGCATTTATCATGCTGTGCAACATTGCTCGGCTACACCTTTGTTCCTCTGTTTTAAAGCATATTTTCTTTGAAAAGACAAAACTGCAATTTATTGAGAAAAAAGTTGAAAAAATGTTCACGTTTTTACTTTAAGAGTTCTAGATATATTTGAACCATGGCAAAGGGGTCATATTTCTGGGTTAATTTATTCTCTGAAATTTAAAATATAATTTATCTAATAGATTTTTAAAATAATGATCTTTTAAAATTATCCAATGATTTAATTAACTTTTCTCCAGCTCTACTGCAATTTTATTTAATCAAGAAACTAAACTTTGTATTAAGTTTAAACTGGGCACAGAGCATGATTATAACAGATGTTACGTTTTGAAGATATCATTTTGTGGTTGTCAGAACATCCTGATTAATGACAGCCATGGAGAATGTGGTTACTGTATCATACAAATGCAATGAAATCAGTGAAGTAAGCTTGATGTTCTAATACATAAATTCTTATTAATTCATTCCATATATACAAGTTTTCTCTGAAGTGTTCCAGGTGTCATAAATTTTATGATTTGTTTTGGACAGATTAATGATTCCAGTCCTTTATAGAATAACTGTTAGGTCATAATACACTAATTACACAAAGCAGCACACTTATGATGCGCAAAGTAAAATTATATCTGTTAAGTCAGGATTGGCAGGTAAATACACATAATCTATTGTCATGGTTACATGCCTGGAGGGATCGGCTAAAAACAATAACAGTTCAATGAAGCATCCCATATTAACAGCACAGAGTCATGGCAACAATGAGCTTATAATTATGTGATGCAATCATTTATCTCCATAAATTCTTGAAGAAACGGTGCCAGTTTACTTCGATACTCAGTACTTTGTGTTTGAGACTCAGCATGCATTCTTCAATCCTCGACACATAATGGGCAGAAAGATTGTTTTGATTTAATCACTTAGGGAACTGATCTGATTCTTTCGTTTTTATTTTTCCCCACCTTAAAGTGCAACATGGCCTCCACAATACAAACGTAGATAAGTTGTTTACAAGGAAATGCTTCAGAAAGTTTCTCTTTGGTTTTGGTGGTTGTGAATCATTTGGTAGTATTGTGGCCTCCTGCCCTGTGATTGTTAAGCCTGCCTAGCTCAGGTGCTCCCTCTCTCTCACACTATAATTGGTAAGTTATTCCCAAAAGTACACAGCCCAGGTGATCCCTGGTCCTGCCCTGTGAGTCCTAGGTTATACCAAAGGATACCCGGCCCGGGTGCTCCCTGTCTCCCTCCCTGTGAATCCTAGGTTATCCCTAAGAATACCCGGCCCGGGTGCTCCCTGTCTCCCTCCCTGTGATTCCTAGGTTATCCCTAAGAATACCCGGCCCGGGTGTTCCCTGTCTCCCTCCCTGTGAGTCCTAGGTTATCCCTAAGAATACCCGGCCCGGGTGCTCCCTGTCTCCCTCCCTGTGAGTCCTAGGTTATCCCTAAGAATACCCGGCCCCGGTGCTCCCTATCTCCCTCCCTGTGATTCC
>JAAGVU020000035.1:24807768-24836373 GCA_011763525.2 Mormyrus iriodes | reverse complement strand
TATCTCCCTCCCTGTGAGTCCTAGGTTATCCCTAAGAATACCCGGCCCGGGTGCTCCCTATCTCCCTCCCTGTGATTATTACATTAATACGTTACTCCTTTCCCAAGAATAGCCAGGATAGTTCAGTTTTATTTCATTTTCCTTCCGCCAGGAACAAAATCAATTGTTAGCAGTGATTGATTGATTACTGCTTGAAAATTAACATGCTTGTATTTATAAATCCTTTCTTTAACTAATCGCAAATTTTACTGAGCCTCAAGTCTCAATCAAAATCAAACATTCAAAATTGCCTTTATAGTAATCGATATTGTGACTTTGGGCCTTAAGAGAGAAATGCAGTTTATATGTTCTCCACGGCTTTCACGATGTTTATCTGCTTGCTTTCTGATCACGTCGTACCCAGGCGGCTGTGTTTTCGCTTCTGCGAGGCTTTGAAAAGCCAGCTTTGCCGCATTCCTGTCTAAGGATCAAAGCAGCCCCCCTCGCCTGCCCCCTGCAGGCCATTTTAATGCGTTTACTCTGAATCTTCTAATTAACACCTCGCATCTTATGTTTCATTTCATTCCCTTAACATTTTAACCTACTTGACAGTCATGAACACAAACACATCCAAATGATTTAAGGTTCACATCCCATGGGGCACCTGCTCGTATCCTCGTGTGCAAAGCATGTAGTCTGACTCACTTGAGTATATATCCTGTGGCATAATGTGTTGAACTGCAGGCTATGTAAGCAGACTTAAGACAACATTCCCTCCAAGGACATAAATAATGCAAGTCACCTTAATCCCCATCTCTTCATTTGGTAATGTTCCCCCATGTATTTATGCAAACCCTGCCACAAGCTCTTCTTTGAACACCCAAACATGAGAAGCATAGATAAATCTTCCCATCACTCTGTCTGCTGAAATGGTCACCCCCCCCACTCGGTTCCATTCACATCTTGCTACAGCTGTGTTACCCGGCCCACAAAAGCATCCCAAGATGTCTATGCAGTCCCCCTATGAGAGGGGTCTTCAAATCTAGACCTCAATTCCAAGTCCAGGCCTTGTTTTCTGTTCTCCCTGGTAGTTAGTTTAATAATTGCTGATTCTGATTGGCCACAGAGACTTCACACCCAGATCACTGGACCTTGAAGAGTTGAATAGCTCTGCCCTATCACCTACCTCATACTGTAATTTTTGCACATTAAGCTCTTTTGCACATTACACTTCAAAGTATTTATTTACTATTTTTTTCTGTTATATTGTACCTTGGCATTTTGTGTGGACAGCAAAGAATGAATTTCATTGCACAGAGAAATGCACTTTTCTACTATACATATGACAATAAACGCTTTGAATCTTTGAATCTGTGGTGTGCCTGCGCAGTCCCTCTGTGGTGTGCCTGCGCAGTTCCTCTATGATGTGCTCGCTGAAGAGTTGCAGATAATCATCTATTATGAATAACCATGATTCAATAAAATGCATTATTGCATCTTTGTTATGTTTAAATATATATTAACTTAGTGAAAGTAAATACATAATGATGCCACACACAGATTCTGTTGGAAGTCCTCAATTCTTCTATACGATGGTCTAAATTAACTCCGTAATGGATTTCAACAACCTGCTGGCTGGCCTTTGGATCTTGTGTGCCGCACGCTTGTGGCAGCAGAATGACCAGCAGATGAGAACTTTAACTCATAATTCCTGTGAGAAAATCTTCTACTATTATTCCTTTGTTCACAAATTGAAATCAGGGATTTAGATTCAGGTGTTCAGGTGTTGTCATCAGCTGTCAAAGCTACCTAATGACTTGAAGAATGCAGAGGTCGCCGCAGCCCAAACGCCAGCCCCGACTCAGCCGTCGGCAGATCCCCAGGCCGCCGCAGCCCAAACGCCAGCCCTGACTCAGTCGTCAGCAGATCCCCAGGTCGCCGCAGCCCAAACGCCAGCCCTGACTCCGCCGTCGGCAGATCCCCAGGCCGCCGCAGCCCAGACGCCAGCCCTGACTCCGCCGTCGGCGGATCCCCAGGTCGCCAGTTGACTCATCAGCTACCCTGGGCATGAGTTAGGGCCTTAATTGCAAAAGCAATAGAAAATGTCCTTGCCCTTGTCCTTTTGAACCTGAACTAATCTAATGTCTTGTCAGTGGGCAGAATGAACTGGCGATTAAAGGCCAGATTGGCAAGCACCATGAAGTTTTGGGTCCAATCAGTAGATTTAAGTTTAATATGGCAGGCACCACCTTCAAGGTGAAGTTAAGGTTAAGGTTCTAAGAGAAGCTTAGAAATGCTGGCAGAGTGCTGGTGATACATAGCCATGCCTAGGAAAGAGGGGGTGATTCTGTATTCCATCATGACACCCACCTGTCATGGCAGTGATAACCTGCACGTTCCCTGGGTCAGCTCCCACTCTATTATCATTGGTGATGCGGTCCAAGGATCTCATGCTGCATCTGAGGAAAATGGTGTTTTTTGGCTCCAGCCTCAGCTCGTGTGCACTCAGCTTCCTGAAGACCATCACCGCTCTTTATACTGCTTAGGCCTTATCAGCGGCAGAGACATATAAAGCTTCCAGCAAACACTGTAATGTGAAGGAGAACTGGCCCTTAAATACATACACACATGCGAGAGCAGGAAAAGCCCATTCACTGTGGGACATCCAAATCATTTTCTCTCCAACTCAGAAATGCTGCCTACATTTGCCCTGGGGTGAAATGACCGGGATCTTCGGATAGGCGGTAGTCTGACAGGTGTATGCAAAAACCTTTGCTGCAATCCAGCTTTAAGAGCACCTCATTGTACTTCAGCATGAGCAGAAATAACTGAACTTTCCACAAACAGGTCACATCACATAAGCTGTCAGTGTTTCTCTGTTCAAGATTTTCCAGGTGGTGACAAAGGGCGGCACTGAGGAAACTTTGGGAACACTGGTGAAGTTTTGCAACACAAGGCGGTTCACCTGGATTTGCACCCAGACCTTCCAGTATCACACAATGAAACCCATCAACTCTACTTTTGTCCTTTTTTTTACTGGAATGTCATATAGATTTATGCCCCAGAGCTGTTATCAAGGCCACAGCCCACTCTACCATGACATTGCGAGATTGACAATTTGAAGGTCCTATGAGTATGGCCCTAACATCTGAGACAGGTGCCTTTGCTAGTAGCTTATACCACACAAGTGTTTTGTGTCTGGGCAGCGATGTCAAATCCAGAGCCAGCTTTGCAGGTCCCGTTATGTCGGGGATTATATCATCCTTCCACCTGGTGGGGCCTGGCGGCCGTCTGAAAAGCCGCTCGGCCGTGGTTCTGCTGAGATTCTTGGGCAGGTTTCAGGTTAGCCAGCTGCCAACTTACAATGAAATCACCCGTCTGGTTCCGTAATCCCACAAAAAGGTCACAGACCAGCTATATAGTGTTAATATTGCCTGTTGCTGTAGTCGGCAAGAAAGGTCAACAAGAAGCTTGTCCCTCCCTCTAACTTGGACATGGCAAGCCTGCACATTTCTTAGTAACTGCTATATCGTCACTGTCCGATGAAAACAACTAATGTCCACCTTTTGACGGTTGTGTCTTTTTACTATAGATGGAACTTGCACATTCTCCTGATTGTTGATAGCGTTTGACATCTAATTGAGTAATGAAAAATGTTTGATGAAGTCGTCTGTTTAACTGGTATGTATGTTTGTGCTACTTATTTGAATATATGATGGTCATTTGTATGGATTACTTTATATAGCTAATTTTAACAAGTGAGCATTGCTAGCTAGATAGGAAGCTAACTAATTTCATTGTTAATTGTGAATATGAAATTAGATTACTTTGTATCTTGACACTAACATATTTGCCTCACTGACAAAAATCCATGTTAATCGATTTAAAAGACACTATGTCCTTTACCAACCATATAGCAAATTATCCCTAAACTTTAAACCTGTGGCTGCCCACATGCAGCATGACCGTGTCACTGCTCGGCTGCTCTCGTCGCAGACACATGCAGCTTAATGTGACTGCCAGCCTTTCTTGTTTAGTAAGCAGTGCTGATCACACATCCTTTACGAGCGGCGCCGATCACACACCCTTTGTGAGCAGTTGCCAATGTACACAAAATCAAGATGTTCATCTTATTCTTTTTTTTATTTATCCTTTTCTCTCTCCTGAGTGAGTAGAGGCGTGGAAATGAGAAAACCACCAATTAATTTAAGTGACTAGGGTGTCTAATTAGTCGGTGTGCTGTGTGCCTTCAGGTTCCCTGGGCTGTTAGTGAAGTGCAGCCTTCTGGGGATGGATCAGGATGCAGGTGAAGACAGGTTGGAGGTTCTCCGTCGCCCGATAGCGGAGGCCATACTGCGGAAGCCGGCTTCTCCTTCAGCTCTCCTCGAATAGCTTCCTTTGTGTATTCACTCTTCAGTCAGCTAACGTTCACTTGTTTGCAAACTGCCAGTTATGGGACCCTTTGTTCTGCTAATGATCCCCCGTCATACTTCAGCATTTCCTTAGGAAAGACCAGATGGATTTGTGCTGTTGCCGAACTTTAACGTCTCATGAACATCAGCGACTCACATCTTCAGAAAGCACGTGCTTCAGCTTATAGGTGGCAGAACGGCTAGAGTGGCCACCTCGCACCTCCAGGACCAGGGTCTGAGTCTCCGAGCCGGCTCTCTGGTGCATGTTCTCCCCATGTCATCACTGGGTTTTCTCTAGATTCTTCAGTTGTGACTGCCACAGTCCAGAAGCGTGCTAAGGTGAATTGGAGTTGCCAAATTCCCTGTAGCTGTGAATTGTGTGTGCTAGGGCTGGCTAATGCATCAAAATATTTTATCATAATTATCATTAAATAAGCATTTTTTTGTCGTAGGGCATAACACTGGAAAATGGTGACAGTACGTTTTGTTGCTGGGTTTTTCCTCTGACTGCCTGGCCGTTCATTCCAGGGAACAGGTTTGACTAGGGATGGGCAAAATGCCATAAAAAGGATATCACAGTATTTACAGAGCGTTTCACAAAGTAGACATCATCACAACACTGTAAAATTCATATGTAGACAACGGTAAAATGTGACAGGTGGTTTTGAGTTTTTCTGATTATGGTGACCAAATTGTTTTACTATTTACTAATTATGACTATTTACTAATAGTTATGTTGCAGGTATAATGATAAATGACACCAACAACAGACTCACAACTTGATGTAATTTGTGCAAAAATAGTGCAGTTTAACTGTCAATTATGCAAGAAGACAAGTGTTTAGGCCTTATCCTACTACCCACGATATTCAAACTGATGACAATATGAATGATCATAATCACGATGCAATACTTAATCGATATTTTCCCCAGTGGCAGTGCATGCCCTGCGATGTGTTGGCACCCCATCCTGGGTTATTCCCTGCCTTGTGTCTGTAGCTTCTTGGATAAGCTGCGGACCCTGGAAGCCCTGCACAGGACACACGGTTATGGAATATGGATGGATCTTCACGTTTGCTTGTATTTTTTTATTCCTTTACTATTTTTTATTATGCTTTACGACAGTTCTGGGTCAAACCTGGGATGCGTACACTAGGGTGCCCTGGGTAATATCAGACAGAGAGGAATATTAAGAGAGGATTTGAAGAGCAGCATGGAAGGATGGCTGGCGTGTGGCATTGCGAGATGGAACTCTGCGACTGTGATCGGAAGGGCACCAGGTTCATATCCTGTAGCCAACAGAGTGATGTCACCATTGGGCCCATAACCCCCAATTTCTGCAGAGACTGTCTGACCTGCTCTGTCACTCGTGCCCCACTTTGGATAAGCATCTGCTAAGTGTATAAATGTAAAGACAGCAGTTTTAATAATAACCTACAATTAGTGAGTCATTTAAAGCCTGAAACATGTGACTAAGTCCTCTAAACACCCTCTACAGCACTCATTTCATCTTCGCAGGCAACATATTTCACTACGTGACAAAGGACTAGGCTCACAGAAAGGAGAAAAAAGTCACGTCTGAAATTTAGCAGGGAAAGGAGGCTGGGGGACGCAGGGGAGAGACGATACATTCCGGAGGAAGAAATGTGACAGTTAACTTGGCTGAGAGCAAGGACATGTGATTTGTGGCTGCAAATTGTTTGCACAAAAGAAACGATGAAAGCTAGGATAAGCGATAGCAGGAGAGCTATTTAACAAGAAAGCGAGACGCAGGAGTACGGTGGGTATCGCCAAAGGCTTCCTGATTGGCAGCCTCTCAAAAACTGGAGGGATTAGATGGACAGACAAGGTGCTTCTTAAACAGGATGCTGCATGATCAGAGGGATGAAAGGCAGTTATTTATGGAAGAGCAGGAAAGAAGCCCAGACAAGCAGGCGCAAAGCGTACAGGAAGGCGGCAGAGACCGCGCTCATTCTGCACACACGCTCAGTATGCAGAGGAAATGTGTATATTCACCGACAAGCCTTTTTGCTGTGGGTTTGCAGTTTTCAAGCCAATTTGTAAACACTGTAAAAAATATGTGCATCCTATGTTCACAGTGATATGTATCTTCATTGCGAGGAAGATGAAAAAGCTACTACCATCACAACAAGGAGTATTTCAATATTTACATCGATCTATAACATTTTTCATATTTCCCTTATAAAGTCATATAGGTGATCAAGACCATGCAAGTAACTCACTCGACAAAAACTTGCAGAAAACAGGCTAGCACACTTTTTGCATGATGAGTTGATAAAAGAACACCGCTTGGTACTTAAAGTTCTCTTGGCAGTCATAATTAAATATCATGGGACATCTTGTTTGACTATAATCATAAACATGGAAGTTAGACCATGAGCGAAATGACAAAGACTCTTGCAGATGGTGATTTTTCTCCTTCAGTTACTTTGGAATAAAATTAAAAAATGAAATCGGATATCCATATGCTTGATTTAAATTAATTCCTCATGATTAAACTGGGGACGTCTCACAAATGCTGAGGAAAACTGCTAAGGGGTTAGCATGCAAACTTTGTTCATAGAGCTTGAGGATTACAATTTGTTGCAGATTGCAAAACAAGCACCGAACTGTGTGCACTCAGTGTGCAGTTTATAAAGCACTTCTGCCTTCCATCACAAGCAGCCTCCTCTCAGAAACAGCTGCAATCATGCAGCTCGGACTGAACACATACCGCGCATGGACGGGGTCAGGAGGTTCACTTACTGTTTGTCTGAGGATTAGGGTGGCTGAGACACCTGATCGCAGGGATTTGGAAGGCAGCATGGCTGTTGGAGCCATTCATGGATATTTCAAGAAGAGTCCCCCTCCTGGGCTTTTCACACACTACGGTAGACTTTAGAAAGAATCACTTGATGAAAGAAAACATCCAGACAATGTGATTTTGGTGGGAGAAATCCCCTTATTAGTAGGAGAGGTTAGGGGAGAACAACCAGACTCATTAAAGCCAGCAGGAAGGTCACAAGTGCAGAAATACCAGCTCAGAGCAGCTGTGGCACGCAAAATGACGTCTCGAAGCTCGAAGTAGTTCTGGCAAAAGTGGGCCTGACCCAGACCTAGCTAGGTGTCACATCCAGCCCCGCCCTGCCTGTTTGCTCCCAGTGTTTCCCACGGGCGGGGCTGCTAATCAGCCGCGCCTGTAGCTCGTTGGTGTTACCTCGTGTTCCTGCCCCCTTGTTAACCAGCCACAGGTGGCTCTCCTTCATTCCTCTGTCTTTCCTGTGTGTAAGAGTTCCCTAGTCCTGTGCTCCCTTGTCGGGTCATTGTAGCCTTGCCGTTTCTGTGCTGTACCCCCCGGCAAATAAAGTCCCCACACGGGGTTGTCCCTGGATCCAGCTCCTTTGTCCCGAAGGTCTCCTTTCTGCCTGCGCCATGTACCTGATGTTGTACCTGATACAGTGGCATCGAAGTTTAAGTCACCATGACCATTATTGCTTGTGTTATGTAATTATATCGGAATAAGCTGGGGCTAATATCATTTTCAAAGGGAATGAGGCATTCAGAGCAGGAGACAGTAAACTGCAACATGACAATTGAGCTTCCGCTTGTCCATTTTGGAGAGAACCAAAGTCCTAATGGACCGTAGCTCCCGCTGTGAGGGGTGCAGAATGAGGATCATTTTAATCCTGAGGCACTCAAACACACACTACCATCAAGCTGCATTCAGGTGAATTAATTACATTGTTGTGTGAAAGATAATAAAGTAGTCTGGACTTTGTGAGATGACACTGCAGGCACCCTGCCTACATCCTCGCTTGGCAAACACATCTCAATGAGATTCCATTTACGGAAATTAACTCAGACTGCGGATAAAGCCAGGAAAATGGCCCGACCGGAACACATCCCTTTTCAAAATGAATTCAAGATTAACTCCCTGGAATGAATCAATCTGGGAGCACATTTACACAGGAGGAGAAGCTAATATAAGGGCTCCGTGTCCAATGTTTAGGAGAAAAACGTTTTTTTCCTCTCATGTCCCAGGGGAACAGGCCGAAACTCACAACTAGCTTGTGGCTGTTATCTGTGAAGATAAATAAGGAGGGAGAGAGTCACAGGGATCTGAATAAGCAGCTGATGGATATCAGAGAGGACCCGCCACGTGAACCCGTGGCTGGCCAGCTGCGAGCACTCAGTGTTTTAATCAAAGCCCAGGTCAGGATCCAGTGAGGGGTGTGTTAGGGGAAGCAGGACATTGTAGGTGGGTATTACAGAGCATTACAGAGGCTAACAGCCAGGTCAAATATCTGCCAGCGTGTGAGACAATTAAAGATGGTTTCAAGGTGCTCACATTAAGAATAAATGATAAATTCAGAGGTTTAACAGAAGTTTTTGTCACCCAGAACAGAGAGAGATGTTTCCATTCATTAAAGGCTAATACCTTTTTAAAATGTATAAAAAGCTGTTCATTACACAGACCTATTGTGTTTTTAGTGACTAATTGGCCATAAAAATTGCATGGTATATTTAAGTTAATTTATCAGTGAGAAAAAGACCGTAAATCGTTTCAGAAGACTTATTGCAACAGTCACACCTAAGCAGCAGGACCTCCTGGTTTATTTATGATATTTGAAACATATTACTAATTCATTATTTTATCTTTAAAGACAACTGTAGCAGGTTTCCTTTGTATAATAGCATGAAGATTACCAAAGATTTTTTCTAAAAAATAAAAATAAATTGTGTTCTGAATGAGATCAAAAGTTCTATATAGATTTTACCCACTTGCTTTATGTAACTAAAACAAATTTGTAAGATATTAAACACACACACACAGACACACACACACACACACACACACACACACACACAGAAAGAACAGCAGAAAATATAATCAAAGATCAATGGTAGAAATATAGAAAAAAAACCTGCCGCCCGATATGAACAAATAGAAACATAGAAAATAAAAGATATTATCACCATTTATAATATCCATAGAATTGTGTATATAGAATGAATATTCATAATTTACTGTTCAAATATGTAATATTCTTATTGACTGGATGATAATATAAACTATAATGAGCTTTAAATGATCGTGAGAAAATGAGTTTTCATAAATCCATATGTTATTAATGGTGAATTCATTTCACAGTTATTTACCATTAATAACCTTCTCATTCTGTTGATGGATAACAGGCATTGTGTATGTGTAACATCATCTGAAATTTATGACGTAACTATCCTGGCCATTCTGTCCATCCTTGCTTCTCCCACGGCACTTCTAGCTGCTGGCAGTGAGCTTGGACCTTATCTCTGGGAGACAGGAGTGTATCTGCAGTGTAAACACTCACATCCTACTGGCAATCGAAAGGCACCAATTTTCCAAAAGTAAGTGTCTTTGGCCTTGGGGAGGGAGGTGAAGTAAGGAGAGGAAACCTTTGCATACAGAGGGATGGTGCACAGAATCGGGGGGATGCAGAACTCATAAAAGCCATATAATGCATTGCATATTAATAATAAAATACACGCGAATATTACTTTAAAATCCTTTTATTAGATAGAAAGAACTGTTGATATTTTGATCTTATTTTTTTAGATCATCTTTATAAATTTTGTCCTTACGAAAATTGATTGTGTGTTATGTTAAAGGCACATATTCTCTATACAATAAAATTCAAAATAAATATTATATAGGCCTATTATAATAAATACGTATAGGTACCTTTATGCAAATGCTGGTATTCAACTCACCTTTGTTGCATTATACTTTATATAGCTAATTATTAATCTTATTAGTACATTATTCTAATAATGTACTGATACTGGTCATAGTAAATTAGCGTCAAATAATATAGCGTCGTTAACACAAAGGTGATTCACTAAATCGGAATAACGCAGATATAATTGTGCACAATTAAACAGCACAATTACGTGAAAAGTTAAAAATGGATATCTTAATATTTGAAAAAAATATTAGGCCTATGTAAAGGCCGTTAAATAAGAGCGGATAGGGTCATGAAACCCACATTCCAATGTTTATCCGAACGTTAATAGTCCTCTCGCTTTGAAGGTCTTGTTTGGCGATCCTAAAGTGAAAGAAAATGTTTTCCTATTACTTACTACAATCATAGCGGGGGGGGGGGGGGAGTTCGAGCGCCACGCATTCGCCCTCTCTGTCACAGAGTCGCCTTTGTGTGCGCCTATCCGCCGCTGTCACACACTTTAATTCGAGCCTCTTTCTCTCGCATTGAAAACTCTCTACAATGACATTCAATAAAGCCCTGCGAGTGAAAACCTGGTTATTTTTATATATTCTTTCCCGGAGCCCGCGGGGGCCCGCGCGCAGGAATTAATCACTGGTTTTTAGCCGCACTGCCTGGAGACTGTGACTTGTCCTTTCAGCGACTAGAAATGATACATTGGGCCTAAAAACGGTCAAATACTTTCACACGTTTTAAATACGAATTGGCACTCACGTGTTTATGTGGACGTTTTAATTTATGCATTTATTAAAAGTTATGATTATTTAAGAAATACGATATATTAATATAAAATGAGAAAAGGATCCTGCCTAAATACTTAAATCCCACTAGGCGAACGTTAACGACTCTAAATTTAAATTCTAAAAGTGTATAACTGAATAAAATACGCTTACTAGCTGAGCAAATATACATTCTATTTCTTATTACATTATCTCCTATGGAAAACAGACATGGTAAAATATAAACTGAGCTATTCCATTATTTTGCAAACGCAAAGTTTGTTTAAAATAAAATCATTTAAATGTCAACTAGAATGAATGGAAATACAGCTGCCTTTCCTTTTATTTCTACTGTAGCAATAGTTAATATATAGGCTACAGAAAGAGGAAATCGGGTTGAATAATTACCAGTTGAGTCGCGGAAAACAAAAACCATTCGCTGATTAAACACAGTTCATTACCTGAACGATCAATAAAATCCCCGGAGAGCAATGATGTCGAAAACATATTTTAAAGTAATGCTGGTAATGATATACAAGAAATCAACGCTTAAATGGAAGGGGGAGATACCGCATCTTTCGGCGTGGGTGGGGTTGACAAGAATAGACTACATTATGCAGTTCATTTAGTTAACAAGTGAAATAATAGGGAAGCGTGCAGTGTGAATACCGCGAGAAAGGCCACAAAAACCCTATTGAAGGGTCTCGAGCGCTCGCCGCGTAACCGTCACATGGACGAACCGGGTCCACAGTATTTAAACTGCAACATCCCCCCTTTCAGCACCACTCCGCTGTCCAGCCACGCCGACGACAGGTCAGAGTGATCACGAGCGACAGAAAACTTTGCGAAGTTAAGGAAACAGTTCGCGAAGATGCCAAGGTCCTTCCTTGTGGATTCCTTAATTCTGAGGGAAGCCAATGATAAAGGGAACGAAAACAATCCACCTTTATTTCCTTACGCCGTGCACCCCTCGCACCCTCTGCACGGGCTGTCCACAGGTTCGTGCCACTCTCGAAAGTCTGGCTTGCTCTGCTTCTGTCCTCTTTGCGTCACAGCCTCGCAACTACATCCGACTCCTCCGGCCATTCCGCTCCTCAAGGCTTCCTTCCCAAGCTTCGGCTCGCAGTACTGTCACTCGGCTCTAGCCAGGCAACACACCTCGTCTACCGGTGTCAACCTCAACCACGGCCCAGGGATATACCAAACGGCGTACTCCGTGCCAGATCCTCGCCAGTTCCACTGTATCTCAATCGGTGAGTAACTTTCCACGGAATTATTAGGTTACAAAACTGTTAGATGGTTTCGATTAGACGTTTAGAGACTACGTGCTGCGTGGAATAGGCTGCTCAGAAACATATATGTTTACATACTTATAAATGTCAGTAGTTGTTTGTCTCTGGAAATTAAAATATATTGCTATCATATTTTAATTGTTTGCATATTCTCCATTTACTGTTTTTGCAGAGAGCAACAGTACCCAACTCCAAAGCAGTAAACGCATGCGCACAGCGTTCACCAGCACGCAACTTCTGGAGCTGGAGAGAGAGTTCACCTCAAACATGTATCTTTCCAGACTAAGGCGCATAGAGATCGCAACATATCTTAACCTGTCCGAGAAACAGGTCAAAATCTGGTTCCAGAATCGCAGAGTCAAGCACAAGAAAGAAGGCAAAACCAGTTCGCACCGGACCGGATCCCACAGTTGTAAGTGTTCTTCCTTGTCATCCGCACGGTGTTCAGAAGAGGAAGACGACCTGCCTATGTCCCCTTCATCGTCAGTGAAAGAGGACGCAGAGCTCACCGTCACGCCGTGATCCCAGAGACTCAGTCCGCGCTACACCTGTGGAATTCTAAACGCAGCCAAAAAAATACACCTGTACAGACTTCTGTTATATGTATATAAAAGATATATAAGCAGGGAAGTTTTACATCTCTATATTGCTCTGTTATACATGTTGTCTGCTTGTAATTTTCTCGAGAACGTCAAAGTTTTCAATGATGGGTTGCCTATCCAATGCACTCTGTAACCGTCTAAAGCGGTTTGGTATTTGTGCGCTACACATCAAAAATACTAATTAACTCAAAAAACAGTCAATTTGTTAGTGTTAACTATTTTTTGGAAAATTATAGTCAAGTATTTTGTATCTTATGGTAAATATCGTTTAGCTTTATTGCGCTACATGGATGGTGCGCGATCAACAATGGAATGTGTTCGTGATAGCAAATGTTTCACACATCACTCGAATGAAAAAAAGTTCTGTTGTTGTATCGTCAGTGTAATTGAAGATATTTATTTATTTAAAACAATAAAGAATATTTCTTAGAGATACTGTCTCGATTTTTAAAAACAGTTTGTTTTCTTCCCCCATTTCAGACAGACATGCGCTCGTGCGTGCGCACGGATTTTCTTGGTATCACTACTAGAGCGACTAATCTCTTCATAATACAGTAATTATTTATAACAAATAAGGCAACAAGCCAATTCGTTCACAATAAATTTATTGTAATATCAAAATAATGTTTGCAACTTAGACGTGAAATTCTGGGCAAACATCAATAATGTACCCAAATTACATAAAAAATATACCCAAAATATATTAATACATGTATTTGATTCAAATGCTCTTGGTGAGACATATGCCGATGAAGCTGACCTCGTTTAGCCTAGGATATGTGTTTGGATACATTTCATACGTAAACAGAATTCGCAACTAGGCCTACAGACCACCATCTAGCTTCAGGACAGTCTGATTAACGAAGTGTGGTCGGTATCCGCTAACCTTTGCGAAGCCCGTGTTCCACATACAGACAGTTGCTTTTAGCAAAAATACTATCTTGTGTGCGTATTTCGCTCATGTTTGGGTAAAACAGGTCTAAATTAACTATGTAACATGACAATTTCATGTCTAGTTTGCACATGGTGTTGTACACATATCACTGCTTCAAACTGGACTACCTATTTTACATTTCACTATTCAGTCACATTTTATTTTATATAGTACATTTCACAGCCAATTTGGCACAACTTTTTCCATGGTGAAAGGAGCTGCGAATGTGGGAGAAATATATTCTCATAAACCACTGCTTAAAAACAAGTAAGACTTGTATTGAATACAGGCCTATAAATAGTGCACTTAAATATACTAATGACCCATTACATGAAGTTGTAAAATGTGACAATGTAATTCGTTGACTACATTCCTTAATAATGTGAAGAACGAGAATTTTCTTTGAAATAAGTTGTGTCCCACTTCTATATTTGCCTCTGCTGTTATATTTTACACTTATTATTCTATCCTTTTTAGCAAAAAAAAAAGAAGTCAATGTATTTTCCGCTCCAGCAAGGTACTTCATTTGACGGAAGGGTTGGCGCCTTGGGTGTAGTGAGTGCTGACAGTTCATTTATGCAGCTGAACATCAACCCTGAACAACAACAGGTAGGTGGAAAAAGAATTTTTAATTCACATGATAGGCTAAGACACATAGGCTCTTTAAACACCTGTAAGCACGGATGACTGCTAAACTCATACACAACATCTATGATAATGTAAAGATAGGACAATTTGTAATCGCAAATTAATTAATCTAGCAGGTTTTTAGCTATCGATTTGGTTCTCCGAACTAGACACATTACCGTTTCACACTAAAAGTTCTCAAGGCTCGTGGGTCAGGTTACGGACGCGCTTGGAGACCCATTAGAGATTCTCCCAGTGGAGCGCCTATTAATCAAGATTATGTTCATGAGCCCTCTCGTCTTCCCACTGTAAACATATTCATCGTCTTGAAATTGCCTTTTCGAGGTGAGAATGAAAACTGGTGAATGAGTTTGTACCTTCACTTGTGCACGGTGCGCTTACATTTTAGTGAAATACAACTCGCGATTATCACCCACGACACGATCTCACCAGTTTATGTTTTCTTCTGTCAAACATACTTTTTTGGCTCTTCCACATACTGTAACCTGAAATATAAATTTGCCAAAAGTACCATAATCATACGATAAAACAAATTTAATAAATCTAATTGAAATTGCATAGCCAGAATAACACGGATTACTTCCAAAGGAAATGCATATGTTTGTATCTATGTGTTTTCCGATCAATTCACATTTCCTATTTGAATATATCAGCCTAAAATGTACGTAACGGAGTTGCCTATATTCACTATGGATCGAACTAAATAAACAAATTCATTTTAAGATCTAGAGCTGCAAATTGCATTCTGGTCACTGAGTTTACAATAAACTGAGTAAACGTTTTGCCTTCTGTGACGCGTGACACGCTATGCCCTATCTCGAAGCAGCTTTTCGAAACTCCATTAAATTTTTTTGAAATAGATTTAAATGGCATTTACTTATTTAGCAATTTATTATCGGCCATCCTTTGTGACAAAAGCTCCTAGGAGGACGGGACATTTACTAAATTATCACTGTTATTGTGCCTTTGGGCTGAGAACTTGCACTTGTAAACTTTGATTTAATTATTCACTTAAACATTTTAACAAAACTGCACTATTTGCATTTGTTAAGATATGGGATCAGGCCATTTTGTTAATTGCATCACAGAGTCCCATTTTGCTCAGTGCTTCCTCCGTAAAGCATCCTTTATCCATTCAACAGCTTTAGGTTCGCGCCCTAGGGGATCTTATAGGCCTGGTGCTTAAAATGCTCAATTTATTTATTCTTAATTTTGTGCCGATCAATTCATTGAAGCAAAAAGGCTACAGTGTTCTTTTAAGAGAAGAAAAGCGAATTGTTGATGTGACCTTGACGGGATACTAAAGGGGCTAGCCTGGCGCTCGAGGCCTGCTTGAGTCAACAAGCGCCCATCTAGCAGACTCGCCGTTGTCTTTATTCCAACTAATTTTTCATTTAAGGCTTTTCTTAGACATGTCTCTTATCTATCAGATTAAAAGAGCAGCTTGTAACAAATCAGTCTGCCCGATTTACAAGAGCATTAAAAGCGGACAAAAGCAGCCGGCCGTCAGTACCTGGGTCTGGTAGACGGTGCGGCGCTGCAGCTGATTCCACGGGTTGAAAATGCGCACGAAACAAAATACTTGAATCCTGAAAAAGAGCCTTTGTACGTTTCTTTAGAAATCAAGCAATTCTGCATGACAAAGGACAATTAATAAGCCGTCTTTTCACGACCAGCAGCTGGTTTCCCCGTCAAGGAAAGTTGGAAAAAATTCAGCCTGAATGCGCGCAAAAGCCCTTTGCGCGCAGACAGCTACCCAAGGTGACCCATTTGGCACAGCTAAAACAACCAAGCCCGAGTAAAAGCGAGGGAACTGTCAAAAACATTTAAGCTGGAATATCTTGAAATTGCAAATCCCTTTATGTGGAAGGACGCTGCCGATGTGGGCTCGCTGTACAATGGAGGTGGTTTAAGTTGGAGAGGCTTTGGAAACGGACACGTGGCTTCTGAATGAGAACTCCTCAGCACTCGCGTGGCATGCGGCCCCACAGCACACTTAAGACGAGTTTTAAACTAATATTTCACAAAGACAACTCTAAAATACAGAGTTTAAATTGATCTGTTTATAAGATGCTAAGAATTGTGTTTAATTAGAATGTTGTTTAGACGCAAATCTTGAGAATTCATTAAAATATAAGGTGATAGCAGTACCTTGCCTTCAACGTTTCTGCCAGCAAACTTGATTAATATTATTTATAATATAATATAATATAATAATATAATGTAATATAATAATATAATGTAATATAATATAATATAATATAATATAATATAATGTAAATACAGAAATAAAATACTTAAATTTGTTTGGTCCCTATGTTGTTATTGCTTTTAAACATAAACAATTTGTTACATATGATTTCGTTTTCTCGCTGTTTAAAAAACGAAATAAACAAAACAAACATTTTTTTCTCTCACATTAAATGAGCATTTATTTGAAGATTGTTTCGCTGAAATGCAGTATTAATAAGTCGGTAAATAATGTTGGACTTGGCTTTTGTGACTTGAAACAATTGCTTTTTGGTCCGTAAAATCAAGACTTACAGTGCCATCGGTAATTTCCAATAACATATAAACAATTCGACAAGTCGTTTGTGTGTTTACACTGTTCAAATACAGTTTCGCCAAACTCGAAAACAACTGGTTATAGAAAGTCTATACAGCTCGGTCGAGGTAGAAAGCAAACTAATCGGGGGCATGTGCCTATAGCCCCGATTGTGGCGACGCATCCAGTCAGGAAATTCGTCCCGACAGCGCAATCATCGATCATGACCTTGTAATCACAACCCTCCTTAGCCGTCAAACCGTCACATCGCGTCAACTCATTTCAGCTGAAATTTAACTATGGTATGAGAAAAGGTCATGTCTTTTAAATCACTTACTGTGCAGGGAGTGCATTATGTACACTTATTTTAGTATGCAAATATCTCATCTTTCTATATATATCAAGCGCTCTATAAATTTCCGAAACAATTATAATAATTTGCCTAAGTGAAACACATATCAGTGGTGGCTGACATCTTGGTGAAATTGCCATTCCTTCATTAGTAAACAATGTAATTAAGCAATGAAACAATGAATGAGAAAACAATCCTTTTATTTCAGTTTGCACCTGCAATGTCAAGGGTCGATAAATAATGAACTGCCCTGACTGAAACTGCGCTTTCAAGTGTTAACCTTTGTAAGCGATATAAATAACCTATAAGAATAATACCACCGACCGAAAAGAAAAGTTAGACTCGCGTTTCCGTCTGGATGTATTTTTCAGTTTACGCCAAACTTGAGCAGTCTTTAAATTTCTCTTTTTGATTGAATTTTGCACAGTTAAACAATTCCAACCACCTCCTACCCTTGCCGCTATTGAAGTCTTTCTGATCTGATAAAGCGCGCTTGGCTGCAGTCAAATAGGCCGGCTTTGCCCGTTCACATTTAAATATGGGAATTAGTCATGAAGCATGACACAAGCAGTAGAAATTGCTAAATTGTTGGCCTCCTTTCACTGTGTAGAAGGGGGTGGGGTGGGGGGGGTCGCATTCATTAATTTGAATTTAGCGGAGAGGTGAGGGACCCTTTCTGGCAGTCTTTTAAGGAGATGTCATAACAAGAAAGTGATCTGGAAATGAGAAGAGGCACGGAGCTGGTCCGTGGTTAGCACACCATTGCCAAATAGTTATTTACCAATTCTAGTGTCACACGCTCTGGGCAGTGACGGCAATGCCGTCTTAAAATCCTGACGCATGAATTACAATTAACACTTGAAATGTCGTAAAGACTACAGCTGCTGAGTATATCAATGGTATTAATGGGTCACCTTTCATTTGGTGTAGCATGCCGCTTTCGCTGGTAACTGAACAGCACTCCAAAAAACCGCAAGTTTCCAGCAGTGGATCTGTTAAAGAACACGTGTAATTTCGGATTGTATATGCACATCAATATATGACCATAGCTTTAATAGAGTATGATTAGAAAATAATGTACTATCGGTTTACCATACCAGGCAACCGCCAATACAAACTGATACCGGGGCCTTTATGGCGCCCCTTGTGTCTAAAAGCAACGACGGCACTCTAATGAGCGTCAAAGCATAACCCATGTTGGTCACGACTGGCTTCCATGCCACGAAAACCATGGAAAACTCGAGTTCATTTTCCCTTCTTATTAATGAAATTCGTACACATTACTGAAAAAATTTAATGACTGAAACTTTTTATTAAACACTCACCTCTCATATACAGGAAGCGAGTTAAACCTATTCGAAGAATCGAAAATCAGTTATATGAAAGTCAGTTATATGTAATATTTGTGTTTAATAACACACCCAAATGGTTATTTAATTAAATCATTACATCAAAACCCACGTGTTTCACATTAAAAGTAGTTAACATTAAGTTCAAAACTTTCTTGCATCACTTGGCACGTAGTCGAAACACTATTACTACTTTTCACAAACCACGTCCTATTTACATTTAATATTGAAGTTCTTGCGCCACCTGCTGTTATATTTCGGCAAATGTTCCTTACCACAATAAATGCTTGTAACTTTACCACATAGGCCTACGTTTAAAGTATGATGAAAACTATAGCCTATATACTATTTTTAACACTATAAATGCAATATAGGCCCAATGCTGCACAAGACAGATCACTATGGTGCATGTGGGGGACTGCTTGTGTATTGGAAAGCGAATGGTAAATTAACACTTACCAGGTAAATGTTATTAAAGTGTTTTCCTCTCTGTCTTAAGCAAGTAAATACTTTAAGACTGGAATAATAATGCAAGATTAATTTTACAGTAATTATTTTAGGACACAGATTAACTTTGATAGTGACTACAGGAAGGTTTGTACATAATGTTGTGGGTGCCTCTCAGGAGTTTTTAGTATTTTACTTTACTATATACCAGGCTGACTGTTTATTTACAGAAACGAAAAGGGGGGAAAACAGATCATTAGCAGTCATTAAGTTATTTTACTTTTGCGCTCGCAAAAGCATAACTGCTGTTGTTCTGCTTACAGCTGTGCTACTTCTCTCAAACATTATAGTGTAAAGTATGTCGCCGAATGCCAGTTGAACTGCCGGGGACACGAAGGGTGGAAGCGCGAGTGGGAGGGAAGCGCCACCTGCAGCTGCTGGGAGCCTGGCATCGGAGGCGCGCAGCCGCGGGAGGAGCCGCACGGGCGCTCAGCACCGCGGGCACGTTATGTGATGTGTCTGTGAACGGGCTTCTGGGCTTCAGCTGCGCTTCTTACACAGCGGATGAAGATGCACTTTGCTGATGGAAACACTGTGACGGTCAGAAAGCGCGCCGGCCGTCTGTTTGACTGAGCGTCCTCCGGCGGCCATGAACAGCGGGCTCCCCGCTCCTGCTGCTGGGCTCGGCGGGGTCGGTATACCCGGCGCCAGGGTGAAGTTTTGTCGCTATTACGCGAAAGACAAGACCTGCTTTTATGGAGATGAGTGTCAGTTCCTGCACGAAGATCCATCCGTCGCCGGCCTGTCCGCACACGGCAGTGCGGGAAGCCCGGCCCCCCTATCCCTGAGCGGCGCTGTCGGGACTGCAGCAGCGTTTCCCCTAGGAGCAACCGTGGCGGCCTCGGTGCTCGGCGCAGGAGCAAATATCCCGAAAAAGACCGAGTCGGTAGGACCTGCAGACCCGGTTCTGGAGAGCCAGCTGTTCACCAGTAAGCCCCAGCACTGTTGGCGGGACACAGGCCCACGCGGCGCCTCGTTTTCCCCAAAAATGTAGCCGGCTTCCTTGCATTCGATTCCGCATGGTGTGAAAATCGATGCTGAGGCTTTAGGAAGGCCTAATATTTGACTGCGATTGCGGTTTAATTTAATAACTGTTTATGAATTATAGTACCATCAGATAGTATTTTCTTTGGTCGTGTGCAATATTCTAACATATCGTCAGACTTAACAGTAGTATGAAACTTTGATTTTACTTGATAGCCCGTTAGTATTCAGCGCGGTGTAAATAAACAGGCTAACATTTGCGTCCTGTAAATTCCCCTTTGTCATCGTTCTTTTGGAATCTCTTCATTGTGCTACGAAGGAAGACGCATTTGAATTAATTTTTAGTAATTCTGATAGCGAGTTATTTTGCACTGGTATTTGTCGCTACCCAAACAATCCAATTACCTCGAGAGCCTGGCGTCAGTACGTTAGATCAGTATGAAACATTACCGTGCAATTATTTTCATTTTAGAAGTACTGGGACTTTGTTAATAAAAATGTCAATTTAACCTCTCTCTTAAAACCAGTAATTATTTTTGGTTTAATGATGATCAAAACATTATTACTATTATTGCATATGTTTTAAAAGGATAATTTAATAAGCTGATGCATTTTTCTTGTGGGTTTTAAATGCCTTTCTTTTTTCATTGTGTTTTTGTACACTCAAATAATATACATGTGTGTATATCAGTACCATGGACAGAGTAAACAAAAGTACAGTTTTGAAATCTTTGCCACCAAGGAATAGAATAGTCTTTCTGCTTATTTTATCTTGCTCTCCATGAGACGGACACATAAATAGGCAAGAACAAATTTGGGGAGTCAAAGTGCAGAGTCAGTTAGTGTGCCACACCACTGGGACCATTGGGGTTAAGGACCTCACTCAAGGGCCCCACAGTGGCAGCACTCTGCCAGCCACAGGATTTGAACTGCTTGTATAAAGGATGGGATGGAAATGACTCGAAAGCTTTGTGAGCATTTTGATTTTTGAACACACTACTGTTTCCTGAATAACCTGATGTGTGATGTGCCAAAACCGAGGGATGCAGAGTTCGCAGAGCGGAACAGCTGGCACAGTGAACTCGCACCCTTGAGTGGTGTACTATGAGCACCAGCATGCAGGGATGTCTGTTGCACAGACAAATTGTCCAAAAGTGTAATGGGTGACTTTGCTACATTTGTGCATTTTTGCAGATTTCTCTCAGTGGTGATTGTTAAACCAGGGTTGCTGTTATGACTGCTTATTATTACTCAGGGTCATCTTTAACTCATATTTCTTGTGCTGTAGTCCCAGGGATGGAAGGTGGTGCACTGAGTGAATCCAGCTTGGCAAACTCCTACTTCAGCAGCAGTTTCATTGGGGTCAACGGCTTTGGCAGCCCTGCAGAGTCCAAATTCTCCATGATGCAGGTATTCTATAATGGTGCTGGCATCTAGCTCCATCCCTAACCAGGGACCCCATAGAGAGGAAGTCATATAACTGTATGTCTCTAAAACTTATCTTTGCATTTCCTGATGTTTTGTTTGTATAATGAAATAGCTGGTTTCTACATTGGAAAAAGGCTGTCGATATAGACAATGTTGTCTGGCAGTTATTTTCCTTGGCGTTTATTTTGTTATTGTGGCTTTTACACATTTATCACGTATAAATAGTAGGGTTTGCGACGTATGGTGTGGCGTGTTTCAGTGGTAGTTTGTTTCAGGGTTACCCTATTTGTATTTTCACTGTAAATGTGTCATTGTTGTTATGCAGAGAGTTGCCAATAGCAGCAACACCCCTGGTCTACTAAACGACAAGAACTACAACAAACATGGTAAGGTCTCGCATGAATGATTGAGGCAGTATGTGAAGTGTAAAATTTAAATGTGGAATGTAATACTTTTTTATGAGCAGTTTTTAAAAACATGCAGAGTGAGATTTGCGCTGAATAAGTCACAGTATAATGATAAAAGTAATCGCTAGATCTGTAACCTAACTGCGTAGAGTAGCAGTGTATCTTCTGTATATTTTTAGGACTTCATCAAAAAGTGATTTAGAATAAGGTATGCTGTAGAAAAAAAAACTTTCCAAACATTTAAACAAATACATGATGGAAATTTAACACATTGAGCCGGAACTTGAGCTGAAATCTTTTTCATTTAGATCCTGTAAATTCCCCTGCATCAACTCTCTTCAATGACTTCTCTGTATTAAGCTTGTCCCAGAAGAGAAAGGTGAGTTTTTCAGAATAAACCCTGACTGCCTTTACAACGCCACAATAACGAACTGCTTTTCTCCTAAATCACGCCAGCTAAAACCGTTGATTAGTGCTGACCGACATTTTCATTTACAGCCTATAATAATGTTTTGCGTAACATTAGTTTAAAATGCAGCCTTAAAGATTTAGCTGTAACATCTGTACATTTTAGATTTGCTAGAAAGCCTGTGGTGAGAATTATTTTCGGGAACTGGTGAAAGCACCTTATGGGGAAAAACATGCCTTACGCTTTATATAAGTATTTATAAAGGAAAGTTTACAAAAAAGCTTAGCCAGAAGCCAAATTTAAGATGAAATGTACTTGAAATGGGGGTGTGATGGGAGAACCTGGGCGGGTAAAGGAGCAGAAGGAGGTGACACCAGTATGCTTTCTACAGGGTCCAAACCCAGCAGCCAGTGAATTTGTTCCCAAGGGCGCTGGACTTTGCATGCCTGCCGTGTCTCAGTCCGGCATGGCAGCCTTCTCCGCTGCGCTGTTCTCGCCAAGCTCAGTGGCTGCGACGGGACTCGCCTCTGGTAAGCTTCTTTTGTCTCTTCAAGAATTTGTCATTAAATAATGTCACTGGAATAACACTGCTAAAATTACATTACTCTGTAATGGTAATCGATTTGTCTGACTTTCGCCAGCTGGCCTGTCGCTCTCGGCTGGGTCTTCACCACTTCACTCACCCAAAATCACACCTCACACCTCCCCTGCCCTGCGGCGACGAAGTCACACCCCCAACCCCAACCCCGTCCCCGCCAGTTACACCCAGATGGGCGAGCCGGGCGGCGCCGGACATGTCATCCAGAAAGAGACAGTGGGTGGAACCACCTACTTTTATACCGATAACACTCCTGTGCCCATAGCTGGGATGGTATGTTACATACCCAATTATTTACCTATATTTAAAAAAAGTACCTTTCCCTTTCTTTGGAGTGGAATTGGTGCCTGCTGATGCTGCTCCAGTTGTAATAGTAATTCTCCTTTTCGGTTCTGTTTTTGCAGTTGGTCATGTGAACAGTTGTTCCTTCTGAGTGGACTGTGTTTTAGTGACAAATTATTCCTAATTGTACAATATTTGACACTGCATAGGTGCTTTTGCATCATGGGTTAATGTGGTCTTATTGATATCGTCATCACTAGCGCACTGTGCGAGTGTTCAGAGTCATCCGATGAACACAGATAGGGGTGGGCGATATGGCACAAATATCATGATTTCTTTTTTTCCCAGACAGGATCACGATTCACTATATTATCATGATTCTTTTTCATGTTGGTTTAAGACTATTTTGCACGTTACTGAAAAAGCACAACCAAGCTAATTCTCCTATTTAAAAAATTTAGCTCTGTAAAGAAAAAATATGCCCGATTGTGAAATTCTTTTCAGGGAATAACTCCTCCACTCCTGGTCTGTGCCACTAAATTGCTAAATAGGGAACGTACTACGTGTTGTACATTGCAATTCAAGTCATTTCCTTCTGTTTGCTGTTGCCAGTTCATTGGTTCGTGTGGAAACGGATTTGGCAGACAAAAGTGTAGAAGTGTGTGCAAGCCGTAGGACCGCAACTGATAGGATGTGCACGGTTTCCCTCGGAAACGGTAGTCTGTCTGTCCGCCTGTTGGTCGGTACTATTGATCTCTCCGTAGAAGAAATTCGTCCAGCCATTTTAATTGTTCACAATCTAATATCAAATTGCACACCCTTAAACACAGATATGAAATGATATCATTTGTATGGCATACAGTTCTGTGTAAATGGGATGCTTACGCAGCTGTGCATTAGCTGTTACCCCGGAGTGTGTATTTCCGTTCCAGGCATAAGGTTTTGTGTCTGAGATGCAGGTTGATTTGGTTTCACACTTGATTGATGGATTGTAAAAACAGGCATATAGTTTTCAGCTTTGGCCTTTCAGCTGACTTTGGACATTATGCAGGCTCAGTTGTATCTCAGACCTGCTGCATTGGCTGTTTGGTGCCACCAGGCAACTTTTTGTAGCATTTCTTGTATTTCATTCCCTGCATGACTGTGGGGGTATTAGTCGTCTTTTAAATATTGTTAATTTATTTGTTACCCTGCAGGTGTTCCCCACATTCCACATCTACCCCCCCACTGCGCCTCATGTGGCCTACATGCAACCCAAGGCCAACGCTCCATCCTTCTTCATGACGGACGAACTACGTCAGGTACCTTCATGTCACACACCTTACTTGCCTTGCTTGTCAGTAGTCTCACACTTGTTTTGAATGTGATGTATATCTGTCAGTTAGCCAGTCAGTCAAGGTACCTTATCATTGTCTTCTCTGCATCTGTGGTGACTGATTCTTGCTCATGACTGACTTACTCACTGTGTGTGTTTATTGCCCAGGAGCTGATAAACAGACATTTAATAACAATGGCACAGATCGACCAGTCGGAGAATCCAGGTATTTTTAAAATGAGTTCTCTAGGGTTAATACTTGGGCAAAAGCATGCAGTGATTGCTGTGGCCTGGTGTGTACACTGAAGCTTGTAACAGTTCTCTTCATTCGCACTGACCAGGTACGTTTATGCAGACTGTAAATTAACTGTCTGTCTTGCAGGTGTACCCGCAGAAGTAGACAGCTATCATAGCCTTTTCCCGCTGGAGCCGTTGCCCCCACCCAATCGTCTTCACAAAACTAGCAACTTCAGTTATATAACTTCTTGTTATAAAGCTGTGAACAGCAAAGACGACCTGCCCTACTGCCTTAGGAGGATACACGGTGAGAGGCACATGACGGCTCCTCCTGCTGATAGCCGGACAATTTTACACGTGTCTGTGCATGTTTCTCTGCGCGGTCGGCCAGCATGTTGTTAGCGGGCTCCTACAAACCGCTTTGTCTGATGCAGTTTTAGTGTAGCTAGCCCTGTCTTTTTTGCGTTAAACTCGCCATATGTGTTCAGGTTTCAGGTTGGTGAACACCAAGTGCATGATGCTGGTTGACATGTGGAAGAAGATCCAGCACTCAAACTTTGTCACTCTCAGAGAGGTCTTCACCACCAAGGCGTTTGGAGATCACTGTGAGTGTATGGGTTGTGCACATACATTAATAAAACCCAAAGAAATGTACTGTTTGGAAGCTATTTTTTTTGTTTTCTAATGCTGCTGGAATCTTCTAATTGTCTTTCTCTCTATGTCTCTGCCTCTGTGCTTCTCTCTCTTCTCTTCTTCTCTCACTGTCTTTCTCAGCCTTGGTGTTTGCCTATGATTTCCATGCAGGAGCTGAGACCATGTTCAGCCGACACTTTAATGACTCCACCACCGACTCTTTTTTCACCAAGAGGAAATGGGGTACGCTCTGTCCGTGCTTTCAGGGTCTGTTGATGGAAAATGCACGTGCACCCACTGTAACCGCTTCCATAACCCCTGTGTTATTTTTGGGGTTGAAGTGACCCCAGTCCATTTTCGAAATGAGGATGAATTCTGTAGAATCTAGAATTTAGAACGGAAGAAGTAAAATACACAAGGGATAAGTTTGATTGGAGACAAGTTTGCTTTTTATGGTACATAATGGTAGTTCCAATATTTCAAGATATGTAGCAATTTTGATATTTATGGTAGATTAGCTGTGTGAGAGAGACTTTGTATGGTTGTATCCGTGTCCTCAGCAGGCCAGCACGAACCCCCCCCGCCCCGGCAGCATGCTGGCCTGCTCCCCGAGTCCCTCATCTGGGCCTACATCGTCCAGCTGAGCTCGGCACTGCGCACCATCCACACTGCCGGCCTGGCCTGCAGGGTCATGGACCCCAGCAAGATCCTAATTACTGGGAAGACCAGGTACACACACCTGCCCACCGTTGCCCATTTCAGGTTTATTAAAGTCTGCGTTATATGTAACCATGCTGTCTCGGTCACGTTTATGCTGATGCCGTCTATGCTTGGTTATCCTTACAGATTGCGGGTGAATTGTGTTGGGGTGTTTGACGTCTTAACGTTTGACAGCAACCAGACAAACCCACTAGCCCTGATGCCACAGTACCAGGTATGTCTGTGAAGTGCATATGTAACACAGGGACTAGTTTCTGCATGATGGACTCTTTCTCTTCTTTTGCAGCAAGCAGACCTCATCTTATTAGGCAAAGTGGTTCTTGCGCTGGCCTGTAACTCTTTGGCTGGTATTCAGAGAGAGAACCTCCAGAAAGCCATGGAGCTGGTGTCCATCAACTACTCATCTGACCTCAAGAATCTCATCCTGTAAGTCTGTGTGTTCTTCAAACTGATCCTGTGTGATGGCACACAGGCTAATCATTCTGTTCTGTAACTGTACAACCCAGGTCTCTCACCAGTCTAACCTGTCTTCTGTAAGTCTCTCTCTCTCTCTCTCTTTCTCTCTCTCTCTCTCTCTCTCACGGATGGTCTCTGGCCCCATCTCTCTCTGCCTGTCTAACCTCCCTGCTACTTAGGTACCTGCTGACCGATCAGTCTCGACTGCGCAGCGTAAACGACATCATGCCCATGATCGGTGCTCGGTTCTACACCCAGCTGGACGCCTCCCAGATGAGGAGTGATGTCATTGAGGAGGATCTGGCCAAGGTGTACATGCACATCCCACCAACTCTTGATATTCCGTCAAATCCTGTTTTTGTATCGGTATAATATTCACAGATGGCGTTTCGCATCTCTGTGCATTCTTTGTGTTATTGCAGGAGGTGCAAAATGGTCGTCTTTTTCGTTTGCTGGCCAAATTGGGCACCATCACTGAGAGACCAGAGTAAGCGTGCGATTCATGGTTCCTGTCATACAGCTAGGCTGATTTAAATCTGTTTGCCTTGTGTAGTAAGAGCAAAGTACTGCTGGGTTAGGGATTATGTTGTGGGATCTTCTGGCTGCTCTAGTAATAATTGTAGGGAAAGGGTATGGTATAAGTGTACAGCTAAAAACATAAAGTAGAGTTATTAAAGGCAGGGAATGTAGCAGGAGTGTTTGGCTATAAGAGGTTTGATGTTTTCAGGGTTCCTCTGGTACAGGAGCGGGTCAGGAAGTGGTGGAGGATCTAGATTTGATTGTTAAATCAAAGAGTGTACCTGCTGGTAAATATTGAATTATTTCAGTGAAATGTCCATGTATAGATAATTGCAAGGGACATTGAATTTAGGTCTGAGCTTATTCTTAACTATCACCGTGTGTTTTTGACATGACAGTAATGATGAAAAATTACAGCGATGACGATGATGACATTCTTAGGGTGCAGGAGTACAAAGGGTTGTTGAACGCTGAGATTTAGCAGTGGCACTGGAATACTGGGTCTCACTGTCACACAGGTTTCAGAAGGACCCCACCTGGTCAGAGACCGGAGATCGCTACCTGTTGAAACTCTTTCGAGATCACCTGTTCCACCAGGTGACAGAAGCAGGAACTCCTTGGATTGACCTGAGCCACATAGTTTCCTGCCTGAACAAGGTGAAGTCAGCTAATAGCTTTGTGTATTTTCTGCTGTTCCTCTTTTAGTTAGTAGTTTTTCCCATGCTATCAGCTGTGCTGCAACCATCCTTTTCTGTGCCTGTGTGTGCGTGCTGCAGCTAGATGCTGGTGTCCCGGAGAAGATCAGCCTGGTTTCGCGGGATGAGAAGAGCATCTTAGTGGTGACCTACTCTGACCTGAAGCGCTGCTTTGACAGCACCTTCCAGGAGCTGATCAGCGCTGCTGGCGGGCAGCTGTAGCTTCGGTCTGGCTTCCATCATCATGGCTGTAGGAAAGTATTTAAGGATGAGATTCCCCAGGAAATCAGACTGCATTGCACTACAGCCTTATGAGATGAGACAGGAACAGGTGCCCCCTTCTGGTAGCAGGAGGTAGCAGTCTGACCCTGGTCAACTAGTGGAGCTGCCGTGTTTTTATTTAGATTCAGGGAACAAAGCCAGATGGTTCGGTTTTCCTGCTTGTTTTTACTCTTTCTGGTTAATGCACTAAATTTGATGTCTGTGACTTGGATACATGAGTGGAATCTGCCGACCTACCACCATATTGTAAAGGAAGGGTCTAAGAAACTTCTTCCTGAGGGAGACTGAAATGCCCCGCATATGAAGACAGCAGTAGGACTGAGGGGTAAAAGATTGAACCTTGCTGTCCGGCCCCCTCCTCGTCCCACCTGGCCGGGTTTCCTGCCTTTTCTCCTCCTGCCTTTAGCCAGCAGGTGTACTTCTGTGTGTGTGTGTGTGTGTGTGTGTGTGTGTGTGTGTGTGTGTGTGTGTGTGTGTGTGAGAGAGAGAGAGTGTGTGTATGTATTTGAGAGTGTGAGTGTGTGTGAGTGTTTGTGTGCG
>JAAGVU020000035.1:24752420-24774691 GCA_011763525.2 Mormyrus iriodes | reverse complement strand
ATTGGTTGATTAGATAATTGCATTAATGAGAAATTGAACAGGTGTTCCTAATAATCCTTTAGGTGAGTGTATATGTCTAATAATTCTATTTATTTCTCATTTGCACCAACATTTTTTGTGACATAACAGTATGGACTATAACAGACACACCACTGGCAACTACCACATTATGTAATACATGAGATCAAATGTCACTGACACCTAAATTGTTTCTGACTGTACACACACACAAGCTCCAGTTAGCTGGAGTGTACAAAAATCTGCATAATGTACCTGAACCCAGACTTGTGGAAACTAAATGCTTATAAACATGCAAAAAAAAACTGGGTAACACATTACTTAAGTGTGCTCTTCATAAGGCTACGAGACACCAACATAAGCCCATCATGACAGCTGATATATCTTGACAAAAGCATTTATAAAGGTTCGTTCCAACTTTTGTAGCTGTCATAAAGGTTGACATTGGGAACTCCTGTGTCACGTTGACATATCACTTATGTCGACTGTCATAGGCTTATGCTGACATGAATTTGTGTTATGACACTTTTTTCATTCATTTGGCAAAGGTTATAAGACTGACTCTAGAGTGACACAAAGTGACATAATTTGCCATGTAAAGCGAGCTGTAAAACAGAACATGAATATTTTTTAAAGGAGGGTTACACTTTGTCACAATGAACAGCAGCTTAATCTCAATGTCACAAAAGCATCTGGAAATTATAAGTCCTGAGAAGTTTTTTATAATTTTTCTATATTTATAGATGTTCCAAACTAAATAAGAATGGTATGTATCGTTTGAGTTTGACAAAAATAAACTTCATACATTGATGGTCTAAAACACATAACTGAAAATTCAGTTCTACTTTACTACCGATAAAATCCTATATGTTCATTGTCCATAAAATAAGCTACTTTTTCATTTCTTGTCAAACCTTATACGCTGCAAGGTGCCTATAATTACTAATCCATATCTTTGCACAGCAATTTCTGTAGTTTCCTACAGGCAGATGAAACCATAATGATGTTACTTTGTGTTATGACCTGATGTCAGTGACGAATATTTTCCGTATGTTTTTAATGACAATGTGAAAGCGCTCTGTCATTCTGACGTGTTACTGAGGGCGATCTGTCGACATCGGCAGTAATTCACACCCCTGTCCGCTTGGGGGCGCGTCTCCGTATTAATTATCTCCTTGTCTCGCGCTCCATCCCACGTGCCTTACCTCGCTGCCTCCTGATTTGGGAGTTAGGCCGGAGTTCAGGAACATAGTGGGGCAGAAGTTTAGCAGGTGGAATTATTTTTGTACTTCATTTAAATGTCATACATTAGTGAATACGTTCTTTGGCTGCATATCCATGTTTCTGCATTAGAAAGTACGATCTGTAACCGATACGCCTAATATCGCGGGTGTGACGGGGAAACTTACCAGCTTAATGGCTGAGTAACATTACACCGTTTTTTATTTTGTGGGGAACGAAAGATCTGTCTGCTGGCCATTTAATAATGAGTTATAAATATGTCGCGGGTGGTTTAAATTAAATATAAGTAGAAGGCTGTTTCTCGTTTTGATCGTGATCGATTCCCCCAATAACAAAGTGACGTATTTATCCTCCATTGTTTTGGGGTGGCGGTTTAGTTTCGTATGAAATGACATGAAGTTTAACCTACGAGCTGTTTGCAGTTCCCATGCTTATTTAGCAATAATAATTATGAAATAATAATAATAGCAATAATAATTATGAAAGCGACACGAAAGTGGCCAGGAGCTACAAAAGTTCCCGGTGGAGACGAACCAGGAACCAGGCTCCTTAGCATTTATCAGCCAGCGGCAGCTAATGTTACGGGGCAAAATATGTTCCTGGGGGGGAAAAATAATCAATCATTCATCTGCATTGTGTGGTGTTAACCTGAGAAGTGCCCGCTTGGTGAGTGTCCTTGTTCATCTTTTCTCCCTATGCCCGTATAAATGCATCATCTATAAGTTTGTTCTATATATTAATTATGAAAAAAATGAATGAATGCAAATTAAATGCAATTCAATATGTTATTATCATTAACAATGAAAATTAAAATGAGGGCTAATAGATTATGACAGAATTTTTACGACCCTGTCAGTCAAAATGACAGACAAGAAGAAAGTCCGACTCAACGTCTGCTCGTGACATTACATGTGCGTTTCTATTAATCTTATAAACTGCAAAGTGTATCTCACTGTACTTAAGCGTAAAAAAAACTATGATGTTGTTATTAATATGTCATGACATTACATAAGCATTTGTGTTAATCTTATAAACTGCAAAGTGTAACTTGCTTATGGGTCGAAAAACTGTCGTCATGTAGTTATTGCTGTGTCATCACATTACATTGGCATTTATGTTAAACGTATTAACTGCAAAATGTAACTCAGTGAACATGTAAGCTCTGCAGACACAGAACCAGAGACGAGATACAGACCACCACAGATACAGGAAGAACATGTAAGCTCTGTACACACAGAACCAGAGACAAGATACAGACCACCACAGACACAGGAAGAACATGTAAGTTCTGCAGACACAGAACCAGAGATGAGATACAGACCACCACAGATACAGGAAGAACGTGTAAGCTCTGTACACACAGAACCAGAGACGAGATACAGACCCATCACAGACACAGGAAGAATGTGTAAGCTCTGTACACACAGAACCAGAGACGAGATACAGACCACCACAGATACAGGAAGAACGTGTAAGCTCTGTACACACAGAACCAGAGACGAGATACAGACCCATCACAGACACAGGAAGAACGTGTAAGCTCTGTACACACAGAACCAGAGACGAGATACAGACCCACCACAGACACAGGAAGAACGTGTAAGCTCTGCACACACAGAACCAGAGACAAGATACAAACCAGCACGGACACAGGAAGAACATGCAAGCTCTGCACACACAGAACCAGAGACGAGATACAGACCACCACAGACACAGGAAGAGCACGATATACAAACCACAAGCCTTTGGGGGCGTGAGGCTATGCTGCTGTGTAACCCTCCTTTTATCAAATATTCATGTTTTGTTTTGCAGCTTGCTTTACATAGCAAATTACATCACTTTGTTTCACTCTAGAGTCTATCTTATAACCTTCTTTGCCAAATGAATGAAAAAAGTGTCATGGCACAAGTTCATGTCAGCATAAGCCTATGACAGTCAACATAGGTGATATGTCAACTTGACACAGGAGTTCCCAACGTCAACCTTTATGACAGCTACAACAGTTGGAACGAACCTTTATAAATGCTTTTGTCAAGATGTATCAGCTGTCATGATGGGCTTATGTTGGTGTCTTGTAGACTCATGAAGAGCACACTTAAGTAAAGTTTCCAAAAGTCGCTATATTAGCATTTCGTCATGTAATTATTATAATGCTAGACGAGTTCTGGTAAGCATGCATATTAATGGAAATAAATGGAAAACATGACAGCAATGTATTTCCTGAATAGCCCTATCACCCCATGTTCTCTGTCTAATCACTACTTACTACTCTTTCCAACTTTAACGAAATTCCCCCACAATAAATTTAGCCGAATTAATATTGTGTGTGTGTGTGTATGTCTGTATGTATGTATATGTATGCACCACACATGTACACACACACATACTCTCATGACTGCGGGCTTGACGGCGGGGCATGATGCTGGTATAAAGGACGCAGTGATGGACGGGAATGGGGAACCCCGTGAGGGGAGGCAGCACGAAAACGGACAGGCTACGACACTACAATGACCAACAAGGGAGTACAGGACAGGGGAGCTTTTATACAGAGGAACACAGAGGAGTAAACGAGGGGCACCTGTGGTTGATTAACAAAGGGCAAAAACACGAGGTAATGATCAACAAGCAGCAGGCATGGCTGATAATCAGCCCCACCTGTGGGGGACACCGGGAAAACACCAGCAGGGAAGGGCTGGACATGACACACACACACACATATATAAATATATATATATACCCACCCACACTTTTTTTTTTTTTTGAATATTCAAAAAATCATCTCGCAACCCACAGTTACGGAACCACTGACATGCATAATGTTCCTGGTAAGTATGAAAAACATATTTTTACATCCTCTGCTGCCGCATATTGCTGCAGTTTTTTGTTTCGGGGTGTTTTGGGGTGATTGTCTCCATTGTATCGGGTTTAGATTTTCATCCATAGACTGTTACAAATAGAGTAACATTAAATAGAGTTATCCTGTTCACAAGGTTAAGCATCTTCTGTACTCACCCTCCCCTAGTTTGCCACTAAGCACTGTTACTTCAATTTTGGTGCAGTTTGTCCAGATCTTCATCCTTACAATTTGTCTGCAAAGTCTGGAAATGGTCTGACAAATAATTATTGAGTAATCCTAACGAAAAGATCAAGTGTCTGGGGTTGTCTTTTTCTTAAACATCACTATGTGTGCAGCTTCAGTTTTGGTGTGTTGAGTCTCAAAATTAGACCACTTTCAGATCTTCCCCCATACAATGTGTCTGCAAAGTTGGAAAAAGACTATTCAAATACTTTTGGAGTTACTCTGTTCACAAGAATAGGTGTCTTCTGCAGCCTCCATTTTCTTCTTTTCCTGCCACATAGGTCTAGTGCTGCTGCTTGCATCATCTGTTTGTCTCAAAATGAAATGATATATCTTTATGCATATAAGGTTTTGGTGATGAAATAATAAGATCCACCAAATACATTTTGACATCACATTCACAACGTCAAATGTCATGTGGAGTCACGCTTCCCTTAGATGCCACTAAGAGGCGCTGCTTCAATTTTGGGGTGATTTATCTCAAAACTTGATCAGTTGAAGTTGTTCACTGACACAATGTCTCTGCAAAGTTTGAAAAAGTTCCTTCAAATAATTTTTGAGTTATCATGCTAATGGCATCAAGTGTCAGAAACAGCCCTTTTCTTTGCCATCACTATGTGGCACTCCTTCCGTTTTGGGGTGGTCTGTCTGAAAACTTGGTTGGTGCTGGTTCATCACCCAGACAATGTGTTTGCAAAGTTTGAAAAAAAATTATCGGATAACTATTTTGAATTTTGGCATTATTGAGAAAGCGTCCATGGCGGCGGATTGGTCCCTCTTCTGGGGAATACAGTAATACTTTAAGGGCAGTTAAAAGGAACCAGTTAGCCTAACTCGGGGTCTTTGGACTCCCTGAGGAAACTCACGTGATGTGGGGAGCTGAGATTTGAACCCTTAGCCCCATAGGTGTGAAGAATCAAGGGGAGGAATCATTGCTACCGCTTCCACTCCAGAAATATGAAAATAATCATTTGGGGGGGGAAATTTTTAATGGCAGGGGGCGGGGGGTGAAGTGGGACTCTTACACGCAATGCCATTTTAACTTAGATCCTGTCTCAAAGCAGTAATAACCAATGGACCTTACGGCCTTCAGTGGTCCACGGTTCTCAACTGATGGTTTAAATGAACAAGACAATAGAAATGCCACACTGTGCATACCATATCTAGGTTTGGGTTGTACTGAGCCTGTCGCTTCGGCAAGAAAACAGTACAGGGGACAGGGAACATCTTAGAAGTGATTCATATCCCTGACACAGTATGCTGCCACAAATGTAAAACCTCTTAAGTGTTCTTCAGTTTTACTTTAATCTGGACGATTACAACTTCGAGTCACTGTAGACAGAACAAATTAGCAAGAGGTAACGAAAATGTGAAATTACCTTTTGAGTAGCTGAGGGAATCAGCAATCCTGGTAATTATATTAATGGATTACAGATCCCTTTAATTATGTCTTTGTAAAGTGTCTTTTATTTCTTGAAAGACTTTGCCCATAAAAATTCTTGAATCCACCTCAGATTTATGCTGTGCAGCTGCATCCTTTGATATGTATTCGCTTCTTGCAGTTTAATTTCTGTTAATTGGATGCAGTAAATCGTGTCATCAGTATACTGGAAGCACTGACATTGATCGTTCATGCTTTTCTTTTTACAGCACGGTGTGGCATAGTTTTGAGGATTCTCAAGCAGCAAGGCACCCTACATCATCACAGGATATTTTTGTGCATCTTTCACATTGAATGGAGTTAGATTGACTTGCAAATGATATACTTCCAATGGCTATATTCCAGCTTTTTAATTGTGACTATATATAGCTGCACTTCTATTTAGCAAGCAGCTAGATAATGGACTATAGGAGTATCTGAGCTCTACACAATCTGACCTGCTGGCAGTTTTGGTAGATGATTGCTCTGTCCTCTGCAGTTAAAGTGGAATTAATTAGTCTTGTCTTGCTGTCATACTTTAGCAGGTCGGCTGCAATTGAACTCGCTTCCTTTCGTCACAAGAACATAATTCAAGGTGGCATCCTTTCATGCCTGGTGACCTTGGCGATGGCACTGTGCAATTATCAACATCAGCAACAAGAGCCTATTCAAATGTCATTTATATCAAACATCCAGTATATCTTTATTTATTAGATAAGCCTTAATACACATGCTGCCGTCGATCCCAAATCTAACTAAGTTCAGCTGTTATTTAGAGTGAAAATTAGTTTCAGTTGTGGAAAAAAATGCCAGTGTAGGGAAGCTGCCAATAAGGATATGTTTTTTTTAATTTCTGTAGAACACTGGGTGTTTGTGAAATTAATGTAAAATAAATACTAAGGTGTTATAACAACAAAATTTTCATTACTGTGATTATTAAGAAAAATGTATGCTTGGTACATTTGTTTTGGATTTTGTATTCATGACAATTTGCAGGGCTTTAAAAAAAAATATATATATATATATATTTTTTTTTTATATAAAACACGTGACAAAGGACCCAGAGATTGCTTGCCTAATAAAATGTCTTTGTAGTGTCCCTTTCATAGTGTGTTGAATGGGTAATGAGGCATTGTGTTAATATGGCTAGTTACTTTCCATTGTTCACGTTTACAGAATTCACATGATACTTCATTATGTGCGAGCTTGCTGACGCATCTGTATTATCTTTTGTCAACTGGAAGTCTATAAAACACCCTTATTTGTACCTACTTATTTTTTTAAGGAAAATGATCATTGGGAGGAAGATGGTAATTTAATATTATTGCATTTTAAATCTTACTTTGAGTTCAGCAAGATAATTTCGGAGGGTGTGTCAACATTTTATAAACATTAAGCACTCAATCTGCTTTATGAAAACTAATCAATACAACTTTACGATTAAGAATGATACAAAACGTCGATTTTATTGTAATTGTTTTTTTTATATTAGAATTTTGCTAAAGCAGATTTAAATAGGGCTGATTTAATTTAAGTTCAGTCAAAACTTCACAGGAAAAAATTGCTTCATGAAAGTTGGATTATGTGAAAGAAAAGAACCCAAAAGCTTTGCTGGTTAAAGACGTTGCTAAAAATAAATCCTATTTCACCTATAAATAAAGGCCACAAAACTTACTTTGCATTCTTTTCATTGGGCATTTTTCCTGAGAAATGATCAAGGAGTGAATTAAATTGCTTAAATAATTTTTCATGCATAAATTGGAATATGATATGAGAGTACCTTGACAATCGCTGCACATTTTGATGGCCCTTTGTTTCGTCCAGGTTTTGCTGCTTCACATTTACCAATTTCGCTCCTCACTCAATCCTCGGGACCTGCTCAGAAAGGGTAAAGATTTCACAGGAAAAAAAATAGGAATGTACTTGGTATTCATTCATTTGCTTTTAAAGTCCTCAAAGCTCGGACTTAAATGTTATTTTAATGCGCTCTTAAATCAGCCTTTTTGAGAATGTATTCTAATATGAAAGGTGAATACCTTGCCCACAATTCTATACATTAAAGCATTTTAATGGTCAAAATTTACATTTTAGGCTTGAGATATAGATTGTTTAATATCCAGCTGTCAAGTACAATAGACCCTCTTTTTAGCCGTGACTGATTATCGGTAGACGGTTAGCTAAAGTGTGAGCTGAAATGGGCGCATTATAAATTCCAAGCAGATCACAACAAACCTGTCCTATGGAAATGTATTGGGCGAGTGTGAATGTGATTGCGCTTCATTTGAAGCAGCGCTCCCACATGTAATGGTCTAGTTCTAATTTGATGTAATAACTTTCCCTCTGCTCAGAAACAGACCCGTCTTGCAGCCACTTTTCTAAATAATCACAGTATCCTTTCAGAAATTCATACATAAAAACATCAAAATTAGGCTTTTTATTCTGTCTTGACTGAGTTTCAAATTTGTGTGCTTAATGGTATTTAAATGTTGGTAGCATTTTGTCTACTAATTTGAATGAGTTTTAGACTTGACAAGGAAAAGTATTTGAAATAGTTCTCTGGGTAAAGCAGCCTTTTCTCTCTTCTGATCAAAACTGGGGACTCGATTCCAATTCTACCCTCATATTACTCCGCCGATAGTAATATTAAAGAAGTCCACAGGCTTGACCTTATCCGCATCCCTCTGGATCTTGTATACTTGGATCAGGAACCCTCCCAGCTGCCTTTCTTGAGACAAAATAGATTTAGTGCTTCAAACCTCTGCCTATATAGCAGCACTTCACGAGCAGGACTAATTCTTGGTATGCTTCACTGAGCTTGTTCTAATCGGGCAATATCCTTTCCAGAACGAGACAACTGAAGTTTGTGCGTAGCATTCCAGTGAAGTGAAGAATTAACTCATGCTTGATACAGCCTTCTGGTGAGTTGGCCTTGACATCTAACATCTATTAACATCTCTGGCCTATTCATTGCAGTGCTGCCAAGCTCATCTGCAAATATGTTTAGAGAAGTCGTTTGTTGTTTGTTTGCATTGCAGCAGAGTGCCCTTGCTCCAGGTAGCGATATCTTCATAAGAAGGACGTACAGGAACATATGGCCCTCAATTTACGAGGAAAATGTTTGCATTCAGGATTATGGTATTGTATCTAATTTGGGAAAATAGCCCTTTCTTCTTACTAATGACTGGTCTGAATCAATCAGCACTGGCACAATTATGAAGAAAATCCAATTTTGAGAACGTATCACATTTGCTACTTCCCCCATTCTGAAATATTTTATATCATTTCTTACCTGTCCAAGCCCAACCTTGTTGTCACTTGTTATAAAGCATAGGCACATTTTGACAGTGACAGGTGCACGGAACCACCATGTCACCCGGAGGACAGAAAAATTCACATTGAATGTGTCCTACATGGTGGATCATTTGCTTTAAAAGATGATGTCACTTTCACAGTGAGAGCAACACGCCAGGCTGTTTATGGACACAGTGAGTCTTTTCATTGGTCTCGGGTTTACCCTGTCAGATTAAGAGTCTCAGAATGAAATAAACAGTCAAAAATATGGCATTAAAAAGCAATAACAAATGCAGTGGCATTAGTGAATGAAAATAATTGCAGGAAGCTTTATTATTTCTGTAACTAAAGTGAAAAAAACTTCATCTGTTTTCCTGCCTCTGTGTTGGTAAATGGATAACTCATCATTTAACATCCTCGCCAGGCTGCAGACTTTCTTTTAATGGAGACAGACAATGTTTCCTCCTCTTCATGTGTGCCTTTGAAGGCACTCCTAAAAACAGTGTACAGTAATGTGCATAAAGCCTCAGGGACTCACTAATTGTTTGGCTTCAAAACAAAAACAAACAAAGACGAAAAACCTGGCAAAAATGACCAAAGTAAAAAAAAAAGTTAGCTGCAAACAAATACTTTTCCTGATCTTGAGAAAAACAGCTCAAAGCCATTAAAAAAGTCAACATTTATTATAATAATCTGTTGGTTTTGGACCAGGCCATGACTATCAGCTGTCTTCCATTATTAGGGCAACAAGACTCCGATGTGGACAGCTCATTTCCTGTGGAGGAGAGGAAGGGAACATCAGGCAGGTAACCCCTGTCTGCCATTTACAGATGATGCTTTTAAATTGTTTTTCTTACATTTTCCACGTTTTCCTTAAGAGAAGTAAAATTAGGTGATGGCGCTATTTGCAGTGCCGTTGGGATAAACAAATACTCCACTTCAGATGTCATTGATATCTGAATCCACCCATTCATTAATCAAATGCTACTCTCTCCCACTTAATCCATTTGGAATTTTGAATTGGCGCAGGATATAAAATTATTCCTGTATTGTCCCTGGGCAGAGCCGCGGCTCAGTGGCAGCTTCAGCTTTGATTCCCGCCTCTGTAGCTTCAGAGTTTGCATATTCTCTCTATTTTGGATATTATTTGCTCCTACAGTCCAAAAAACACGTAGCTAATTTCATGGCTTGAAATTACATAAAGTAGAGTGGCAACCCATCAAGGACCTTCCCTGTGCTCAGGCCCTTTGGTTGCTTGGATAAGTTCCAGGCTCACCCTGGTATTGTAAGCAGTATGGAAGATAGATAGATAGATGGATGACAACCATAACTTTGGCTGAAAAATCTGTAAGAACAGCTAGCTAGAAAATAATTTATTACAATGGGTGACATTTCGTGTTGACTTTTTTTCAGGGGGTGATGGGGGAAATGCTAAGTTCCTATAGTGTGTACAAAAATACCCTCTGTTATCAATGTAATTAATTTCTATAGCCCTCACTTCTCTGCAGGTAGGTAACTGATAAATTATTCTAGGCCAACTGGGCTTTTTTAAAAGGGGAAACAGAGGAATAAAGCACTTTACATATTTAGTGTTTGTTAAATGTGAACCTGAGGGATTTTTAAACGTAATTTGGGTTTTCAAAACTCATAATCCTACAAACGGATTAACATACACCACAGAGAATTTCAGAGGAGAATTATTATAATTTTACACTGACTTATGCATGAGGAGTTCTTGAAATGGACCAATGGTGCTGTGAGATTGGTGTGCATGAAGGACACTGGTGCTGAAATCAATTTGTGGACCATCTTGTAACCTGCTCAGAAAATATATCAAGCATATTCAGATGCACCCTTTGCTTTCATTTACCTATAGTGGATGTTTCACTGTACCTGTCAGTAACTACCGGAATGCAAGATTCTGAAGTAAACAAATTCATCAGCAAAAATGTGTAAGTTGGAGCAAGGAGGGAACTTTATGGCTACTGCGTCTACATAAATAACAGCTGTGTAAAGTCTAATATTTTTGTCCCTCGCATCTAAAATTTGCATGTACAAATTGTAATTTGTAAATAATCAGTCTAACACTTATGATTTACCATGCAATCAAAGAGGCTTGACAGTGTAATACAATAAAGTAGCATCTTGTTTTTAATTGTATGCTGAGAAGATTTGATTTCTTACATGTGAATTGCTGTAATTCCTGTTCTAATGCAAATAAGCGCCCCCCACTTTGGTCCCAAGGCTCACTTACACTAAAAATGCAAGAGGACATCACAGTAAACGTGAATCCATGGGCGCAAACGGCAAATGCGATACAAACGCTATCATTTGTCGATTTGGAGCAAAGTGTAGCTTAATGCAGTAATGTTTACTTAATGGCATAAAATAATCATGCAAACTGGTGCCTTTCCAGCTTTGCGAGCTGAAACCCGTGATCCCATCCCTGGAAGATGCTGTGGTGCACGCATAGCTTTCTGTCAACGAAATGCCTCGGGCGATGCTACAGGGCCAGGACTCGAATGGCGAAAACACACCACTGTTTCACATGGAGTGTTAAAAACAAACAGCATTCCGTCTCTCTCAATCTTTTACTGAACTAAAGGTTAGAATTATAATCATTTTTGTTTTGTTGGTAATCACCTGGGCTTTCCGAGGAACCTCAGGAGGAGGTGGGTGTGCAGACTAATGCCGCACGTGCGTAGCTGGGGTCAGCGTCAAACCCTGCTGCACCCTCAGGCACATGTGAGGGTGATCATCATCTGACAGCACTGAATTTTCACAAAATGCATGAAAAATAAATGATAGGATGGTGTTCCATCACGTCACCTAGGGGATATCATGCGGGGATGCAGCTTTCGCTCACTTCTAAGTGGCAAAGTGCAACTCATAAAACTAACTTTTTATCAGAGTTTTTTAATTTTTCTATTGTTGCCAGGAAACTGAAATTTACGAACTCCGCTCTGGTGACTTTGGAGATATAATTTAACAAATAAGTAGGCATTCTTTCAGCCAATGACATTCTGTTTTTAATTTTGCCATTTCCTTTTTATGCAAGGGTACATTCTTACCGCTATTCACATTTAAAGTTCAAAATCGAGGTGTTCGGTTGTTTATTTGCTTATCTATTGGACGTCATACCAACATCTACTGAATGACATTCTGAAACCCAGCATTAAAATTCACTTACGTTTACATTAGCTGAACAGGAATTTCTGAGGAAAATGTAGTATCCTAACTGAACAATGGAGTCTTGACTGGTGTTTTGGGAAAGCTCTATGGCTTTTGCCTTTCATAGCACAATCTCAGAGCAAGAAAAAATATCCTTTCAAATCCATAAAATACAGCAGTTTTTCTGAAACCACAATCCTGTTTAGAGTGGTGCTGTAATGAAATGCTTGAGCAAAGGGAAACACATTCATGTGGTATATTGTCGGTCAGTTGGCCTGCAGGGTGACCATGCCAGCCATTGTCACCTGTACTCCCAGAATGCTGTACTTGGCCTCTGGCTTTACATGTGGCATCTCTGTTATGGACCTAGTCTAGCATGAGCTGCCCTCACAGTTGATTCCAGCTTGTGAATAAACAAACTTTTTCTTCAGAGCATCTCCCCCCCCCTCCCCCTTTGTTTTTCCTTCTTGAACAGAACATCATATTCTGCTTACTTAGCGAGTTCAGCTGCTGTATCAACCAGTTTGGTTGCCAGTGAATAAATTCTAGGGTGGACATTAGAGGCAGCCCATGAAATAGTGGAACCAAAGATGGAGTGAGACTGGTCACAGTTTAGCAACTTATGGCGGAAACATTTTACTTCATCAACATCAATCAATGCCTGAAATCCATCTGTATGCTTCCATCTCTGTATCCATCTCTATGCCAATGCAATGCAGTTTGGAACACCAACCATTATAAACCATCAAGGGACTATAGTGTCGTCAAAATAAAAGTCCCATCAACAGTAGTGCCCTTAAGGGATTGAAACATCATAAAGTTTAGCAAAAAGATACATCTGGTAATCGCAGTGCGGCTTATTTGGTGGCTTGCTGGGTTGCATTGTTGCCTCATACCTCCCGAGTCGGGGGTTCAGATCCTGCCTCTTGTGTGGAGTTTGCATGTTCCCTGGGTATTCTCCTGGCTTCCATAGACATGTTGTTATATTAATTGGTACCCTGTGATGGAATGGCATTCTAGCTAGGCTGTGCAGTAGGCTGCTTGGGATCAGCTGCAAACCTTGATTCTGAACAGAATATGTGATTCAGTGATGGAGGGATGCACAGAGTTAAGGTGATTTACATTACATGACATATATACAATGATCATTAAAAATATTGGCAGGAAGGGTTCCTTTGGTTGTGGAGTGCTGTCTTCTAACGTTCCACTGTCTGTTGCTCTCATATATGCTGTACAGATCATTAGAACTTGAAGAAGCAGAAGGAGCCAATGATATTGCTGATGTATTTGCCAATTATCTGTGATTATAGTGTTTAATACAGGCAATCAAGGCTGCATCTATTAAAGCACACTTTAGTCTTACAGCAAAGTTGATAAAATTGTGAGTCATTTTTTGTAAATGACCTTTTCACTGCCGTCCGTTCTCAAGCCAAGGCTGATGACACAATGGGGTTGTTTAGTCAAGGCAGAGATAAAGTGGGGTGAAGAGGTCAAATTGTAACTGAGATGATTTGTACTTGCATAAGGTCAATTGAGTAGCTATTTCCATATCTCCAGTTCTCGTTAACAAATTTATGGGTCTCTCAGGTGACCCACTCAAGAGCCATAAAAGAAAAACAGTATGTATGTCAGGGATCTGGAACGTACCCTATGTATATTTTGTTAATACTTTTTAATTTGCTTTTCAAGACTACAGAAATGTACTTTTTAAATAAGTTCAGAGATTCCTTCACACATCCTTCTGTCTCTAAGCCTTTATGTAAGAATTATAATATTTGCCTGAAAATAATGTAGATTTACTTAGAATCTTCGGATTTGGGGCAGGGTAGGTTATTTGAATGTTTTTCCATTAGGTATTCATCAACCTTTCTGCTTCATACATCTCCTAACTGCTTATCCTGGTCACACGGTGTTATGGGGGCTTGGAGCCTATCCCAGGCAGCACAGGATGCCAGTCGATCGCAGAGCACACAAACACGCACACACACACAATAGGCAAATAAGAGTCACCATTTAACCTTAACACTGAGGGAGGGAACCTGAGAATTTAAAAGGAATCCACATGACTTAGGGAGAGAACATACAGCATGGAGGTGGCACTCAAACCCACAGCCTTGGAGGTGTGCGATAGCAGGGCTGCCCACTGAACCACCATGCCACTCCTTCCTGTTCCATTCCATTATAATAGTGTTTCCCAACCCGGTCCTTGGGGCCTCCAGGCAGTCCACGTTTTTGTTCCCTCCCGGCTCCCAGCCAGACAGTCCACATTTTTGCTCCCTCCCGGCTCCCAGCCATACAGTCCACATTTTTGCTCCCTTCCGACTCCCAGAAAGACTTACCGGGACTGTCTGGGGGTCTGTGTCTGCCCCGAGGACCGGATTGGGAAACTGCATTATAATGTTATAATAATGATACGACCACGGTCAATAGTAAAACCATCCAGACACATAATTTTGTTTCCCCGAACCAACCACTTGCAGCAATGCTGAATGATTTTTATACTATATACATGAAGCGTAAAGCCTTACCAGAACGCAAGTAAACTCAGGAAGCAAGCAAACTAGAATCTAGCAAGCATGCAGGAAAAAGAGGCTTTCTTGTATATCTGAGTAAGACATGTCTGTAAGAATGAAAAAGAAAGCCATTATTTTTCAATGAAAATTAGATGTGCATGCAGTTTAATCAGTTTTCTTACGGGTAACAATGTATTATTGTGCTAATATTAAATACATAAATGTCTGTAAATAAAAGGATTTTTCCTATATTTGCATTTAAAAATAATACAACTGCAGTTCCACAGAATACCAGATTTTTCCGAATTATTATAATTCGCCTTTTAGTCTTGTCTGCTTTTCGGGGACAAAGGTTCCCAGTGCTGTCAGAATGAGGTGAAATCTGTCCGTAATGTACTCTGTGAAAGGGAGGTATTTCGCTGTGTTATCCCAGCGGGCGATCAGTGAGTGCTGCTGATGAAATATCTGCTTTATAAGCTGCGTGTGTGTTCAGAGGGACGTCCTCACTTGGCGTGGCTGCGACAGGCAGATGCACATTTCCGTGATGCCTGGTACATTATATTTTGTGCATGAAGGAATATATTTACCGGGTAATATCAGGTTAGCGTAGCTTCAGTTGCCCTGGTGTTGCACCATAATTGCATGTTCACATTCAGAGATTAATAAAGAAAATGTTTTATGAAGCCTGTCAGCAAAAAAAGATTAAAAATCCACCTTATAACCCGAGGCAATGTCTCCACTTAATGATGCTTTATAAGCTGTGACCTATGAGTGATTTGTTTATATCAAAATAAGACGAATAGGACAGTCAACATGATATTATTTCAAATAGTTTAATGTGCTTTAGTTGACTGTTTTGACCGTTCCATTAGGGCTCGCTGCTGGCGGGAGGGAGGGCCGTCTGATTAAGCTACACTCCAGATGTGCTCATTTACTCAGTAATCAAACTTACATCAGGGGGAAGCTGGTCACATTAAACTTAGTGGGCCTCAAAGAAATGTTTAACTTTGGATATTTACTGTGCTGTTAAAATATGCATAATTCATGCCCTGGGCTTAATAAAATGCTAACAAGGATGAATTATGTATTGTAGCAAATATTATGTATATCTTTTACCAAGCATAGGAGAGGAAGAGAGTCTGAAATAAGCAATAGCAACATGCCGAACCTTTCAGTGCATCCCACTGTGACAGTGTTGGGGGGGGGGGGGTGTTCCCAGGGCTTGACTCACTGAGACCCATGTTGACCATGACCAGTGAGCTATTTTGGATCTTGCCTCATGTCTCGCCTGGAATACAAAGCCGGCATTTATTCTTGTAATAAACCTCTTGATATCAGACGTGCCCCATTCAGCTCATTCATTGCTTTTACGAATGAACTAAAATTGTCAACTAAAACAGCTGCATTTTTTTAAATACTGTAATTATCTTTTAAAAATCTGTTACATAATTTCTTAGTTGATTTTTAAAGCAATAAGCATGGGGAAACAATTTATTACCTGTGATAGGGGATAGGGGATACCTGTGTACCCCAGCCCTGTACCCTGTGATAGACTGGCGTCCTGTCCAGGGTGTACCCCAGCCCTGTGCCCTGTGATAGACTGGCGTCCTGTCCAGGGTGTACCCCAGCCCTGTGCCCTGTGATAGACTGGCGTCCCAACCAGGGTGTACCCCAGCCCTGTACCCTGTGATAGACTGGCGTCCTGTCCAGGGTGTATGTACCCTAGCTTCAGGCAAATTTAGTTGCAAAACAGAGTTACTAAATGCCAGTTTTGTTTTACTCTTTGCGCTGTCAAGTATGACTGTCTTGACTGTGTTTCTTAAACACGCTAGATCTGACCCCCCTGAACAGCTGGCAGGCAGGCCGGCAGCTGCTTGACCAATTTCTGCATCTAACTGCTAAACTCACCTCCTTCACATCGTATGGATTTCCAGGTGTGTTTTACTTGACACGCTCATTATTCCTATTCCAGACGCAACATGTATCAGTATTAAGTCATAAACAGTGTCATTTTCCTGAGATAAAGGCACAATTTGGGGAGATGCAAACTGCTAGAATGCAGGGAAATCTGCAGCTTTAAACATTTTTAATGTTTTAAAGTTGGAAGCATAGCAGGGAAAAAGTTACCTTTGCAGCCTACACCTTTGTAGGGTCTTGTTTACTAGCTGGTTTGTTACATTTATGCTGACATTTACAGTGCACATTTATTAGAAAAATGTACATGTTTTGTACCCATCTACAGTTTGCCCTTTCTTTGAAAATCTCACCTCCCTCGTGTCACGGATTCCATGCTGATGTTCTGCCATTTTCTGTTTTATATGACAGCACCATTGTAATGAGGGCCTGTAGACTAGGGTCTGTAAGCCTCTGCCATTCTGAGACAGTCCATAAGTCCTTTATCCATAAGTATGCAAGGCTGTTAATTACGCTCAGAAATTAGGATTCGGCGGCTATTCAGAATGCCCCACTGTAAAAGGTCAAGTGCCCTGGTGATGTCACATCTGTTTGGCTCCAGACTTAACAGGGTCATTGAGAAACACAATGCATTTCCGATAGGTATAAATGCAGAATCCTGAGACATTTTGGGTGGTTCCATGGTCTGCCTTTTAATGAGCAGTGTGTATTTTAGTGCTGAAGTATGAAGGCAAAATTAATGAAGCCCTACTGGCAGCACGTGTAGACAGTGACAGTATATTACAGAATTAAGGAAACTTGTCTAAAATACGGACACTTTTTTTTACCTTCAAACTAGACCTATATACCTATATTGCCTGTAAAGTTTCATTTGCACTTTGTCAGAAGTATTTAAAAAATGTAATTCCGCCCACTATGGGGCGGTTTAGGTTTTCCTCAGTTCAGTGGTGTAATGCAGTGTTCGGTAAGCTGGTTCTTTAACTTGCCCCGTGTGTGTGCTTGCGCGCGAGAGAGATAGCATCATGGACTGGCATCCGGTCCAGGGTATCCCCTGGCCTCTGCTTCCTGGGATAAGTTCCAGGCCTACCACCATGACCCTGTTATGAAACATGGATGTACTGCTGGATGCATATGCCCCATTGTTAGCTGGGAAGTCTACTGATCTACAGTTATTCTCCTTTGCTCATGTGTTCTATGTATTCATAAAACTCCCTGTAGGAAAATGTCGACTTTTTGTTGATAGTATCTTCGGCAATTTATCCCATTCATGATGAAATATGCTATAATTAAGACATTGCACTTAGTGATAATATGGAATCAGTTTAATTCCCTGTCCACCCTGTGCTTTAAGAGGATGATAAACATAACTAGCAATACTGATAGCTCACCACCTCATAAAATCCACCCTGTAACCTGGATTAACAAAAGGCAAATTCATGCGTTTGTTACATTCCTTGCAGGGGCGTAATACAAACCAAGTTTGTGGGTAGGTATCATTTCAAAACTACACACAAGATATAAAGATCTGATTGATCTGCATCCTGTCCTGTCATCTTTGAAAAATGCCTCTAACTTAGTCTGCTTCATTCTACCGTTCTGGAAATAATACAAAAATAGAAAAAGTCACTGACATGATGATGGTCATACATTCAGTAATAGCAACAAGCGGATAACTGCGGTCTATCACTGTATATGCCCTGTGTAAATTTAATACATAGGCTATGTTTCCCTCAGACTGGAAAAAAGAAAAAGGCACACAGAACAATCACACTCGCACAAAAGACAACTGGTTCATAAATTTGCAAATCCGCAAAAAGACCCTATGTGATTACAACTATTTACGTTTGGCGTAATGCATTGTGCAGTGATTTTGAAATGAAATAAGCAGTGGCAGTGTTACATTTAACTAGACAGCTAACTAGTTAATTTCAGCCAGAAAATACTTTGTTCAAAATAGGTGACAGGGAGGTGTGTTGGTATTTGTGGCTAGCTAGCAAGTACTGAAGGACAGCGTAATTTCTACAGGCATAACTCCAAACTGAGTTGGTCTGCCATCTTTCTCGCTGGCTAATGTTAGCTAACTAACATTCACTTAGGATCACAACGCAGCTTCACAGTAGGTCTCCGCTAGCACATTGATTACACAGCCATCCAAGCAGGCATGTACACGATATATTTTGACAGTTTTAGGCTAATGCTGCATATTTCTGTGGGACAACAACAACAGAAATGATTCAGGTGACTTATACTTGCAGTGGCACATTTACTTGGCTAGAAAATGTAAACAGTTAAAGATAGCTAAGCTTGTTTGCCACTGAGATGTGGGTCGTGAATGTAAAGAGGGGACAACTCGTTGATGTGTAGAGTTGCCTGTAGAAGATGGGAATGATGAAGGACGGGGAGGGGATTAAGAGAGGCGATCTGACGGAGGAAGCTCACTTATTGGTCAGATTACCCTGGGGATGATGAGGAATGGGGAGGGGATTGAGAAATGCGATCTGACGGAGGAAGCTCACTTATTGGTCAGATTACCCTGGGAATGATGAGGAATGGGGAGGGGATTGAGAAATGCGATCTGACGGAGGAAGCTCACTTATTGGTCAGATTACCCTGGGGATGATGAGGAATGGGGAGGGGATTGAGAAATGCGATCTGACGGAGGAAGCTTGCTCATTGGTCAGATTACCCTGGGAATGATGAGGGAAGAGGAGGGGATTAAGAGATGTAATCTGATGGAGGAAGCTCACTTATTGGCCAGATTACGCTGACTGCAAGTTTAATGACGTGTTATTCGCAGTCAATGTAGACACGTTATTGGTTGACTTAATAATTAATGTATACATTATGTTTTTATAAAATATTGGGAAGTCACATGCTTACCTAAATATAGTGGCACAACACCACTGACTCCCTGTGAATTTAGGAACCATCTCCATTTTACTCTGTTTTTATATAATATTAAAAAAATGTTCACCCACTCTGTGCTTAGATTCATACCCTATGCTACATTAACATCCAACTGGTGTGAGAATCAATCTTGTTACAATGTTGAACTGAATACAGAGATTGAGCATGACAAGTTAAGCGTTTAGGCATCTAGAACTTTCTCTTTTCAATATCGAAGTAGATGGGGAAACAGACTACAAAAAGCAACTGTATTTTGACAGGTATAAAAAGAGCAAAAGCGTAACATGAATGGAATTGTTGGGGACAAATGGAACCAATTAGCATAGCTACAGTCTTAGGGTCAAGTGTCAAGCTTTGGTCTCGGTTACTTGGATATGAAACACAACAAAAGACTACAATTTTTACATAATGAGTGGGGATATTAGTGAGCCTGCTCCTAGCACAAATGTCAGTGAGCTGAGTCTCCCTCTTCAGAGAGATGTACGCCACACTCCCCACAAATGGTTAAGATGTGTTAGCAAGAGCATGAAGGATGCCGGATTGTAAAATTGGTCGCTCACAAATTCCTCCCTGAGTATCCGTATGTATTTATTTCCACCAGCAGAGTGTCTCATTCAGCTAATCACCCAACCCTCAAGCCAAGAAGTGTTTGAATTGAATGTGCTGTACGCCTGGAAGCACATGTGGGTGGCTGTGGCTATGGAGGCTGAGTTTTCTGGTCCCTTGTATCAAATTGATGTGCACTAACATATGATGTCATATTTATTAACATATATTCTCATATTGAACTGAGTAATTTGGGTCTATAGTATTGCAATTATTTATGCACAATATTCTGCTTTAAATGTTCCTGCTGGAAGGAAAAAAATAACCTTTTCTCTGAACGTATAGAAATGTTCCCTGTACTAATGTAATGTAATGAATTCTTCACTTCCAATCCCAACTACAGCATTTACTGTATCACCATGGATACTTGTACTCATTATATTGTAAATGATCTCCTTGTGGATACTCCCCACACACTTGTTGTAGTTACTGTTGTTGACCTATCCCTGGGTAATAATTGCAAATAGTGATATAGTTCCCATGCTGGTATGTTTGTTCCCAATTGCAGTTTCTTTGCTATAGTTGTACTTTTCTTGTATATACAGCTCCCAGTGTGACTAAAATGTTTGGAACCATATGCAATTAAATCTTTAAGCTTCAAACTTACATGATTAAGTAGCTGAAAAATTATGGGCCAGCATGCTGTTCTCTCACACGGAGAGTCTCTGCCTCCGGCTTCATCTGCAGGAGTCATGGTGGCATCCAACCTCACTGGCTGTTCGCCGGCTCCGCGGATGTGACCGGAGAGCCACGGCTCCAGGAACTCTGCTCATTAGCCTCAACCCACAGACACTTGCTGATAGGAGCTGAGACCCGAAGAGCGGAGCTGTGCAAGGGGAAGCGGCGCCCGCAGGCCAGCGGATTGCTTGTTCCGAGTTATTTAGTCATTTGAAGATCCTGAGCCTTTCCGCTGGAGATGTCTCGCCCTGAGGAGCACCATTTAACACAAACTAAGCGCATTTACCCGGCTTGTTGCCCGCTTTCTGGATACATACACTATGTTGCCAAAACTATCGGGACGCCTGCCTTTACACACTCATGAACTTTAATGACATCCCATTCTTAATACATAGGCTTTAATATGAAGTTGGCCCACCCTTTGCAGCTATACCAGCTTCAACTCTTCTGGGAAGGCTTTCCAAAAGGCTTAGGAGTGTGTTTATGGGAATTTTTGACCATTCTTCTAGGAGAGCATTTGTGAGGTCAGGCACTGATGTTGGACGACAAGTCCTGGCTCATAGTCTCTGCTCTAATTCATCCCAAAAGTGTTCTGTTGAGTCGAGGTCAGGGCTCTGTGCAGGCCAGTCAAGTTCCTCCACACCACACTCGCTTATTGATGTCTTTATAGACCTTGCTTTGTGCACTGGTGCGCATTCATGTTGGAACAGGAAGGGGCTATCCCCAAACTGTTACCACAAAGTTAGGAGCATGAAATTGTCCAAAATGGCTTCGTATGCTGAAGCATTAAGAATTCCTTTCACTGGAACTAAGGGGCCAAACCCAACCCCTAAAAAACAACCCCACGCCAAAATCCCCCCTCCTCAAACTTTACACTTGGCACAATGCAGTCAGGCAAGTACCATTCTCCTGGCAACCAGCAAACCCAGACTCGGATTGCCAGACAGAGAAGCTTGATTCGACACTCCAGAGAACACGTCTCCACTGCTCTAGAGTCCAGTGGCTGTACGCTTTACTCCACTGCATCCGACACTTTGCATTGCATTTGGTGATGTAAGGCTTGGATGCAGCTGCCCGGCCATGGAACCCCATTTCATGAAGCTCTCTACGCACTCTTCTTGAGCTAATATGAAGACCACATGAAGTTTGAACGTCTGTAGCTATTGACTCTGCAGAAAGTTGGTGACTTCTGCACACTGTGCGCCTCAGTATGCGCTGTCCCTGATCTGTGATTTACCAAATTTACCAAATTGTGGCTGAGTTTCTGTTGTTCCCAATTGCTTCCACTTTGTTATAAAACCACTAACAGTTGACCACAGAATATTTAGTAGTGAGGAAATTTCACGAATGGACTCATTGCACAGGTGGCATCCTATCACGGTACCACGCTTGAATTCACTGAGCTCCTGAGAGCGACCCATTCTTTCACAAA
>JAAGVU020000035.1:24725612-24745127 GCA_011763525.2 Mormyrus iriodes | reverse complement strand
GTGCGCCGTCTGCGTGACGGCGGTGGAGAGCCGGTGGGCAGGAGCCGTCCAGGCGATGGCGGGGAGCCGGCTGAAGTGCGCCTTCGAGGCGAAGGCTGAGAGCCGGCTAGAGTGCGCCTTCGGGGTGAAGGCGGGGAGCCGGCTGAAGTGCGCCTTTGGAGCAAAGGCGGAGAGCTGGCTAGAGTGCGCCTTCGGGACGAAGGTGGGGAGCCGGCTGAAGTGAGCCTTCGGGGTGAAGGCAGAGAGCCGGCTGAAGTGCACCTTTGGGGCAAAGGCAGAGAGCCGGCTGAAGTGCGCCTTCGGGACGAAGGCGGTGAGCCGACAGGCAGGAACCGTCCGGGCGACGGTGGGAAGCAGGCAGGCGGGAGTCGTCTGGGCGATGGCGAAGATGAACGGGCGGGAGAGAGCCGTCCGGGACACGGCGGCAGAGAACTGGGCAGGCGCCATCCTGGCGACGGCGAAGGAGAGCAGGGCAGGTGCCGTCCAGGAGATGGCGGCGAGGTACTGCCTACCGTGAGCCTGCGGACGCAGTCCGAGTGACTGCGGAGGGGTGCCGGCTGGAGTGCGCCGTCCAGGCGATGGCGGGGAGCGCCGGCTGGCGTGTGCCTTCAGGGCGAAGGCGGCGGCGTGCCGGCTGGAGTGAGCCATCTTGGCTTGGCGGGACCCACGGGGAGAGCTGGCGGCGCGACAGGACCCTCGGGCGACCGACAGGTCGGCATGGACCTTCTGGGTGCCGGCGTCGAAGTGCTGGCTGGCATGCACTGTCCATGCGACGGCGTCGGAGAGCCGGCTAGAGTGCGCTGTCTAATCTGCGGAGGGGAGCCGGCGGGCGGACGCCGTCCTGGCGACGGCGGAGGGGAGCTGGCGGGCGGGCGCCTTCCGGGCGGTGGCGGAGGGGAGCCGGCTACAGGGCGCCTTTGGGGCGAAGGCCGTGGAGAGCCGGCTGGAGTGCCCCTTCCTGGCGAAGGCGGCGGCCTCGGGGTAACCTGCTGGAGCGAGCACGGCTCAGTGGGACCTTCGGACGGCCGGAGCGGCTGGGCTGATGGAGCAGTTGCCGCTGTCCAGGCTGCCACCAGCCATTCCATCCTCGCCTGGACGGTGGTCAACGTCTGCGGCAAGGAGTGGCGACCAGCCGTCGCAAAGACCCGGTCCAGATCCCGAAACTGTGCCTGGAGATCCGGGTCATCCGGGACCGTGGGGCTGGACCACATCCTCCAGAATACCTCCTGGAGGGTGAGGAACAATCGCACCTCCTCTGGGATGTCCAGAGGAGGGCTGCCAGCAGGCGAGAGCTGTCTGAGGAACGGAGGCGAACCCGCCGGACAGAGCACTGGCAGCCGCAGGTGAGCCGGCAGGGGCTGTCGAGGCGACTCTATGGGCTCCGCACCCAGAGCGCGAGGTGTTGCGGGGTCTGTCGGGCGAAGGAGCAGCTCTGCGAAACCTGCGGGGAGAGCCCAGGACTCCTCGGGGTCTGCAGACAGAGCGTGGGGCTCCGTAGGGAGCGGGAGCAGCCTCCCCCCATGCAGTTCCTCCTCCTCGGCTAGTTCCGGGACGTCTTCGTTCAGCCCTAGAAGGTCTCAGATCCAGCGGTCATCCTCCTGGGTGAGGGGGAAGATCGCCCCGCACCATCCCGGGGCTTTGAGAAGTGTTTCAGCCCCTTCGGGATCCGAGGAATGGCATCTGCAGGGGCTACCTGAACACCTGCCGAGTGCTCGGCTGGACCACCCCCGGCGGCGCCATCGGCAACCCCTAGGACCCATGGTCACCAGGACCCATTAGGGTGGCGCGGGTCCCGAACCAGGGAGTTCGCTCGGGGCCCCATGCTGCGGGGGTAGCCAGGGAACCGAGGGACAGGACCCTGGCCGACGGAGGCGGCTGGGAGTCCTGTCGTCGGTTGCAGTATCGGTCGGTCTTTCTGTCATGACCGCGGGCTAGTTGACGAGGCATGTTGCCGATAGACAGAACGCAGAGACGGGCAGAGATGGTGAACCCCGTGAGGGGACTTTATTTGTGCGGCTTGTAGCACACGTAGGGACAGGCAACGGGTGGACATGCCACGACACTTACAAAGACCGACAAAGGGGCACTGGACTGGGGAAGCTTATATACAGGGAAAACAGGGAGGAGTAAATGAGGGGCACCTGTGGATGAGTAACATGGGGCGAGAACACGAGGTAACTATCAGCAATCAACAGGTGTGGCTGCTTTACAGCCCTGCCTGTGGGGAACACTGGGGAAACACAGACAGGGAAGGGCTGGACGTCACAGGAACAAGCTTAACCAGGTTTAGTAAGTTAAATAGTATATATCACCAGCTAACGTTAGTTAAGCAATTAAATTTATCATGTCAAAAAGCAAGTTAAATAGCATATAGCACCAGCTAACGTTAGCAAGGTAATTAAATTTGGCACTTAAAAAACACGACACTCCAGCGGCCAAAGTTTACTCAATATGCCACTGAATATTTCCACTCTTCTTTTCAGAAATTATGCCTTACTCACTCACTGGTAGTCTTCTTCCTTAACTCCTGTGAGTCATGACCGGCATTTTTTGATGATGACCAGAGACATGCTGAGCTGCTGCGCTCTGTGAGCCCCCCTCTGTGGGCCCTGGTGGTGTCAGACTGTGTGTGATTCAAGACCGCCTTGCTGACTGTGCATTTGCTGAGTTGCATAATTGAACATAGAGGCATATCATGCATGTGCGACCAATGAGAGGAGGGGGCAGTGGAGGGCAGCAAATTTATCAGGGGGAGCCAAGGTGGCGCCAGTGGATGGGCTACAGCAGCAGAATACCACACCAGGAGCCACTTCTGTCAGCTAAGAACAGAAAACTGAGGCTACAGTGGATGGGGCTCACCAAAGCTGGACAATGGAAGATTGGAAAAATGTTGCCTAGTCTGATGAGTCTTGATTTCTGCTGCAGCACTCAGGTGGTAGAGTCAGAATTTGGATCAACAATTCAGGCTGGTGGTGGTGTAATGGTGTGGGGGAGATTTTCTTGGCACACCTTGGGCCCCTTAGTACCAATTGAGCATCATTTAAATGCCACAGCCTACCTGAGTATTGTTGCTGATCATGTCCATCCCTTTATGACCACAGTGTACCCAGCTGGATAACATGCTATATCACAAGGCTCATATCATCACAGACTGGTTTCTTGAACATGGCAATGAGGTGAGTCTACTCAAATGGCCTCCACAGTCACCAGATCTCAATGCAATAGAGCACCTATGGGATGTGATGGAACGGGAGATTCACATCATGAATGAAAGGGGGTCCAACCTGATACTAGCAAGGTGTAAAGTGAATGTACTTAATTGTTGTAGGTACCATTGTTTATATCCCCGTCGTTTGGGTGAATAGTTATACTCTCTAGATTTTGATAATGTTCAGTTTGCGAATAACCTTTTTAGAAGGATTCCTGCTTTAAACATTGTATGTATAGAATTTGTTGGAGTATTAAATGGTGTTATCAACACAGCAATGAACCAGTCCAGACATACATGTAGATCCAAGGAGATTCCACTTTTTATTCCTTACTCTTGGAAGCGCTTAATGCTCGTCTTAGAGGTCAGATTATTTCTTACTGCACGCATTGGCTTATGTCCAAAAAAGCTCTCCGATGCCTTCTCACCTGCCGTTGCCAATATGCCCTGAAGCTGTCTCCAAAATTGTTTAAACAACATCTCGATCAAACTGAATTTAGCCTATTGGCCATGACTAAAGTGAATTCAGCTTTTGACATTATTATGAGTTTGATGACAAGAACAGTTTTAAGATGTCGTTGCCCATGTTATTGCGCTGTATAGAACCTCAGACCCACTTAAAATTTTTTTGTTCTTTTTATAAATCAAAGTTTACCTTTGCCCCTGTTGACATGATACAGTTTCTTGATAATTGGTCCCATAACAGCTGATGAACTTGATGCACCCATTCAGCACCAATCAGGTAAGACCGCTGGTATTTGTGTACCTCTACTGGTATTTGAGGAGGTTTACCTCCTTCTTTACAGAGACAGGTATCACTATCACGGTTTAAGCAGCCTCCTTGTAACTGTTACACATTCATGAGGCTTATCAGCATTGATGTAAAAGTTTTTCCTGACCATTGTCATATCAGAGTCATATCAGTAAATAAATGTACATACACTTTTCAATGTGATTTATTCTGAACATTTGTACCTTGGTTTCCCATGGTGTTTTTTTGCATTTCTGAAGAAATTAGAATTTTCTGGATTTGTATTTTGTATACATCCCCTCTAGCCTCAGCCTTAGTCTGATTATTTCCCAGCATTGTGTGTTCAGGGCCAGCTCTACCTTTTCAGGGGCTCTAGACAAAGCTTTATTTGGGAAGCCCAAGAAAATTGTTGATCATTTCACTTCCTCCGCTACACAAGTAATCAGGGGCCCTCGGCAACTGCCTGTTCTGTCTGTATCTAGATACACTTCAAGATTGCCCCTTTCTCTACTGCAGTTATTTTCTTTACTTGTAAAACCTTTTACTAGCTCTTAGGGCATCTCCTTCATTTAAAGCTGGTTTTCAGAATAGAGCATTGGTTGTGGCAGCCAGTAATGTAATAACTGCCAAAAACAAAATATTTTTTTAATACATTAATGATAATTATTACATTACTGGTTGCTACTTCAGCCAGTAATATAATAACTTATCATATTATTGGCTGCTATAGCTCTGTATGCAAAATATGCTAAGTTACTAACAGGGTTGCACATTTACTGGCTATTTTGGCTATACTTGAATGTTTTAACTTGCTGTTGGATATCAATTTAATTTGCAAGATAGTGGAAGCCTACCCATAAGTACAGCAGTGTTCCAGCAGTCTTATTTCACCTTTCATCTCCCTAATTTCGTATTCAGCAGGACATATGCATACATGCCACTGTGACTGATGGAGAGGTGCCTGTGTGCTTGGTAAAGAACCTCAGATGGCAACCATCTGACATTAGGACCATCATGGAGTAACACCCAAAACTTCACATGCCTGGAGAAGAATGTTCATTCCAGCTGTGGCTATTCCCAGTATCCGCACTCCCCTTTAAGATAACCTCCCTGATTGTGCTGTGGGTCCATCCAGACATTACTGGCTGAATCACCAGCTGTGCTCTTCCTGGAGATGAATGTTCATTACAGCTGCCGCCATGCCCAACATCCACACTCCCGTTTAAGATAATATCCTTAATCATGCTGACGATAAATAATAATAAATGAACTAGGGGCGGGGGATTTGCTTGTAAATCGATCGTGACATGTATGGACAACGTCCCCTTTCTCCCCAATTATAGGCGGTCCTGCCCAATAGTAGTTCATATCCTGCTCCTTATAATAATATGTTTAACTTACAGTGTAAGTTAAACATATATATTTTAATGTTAGAATTGATTTGCAAAATGAAAACATTCAGATCGAAAGAATTTGTAGACATAAGACCGTCTTGTCTGATGACCAAGGAAATGTTAGGTCTTCAGATGTTCTGGTTGCTTGTGTTTATGTTGCTCATTAATTTTTTAAGGTTTTCCAATGTGCCTCTTTAATTATATAAGACTGAGGCTATTTCCTAATATTTATATTTTTATTTTGCTTGATTTATGGCCTTATCTCTATACGATTTATTTCCAATAAAAATGCAATTACAAAATAATCAATGAGCACTATTTTCTCTATTCCTGTAGTTAATAAACTGATAATAGATGATGTTGCTACCATGTTCTTAATAGTAATTTTGCTTGTCCTGAAACACCACTAACCCGCTTTCTGGAATATCCCCTGCCGTTATTTAACTGATAGTAGATGGATACATCCAAAGCTCTTTTGGACCAAACGATGGTCGCTGTAAGTATAAGCTTTTTGACAAATGGATGTATGCAGTATATTTGCCTTTTTCTTTTCACTTGTTTGCTCAAAGAAACAAGAAAGACTCATTGTAACTGCTGCTAGTGCTTGTCTCACTGAGGAAATTTTTACCCATTCCGTAAGGTTTTAGAGAAACCAACTGAAAAACAGTCTTCTTTATGATACATTGACATTTTGACAACTACTAAACACTAGCTATTCTGACTGAATGGCTGACTGACTATACAGACCCACTAAATTAAAACAACCATTATAAACAGACCGCTGTGACTGGATAGAAAGTGTCCAATATGATGAAGTTTTAACATGACAGTGGCATAGTGACCAGTCGTTCCTCCCCATTTTGGGCCGCAAACCATAGCTTGGGAGCCCCTGCTCTAGAGGAAATGGAAAAACTGTGAAAGCATAATAGGGCCCCTTTAAATGATCAGTGAAATATGCACAGAGTAATCAAACTCCATTCAAAGCACAGGTTCTGATATTTGACCTCAGCTGTTACAAAACCTCTTCAATAATACATTAATGCTGGGTTTATATTTGTGTTTTTCTGTTCGTTATTTAGCCAAACCTGCTTTTCATCATTTACATTTACAGCATTTGGCAGACGCCCTTAGCCAGAGCGACTTACATAAATGCTTATAAGTCTCATCAGTGAATACATTCTGATATTGGTTCAATAGAACCTGGCTAAGAATACTATTACTCTAAAAACTCTGTTGGCAAGTAATTTATTTGTAAGAGTATAATCCTGGAAGTGCTAATCCAAGTACTTCTGAAAGAGGCAGGTTTTTAGCCGTCATTTGAAGGCACCCAGTGACTGAGCTGTAGTTAATAAACATCTAGGGGGAGTTCATTCCACCAGATAGGTGCCAAACCAGAGAAGAGTCTAGATGCATGTCTTCCTTGCACCTTGAGATGGTAGGACCAGTCCAGCGGTGCTGGAGGATCGGAGAGAGCTTGGTGCAGTGCAGGGTGTGATGAGTTCTTTTATATTGGAGGGTGCTGGTACATTTTTGCCTTTGTAAGCAAGTATCAGTGTTTTGAATCTGATGTGGGCAGCTACAGGAAGCCAGTGGAGGGAGCATAGCAATGGTGTGGTGTGGGAGAACTTGGAAAAGTTGAAAATGAGTCGGGCAGCTGCATTCTGAATGAGTTGCAGAGGACGAATGGCACTCAGAGGCAGACCTGCTAGGAATAAGTTACAGTAGCCTAGTCACGAGATGACAAGAGATTGAACAAGTACCTGAGTGGCCTGTGTGGAAAGAAATGGACAAACCCTTCTGATGTTGAAGAGGAGAAATCAACATGAGTGGGAAAAATTATCAATGTGAGAGGAAAAAGACAGGTGATTGCTCATGGTTACCCCGAGGTTATGAGCAGTGGCCGAGGGACAAATCAGAGAGTTGTCCAGGGAGATCACAAGATCCTGGTGTGGAGATGGATCTAGGATGAACAGCAGTTCAGTTTTCCTAGGGTTGAGTTTCAGCTGATGAGCTGTCATCTAAGATGAGATGTCTGCCAGACATGCAGAGATCCGACTGGAGACTTGTGTGTCTGAGGGAGTAAAGGAAAGGATAAGTTGAGTATTGTCTGCATAGCAGTGATATGAGAATCCATGTGAGGATATGACCTCACCAAGAAATCTAATATAGAGGGAGAACAGAAGAGGACCATGAACTGGCAGTCTCTGAGGAATATGCTGCTTTGAAGCCAGATTCAGAGGGATTCACAGTGGGTTTCTTCAGGAACTTTTCTGAATGTCGTTGGTACGTGACTATATGTTATGGAGCTATTAATGATAGTGGTGATGAAGGGGAGAAGGTCATGAAAGATTGTCTGAAGCATTGAGGAAGCAACTGGCTCCAGGAGGCAGGTGGTAGGTTTGCATGACGAGACGATTTGCAGGATCTCTTCTTTTGCTATATTGGAAAGTTCAGCCAGAGAGGGGGGAAGGGAAATACTTAATATGTAGTGTGTTAGTTGGGGTGGGAGAGAATGACTGACAGAGATCAATCTTTTCATCAAAGAAGCTGGCGAACTCTTCGGTGGTCAGAGAGGACGGAGCAAGAGGAGTTGGCAGGTTGAGTAATAATGAAAAGATGTTATGGAGTTTGTGAGGATCATGTGCGGCGATTTCCAGCTTTTCCTTGTAGAAGGCCGTCTTAGCAGCAGTCACATCAGATGAGAATTTGGACAGAAGAGAATGGTAAGAAGACAGATCTGTGTTGAGTTGTGATTTCTTCCTCTTCCTCTCAGCTGCTCTTAGTTTTCTTTGATAGATATGCAATACATCCGATAGTCAAGGAGCAGGGCAAGTTGTCTTCCTGGGTTTGGAAGAGAGTAGGCAGAGGTGATCCATGGTTGAAGAAAGTGAGGGGAGGAGAGTGTTGGTCGCTGACTCCAGTGGTATGGAGGAAAAGGGGTCAGGGTCTGGAAGGTATGATAGAGTGCAGGAAGCTACAGATGAAGGGGACACAGTGGAGGTTTTGTCGAATGGGGGAGAAATATTGATAGGTGAGTTTAGGCAGGATAGGTAGGGTGATGGTAAAGTATACAAAGTGATGATCAGAGATGTTAAGTGGGGTGACGATAATGTCAGTAAGTGGAGAGGGACAACTAAATACCAGCAGTGGGTCGCACCAGTTAAGCGTAAGTTCAGTCTTAGCCTATGATGCGCATAAAGTGGCCCTACGTTTGAGATTATGCACTACTAAAAAATAACCGGTTGCACCACAAATAGTTTCAACGTAGCACTAAGTTATAACGTAGATTTTACGCTACCGTAACATTACGTTGAAGGCCATCGTAACAAAAAAAGTTTAAAAGTGGTGAAAATGGCATAAAAGTGAATAACCTAACAAACATTTTTGTGTTTTTATCATGTAATAGTATAACGTTATTATCAGAGATAATTTTAATAATTTCTTACCTTTTCCGCTGATTTAGAATAAAACAAGGTCGCCGGTTTGATATATCAATCTTAGTCTAGTCAGCTAATGTTAACTGGCAAGCTAGAGAAATACGCCGCCCTGCCGCTGTTTGTTTTGCCTGAACCCTGTTTGTATTCACTGAGCTCGAGTATTTCATATGGCAGAACGACTGCAAAGCACCTACAATAAATGTGGAACTGTACCACAAATGTAATAAACATACTAATGGTGTAACAGACCCTGGTTAATCCATACGGATCTCCCCCCAGCGGGTTAGTATATGTAAACTGCGTTTTAACTGCAAAGCTTACATGGTCATAGTGTGAACATTTTAATGCTGCTGTCACATTTTAAACTTAAAATTTCTCACAACGAGAGAATCCCTCCCCTATGTGTAGAGCACGGTGAATTTTAGATTTTCTGTAAGAATGCAATAACAAAAAACTGCACATATGCAATAGCATGAGAGCCATGGCATTTTGAGTGGAATCCACTTCCCTCCGTCTTATGACACATGCCTTTCGCGTGTCTAATCGTAACTTTTGTTTTTCCGAGATCATTTATTTTGAGACCTTGGGGAAAGAACTTTGGCTATATTGAAATCACTCCACATAAGACAGAAAAAGAATGATATATGTCCTCCATGGACTTCCGTCCGATGCAGAGTTGCAGCGAAAAGACAGACGAAGCAGTTTGTGTTCACGTAAACGGGCATGTTAAAAGTTCCTCGCTTTGAGTTTCCTTTCAGTTCTTTAAGTAATAAATGGAAAGCAATGTTATATTTGTCTGTTTTCTTTTTTGCTGATCCAAAAAACATAGCAAGCTGCCTACCAAACACGCTTCTTACCTCGCACCGTAACATGACACATTACAGGTTTCATTACAACTGTGCTTTAAACAGTTCTCACAAATACAGAGGAAACAAATCGGTAGCTATGTATAACCCGACTCGACAAACATGGAACAGCGAGTTGGTTCCAGTAATATCAGTCAATGATATTGATTGGTTGCCCACGGTGAAAACGTCAGTCTGTGCAACATTTTTTTTCTTTAGTAGCTGCTAACTATGATAACTTAAGTAGCAGTGGTGTAACCAAAAAAGAACACAACGTTAGTTTCAAACTAGCTAGTTTCAATGTATATTTTACATCCGACTTTACGATAGAACTTGTGCTTAGCTGGTGCAACCCACTGCAGGTTCAGGGAGTTTTTTCCTTTGTATGTGGGAGGGTAGTCGTTGGATGTTAGAGAGAAGGAACAGAGAAAAGGGATAAATCAGGAGGAATGGAACTTATTGAGGGGGAGGTTAAAGTCTCAGAGGAGAGCGAGAGAGGTGTTGTCAGTAGAGGAGAGACTGAGAAGTATATCCATTTCTTCAAGAAAGTGACCTAGGGGTCCAGGAGGGTGATAGATGACAATGATGAGAAGGTTGATAGGGGAAGAAACTGTAATTGCATGGAAGTCAAAGGATGAGATGCCAGTAAGAGGGGAAAAAGAACTAATTGGCATAGACTAGCAGACATGTCTAAGTGCTATGAAACAACACTACTGGTGGCATTAATATAGTTCTAACTGAGTCTAGGACATAGTACCTAAAAGATATATTCCTTCCTTACCAACCAAGAAGAAATTCACAACAGAGCTTAAAAGTATACGTTTCCTGATCACTGAGGAAAGGGTTATTAATGGACATGGGCTAAAGATGTGGGCTAAACATTACTTTAATACAGAAACACCAAATATAAAAAAATACATTATTATGTGTCTTTAATCTGTTATCATGCACATCTGATGATCTGTAAACTCCATAATATAAATCAGGGTGAGCAAGAGACAGATGCATCGCTGGTTAGACATGCTGCTCCGTTGTAGCCACGTTTGCATACTGGGGCTGTCAGCTCTGCGGGTTCACCCTTTTTGTACAAAATAATGTAATATCTTATTTCTACCGCCCTGCTTATCAGTTAGAGGCAGGCAGTGGGCAACGGTGATGTGTAGGTTTTCCACACAAGAGACACATGAAATGAGTGTGACTTCTGTGTGTTCGTCTGCAAAGCACAGATTTGGCAGATCCACTACGTAACTTCTTAAAGTGCTTTTAGATGTGGGCAATAGAGATGTACAGCACAATTTAATCAAAAATCAATTTAAACGGCAAAATGAATAATGTTAACTGGCCATTTAGATTAACCTACATCTTCTCTACCTCTTTACCTGCTGTATTATTTATTATTTTTGTTATATGGGAATATTTCCTTAGCTTCTTGCCTGCTCATTCTTCTCATAAATTTTATCCATCCATTTTCTGTAACCACTTGACCTATTCCTGAGTCACGGTGGGTCTAGATCGTATCCCAGAGGCTATGGGTGCAAGGCAGGGAACAACCCAGGATGGGGTCCATCGCAGGGTACATTCACACATCATGTACTCAGACAAGCAAACCCTCTAATTAACCTCAACATGTTTTTGGACTGTGGGGGGAAGCCAGAGTACCCAGAGGAAATCCCACAAAACACGGAGAGAACATGCAATCTCCACACACATGGAACTCTGCTGGAGACTCAATCCCTGGTCCCAGAGGTGTGAGGCAACAATGCTAACCACTGCACCCCATCATTCCACCCACATAAATGTTATGTCCTACTGTACCTCTACCATCTTCCCTAGTGGCCCCTCTCCTTCCTTGAGAAGGCTTCTTATATTTCTTTATACAAACCTCTTGTGAAAGCTCAAATTTCATGAGTGTATACTGCTATGTTGTCAGTTGATACAGTCTATTCACAAACCACTGGTACTTGGAAGCCAGAGTTTGGCTTGGACCTCAGAGAGGGTTGATCTGGTAAGGCCGTCGGCAGACTTCTTACTACTAAAACACATGCTTGACCGAGCCTTACATTCAGGTGGGTCATTCAAAGTAGTGCAGAGAGTTCATCTTTGCCTGAGATTCATCATAATCTTAGGAACACATGTGATCATTCATCCTGTAATCTTGTGCCATATGTTTGCCCTCTGCCCCAAATTGTAGCATTATTGAATCCCTGTTATTCTGGGAGTCTGACTCGAGTTTATGCCCATTGATCACCATTTTTGGTATTACAGCTGACCTGTGACCACAGTCCTCACCAAGACAGCCAGAATGAAGAGAGATGGATATTTGCGTATAAGTATAACTGCCATTAAGTTAAATGCACACACACATTCATTGTGTGTGTGTGGGGGGGGAGCTTAGTCATTCTGTTTTGTCTGTGTGTCCCAGCACACTCACCCTGCCTCTGATGCCTCTTCAGGCAGCCAGATGTTTATCTTTCCAAGGCCCAGTGCCCATTATCATTTTCCAGTCTGATTCTCAGGATCTGTTGAGGTTTCCATTTTTCTCGATTTTGTCAAACCTATACCCCAAATGCTGTCCATTCCCCATTTTACATGAGTCTGTTTGCCTTTCCTCCTAGACCAAGTCTTACAGTAACATTGCACCCAATATATAGTTCCTGAGGAATCATGGGAATTTAGTTGGCTTATGTTTACCCTTTCACTGCAGTCAGGTTAGGGTCTGCAGGTGTCAGTGATTGAAGAATGTCAATAGTCTCAATTTACCTTATGTCACATGATTGGTCTTGTCAGAGGTACAACTGAAGCTTAGTTTAACCGTATTTGTTTCATTTTTTTTCCCAGAACACAACAAGCATTCATGATCTACAGAAAGTGCCCAGTGATAACTGTGCCTATGTTCTTGTCCTGAAATCCAGCTCGGGCCAGGAAGTGCAGAGGGCCAGCGTGGTGGTGAACTTGCCGAGCCTGGTGCGGCAGAACCCTGCTGAGACGTTCCGGAGGGTGGTGCCGAAAGTCAGGGTGGGCTGAAGTACCATTGTGACCCAAGCATACTAGGTCCCACTAGCAGTTCCGGTGATTTGAGCTATGTCTCACATATGCAGGAAGTGCTCCATGTGGGTGGGATGGAGCTACAGCTGGCTGCGGCCTCCTCATTTTTGACCATCCTGCAGGATGATATTGTCCTCATCCAGACGCATACACACTCCATTTTACAGATTGTCCTGCTCAACCTGGACCACCGAGATGCAGGTCAGTGCATGTCTAGTTTAGAGATCTGAGGTTAAATGCAACCATTTCATTGTCATTAGTTTGTGAAGTTATAAGTGGCATCCATGAGCCTCTGAAAAGTTTCAAACGAACAGCAGTGTAACAAGACAAAACAATATGTATATAAGAAATATTTACTACATAAAATAATCAGTACGTACAGTACAGTACAAAAGTCAAAGAAAATTTTATTTGTCTGGGTAGTAAGATTTAACATCCAAACATATGCAAATTAAAAGTAACACAATAAAACTACCACAAATTCCTTATGTTCTCCAAAAAGTTACTGATATCTTTGATGTCTAGAACAATACTGCTTCATTTCCCAAACCTCTCCTCTGGGGCACCTCAGCCATTCCATCTATTTGTTACATTTGACCACAAGCTCACTTATAAAAAAATACTTGTATTGGGATGACTTTAAGAGAGGGTTTGAAATGGATAACCTGACACTTTCACGGACATAAAATCATAATTTTAAGATGGAAGGTCTTTTAAATATTATTTTCTTTAACTGCCTAAGACTTTTGCATAGTACTGTAGCATCCATTCCACTATGTTCACTGACTGGTGCAATTTGCATCCTGGAATAAGCTCCATGCTGACTGGGTTACCTTTGAAATGTAATAGGTTACATATTACTTGTTACCCTGTTAAAATGTAATAAGTAATGAAACTATTTTGATTACTTCATCAATGTAATGTCATGTATTACATTTGATTACTCTTTTGATTACTTTTCTACCAAATGTTTTAAATAAGGCAATGAAGCTGAAAAGTCGCAATGGCTTTGCTGACCCATGTTATCTGGAAATACATCAAAAGAAGGCATTTCTGCATGTGAAAACGTGCAAAGTAACAGAATGATCGTTATATTTAACATGTAAGCTTTTTTTAAACCAAAAAATATTTTGCAGATGCAGAAAAAATATAACAGAATATTTTCGAATGTAAACCGTTTGTAATCACCAACATTTTAAGAAGAAACTGTAATTTAATTACATATTTTTTCAGTAACTGTAATGGATTACAGTTACATTTAATTTGTAATTTCATTACATAAAGCCGTTATATTTAACTAGTTACTCCCAACACTGCCTAGTAATGGCTAAGTAGTTGGACGTTAGATGGATATTAGTACATAGCATAAATCCATGATTTCTGTTTTTAAATATACATATCTGTTATACCAGGACCTGCATTCAAATAAACTTTTTGGAAATGGACTTTTTGCAGAGTACTGAAAGACCGTTTAAAATCCTGCAGCAGTGTGTACCTTCTCACCAGAGGACTGTTGCTGGGAGTGGGAATCCACACATGCTCCAACACAATGTCCATATCGATCATCTTCCACTTCGGAAGCCTGTGACATTATGCGGATTTTTAATGCTGCATGGCTCTTTTTCAGTGGTGAGCAATGCATGGCTCGAGACGCTGCTCTCCGCAATAGACGTCTTGCCCAAGGAGACGATCAGGCAAGAGGTAGCTTAGCACACACGTGTAAATGCACGCCTATATTTTTACACATACACACACACACACCTGTACTCATATCTTTATGGGGACTCTCCACTCATTTCTATGGGCAAAACCCTAATCCCAACAAGGACAACCTTAAGCCCTACTCAGCCCTAACCTTAACTGCAGGTAACCAAGCAAGATATAAGACTTTTAACATTTTTAGTTTTTTGATTGCGTTCACAGATTATTATCCAGTTGAAGATATCCTTGTGGTGACTGAAAAAATGTCCCAAGAACATAAAAATAATAGGTTTTTATCATATTGTGGGGACGTTTGGTATATTATATACATGACCATACATATATAAATGTGCGCTGATGTGGGTTCAGACAAACAGATTTGTTTATTGTGATGTACTAAGTGAGGCATTGTTAGCAATGGCCAGAGACCAAAATCCTTTTTCCAAGCCTCAGGCTCAATGTTGTTCCCCATTTTTCTGACCCACAGATTTTGGGCCCACTGGTGTCGAAGGTACAGCTCTCACAGACCCAGCCAGCCCGACTTGCCAGCTGCCGCATCCTGGGAAAGGTGGCTCTCAAGTTTGAGTCTCCACTGTGAGTGCGGCTGTGCCGAATCCCTCCAGCCATGTCCATCCTTATCACGTTATCCCCTGAGCCTTGGGTTCTGCAATCACCACCCTGCACTTGAGGCTGCTTCATTAAATGAATCTTGATTTCAATTACGATTTTGGCTTTCAACAATTATTTTGGACTTCTACGTTTATGTTGTTTTTATCTATTTCAGAACAACTTGTGCACAATTTTCGAAGTTGTAACTACCTGTCTTGCAATGTTTTTGAGATGAAGACCTGTTTGTTGGCCATTGAGTGTCTTGATTCTGGAATGGGTCTGTCTGGGTGAAGGGTAAAGAAGGAGCTGCTGCCTGTGGTTCTGTCTCTGTGCCAAGACGTGGAATTTGAGGTTCGATCCTGCATGTGCCGGCAGCTGGAGAGCATCGCCAAGGGAATTGGGTAAGAGACTCCTCTGGTCAGTCTGAGGTTTCTTTTGGGTCACTGGGGTTTCTGCTGATTCTGCTCGGCAGACTGAAAATGTGCTCGAGCAGCATAATCCGTACAGGTCAATATGTGAACCATCTGGTCAAAGACGAGTTGCTGAGCTGAAGCAGCAGGAATGGATTTGTTTTAATGGGCTGAAAATAGAAGTTCTGGAACACCCCCCACCCCCCCATTGCTTAGGGCAACTTCATTAATTAATGCTGGTGTTGTACATTCTCATGAGTCATCAGAATAAGATGTGGAGTGGAGCTCTCTCAGGGACTGGCTTAGCATTCAGCTTGGAGACTCCATCCATCCATGATTTAGCAGAATAATAGTGTGAATGTATATGAGAGTGAATGTATAGAATTGGACTGAGACCTGTGTGTTTTGTCATTTGTCCAGCTAGATTCTTAATACTAGAAAGACTGAAATTGAATTGAATCGGATTAAATTGCAGATTTCATCCCACAAAAAGCTTGGTAATGGTAGCTGTATTGTAGTGAATGCATAGTTCTTTGATTAAAATGTAAAACCATGTGTTGTGTGTGTGGGGGGGGGGGGTGACCTCATACCTTTTATTGTAGGCCTGGGAATTGATTGCAGTCCATGACTGTGTGCATGTTTGTGTGACTAGGTCAGACCACAACACAAAGGAAAGAGGGCACAGTTTTATGATACAAACAACAGAATTACTTGTAGAAGTGCACTGGGGCTTCAGGAACCATCCAGGCCAAACTAACCCAAAACGCGAAACTTAAATAACCTACAGAGAAATATACCATAAAGAAATACAAGTAACTATCATGTCTCCCTGTCAGAACCCGGAAAAAAGTAGATACCAATAAAAGGGCAAACCCACCCCACTTCAGTATTCAATGACTATTTAAACTATTTACGAATGTATGTACAAACATGCCATAATCAATGGAAACCCAAAGAATCCCAAAGAATACAGGACAGCAACCACAGCACCTCCCAGGTCCCATTGTCTTCCCAGGGTAGAGCCCACCAAGGCGCTGGTGTTGCCAGAGCTCGTGGAGCTGGCTCAGGATGAAGGAAGTATGGTTCGGCTGGCCGCTTTTGACACAATTGTCAGCCTCCTGGAGATGTTTGACAGTGGTGAGTGTGCCTTCCCTTCCCTACCTGCCTTGCAGCTCTGTATAGCTTCACTACATGTTATCTCACTTGCTTTACTGAGTGTGTTTCGCTTCACTTCCCGTTATCTCACCTGCTCTGCTGAGTCTGTTTGGCTTCAGATCCTGTTGTCTCACCAGCTCTGCTGAGCTGCTGAGTCTGTTCAGCTTCAGTTTCTCACACCTTTCCTGGGCAAGCTTTACATTTATGTTATTCAACCAGGCAAGTCCCACTCACTGCTTTAAGGTCATCCTGCATGACATATCCTTTGTACAATATCACTTGTTGAGAAGTGTCTCTCGCACCATCTCCACCTTCGCTTGCAGAGGATCGGACTCGCATCATCTTTCCCCTGGTGAAGGCCTTCTGTGAGAAGTGCTTCCAGGCTGAAGAAGCTGTCCTGGCCTCCCTGTCATTCCAGTATGGGAGACTCTGCCATGGCCTCTCAGGTGGGTCATCTAAGAAGGTACTACTTCTTGTTGGCAGTATGAGTAGCAGTAATGTGACAGGTGTTAATAACTTTACAAATAAGAAGTGAAACACGCAATGCTGTCAGTGAGGTAAACACAGTCTAAGGCAGCCCTTATACAATTACTGGTCATTCTCAGTCTCTAGTACATCTGCTGAATCTTTACGAGCTTCAGCTTTTTTGTGGATGCATTTCAATGACCATGCTGGGTTAGTTTACATAATCATTACAGACTATTGAGATTAAAAGCGTGCAATTTTGATCTACAGAGCTGGTACCTGTCTCTTGAAGAGACACACAATCACACATTTGCCCATCTTTCATAGCGAGCTTTACGGAGGAGCAGCACCTGTGGTTCCTGGAATTCTACAAGAAGCTGTGCATCGTGGGTCTCCAGCAAGAGAACGGACACAGTGAGGCCCCCACTTACCCCCTGGAGCTGGAGAGCAAGTATGCGCTAGTGCGCAAGAACTGTGCCTACAACTTCCCTGTGAGTCCCCATTGCACTGCTGGGTGACACTATGCACTGTGTATCTGTGCATGTGCACCTGCTAAGCAGAGAGAGAGGTCAGCGTGAGTATTTTCTTACATTCACATGAAGGAAAACTTGCCTACTCAAAACAAAGGTCACAAAATTCTGTTATTAAATTTGTAAGATAACCACAATCAGAGCCGTCTTTAGGGGGGTAGAACCGGTGCTGCCGCACTGGACCCTGCACTCTAGGGAGCCCCGCTGAAAAGGGAAACTTGCCTAGATTATGATAAGATAATAATTAAATAAATAATGTTATTATTTTTTTCCATTGATTGTATGCAGCTACATTTCTTCTGAATGTGTTATCTTGGCTAAATATTACGGCCGTAACATTACGCGTAATCATCACATTTGGTGCATCATTTTCAGTTCGGCACACAATGAAACAAATGAATACATTTATTGACATGAACGGAACATAAATCCACAAGTACATGCTCAACATGGAAAACATTATGCTTTTTTGTTTTTTTTTTGTCCTGTCCGGCAGCCTTAGCAAGCAGAATCGTGGCCTGAATGCATTGCAGTGCCAAACATGTTTGCTTTACCATGAGGGGCTCTGTAAGCTCTGTATAGGCCCCTCATGTTGATCGATTTCTGTTTTATTTAATTTATTTTTTTCATTTTTAGCACATGTAAAATATTGCAGTGGCTGAGCTGGCCGAAGAAGAGGGACAGATTAGAAGGGGGAAGAAAAAGAGAGAAAAAAAGCGAAAAGAAAAGGAAAAAGAAAAGAAGGAGTAAGTGAGAGAAATAAGTTGTGAACAATAGGAGTAAAGTAGAAAGCACATAATCTCCAATTGCTGCATCTGTAAAGGAGAGGAAAGAAAAAAAAAACAAAGGATCAACAGCATCTGAAAGAAGTACAAAAATGGATAAACACATAAACACAAACAAAAATAAAGAATAAAGAAAATAATACAGCCATACCAACATACAAAATTGTTGTGTGCATTTGGAGGGGTGTGTGCAAAAGTATATGCATGCGTGCTCATCTGTGTAGGCAAGGTTTGCAGGCATGTGTGCGTGTTGTGTGTGTGTGTGTGTGTGTGTTTTCAACATGGAACGTACTAAATAGCGAGGGTGGGAGGCCGCAACCACACCCCACAAGAGCCAGAGGTCGGCAGAGACAGACCCAGGTGTCCCAGGACACCCACAGCCCCCGAAGAGCACAGAAGAGCCGGGGCCCCACGCCCCAACAACAACTGTGCCCCCATCCCAGCCGGGGGAGGAGGGAGGTCCCAGACGCAGCCCCCGCAGCCAAAAGGGCATGAGCCCCAGAGAACCAGAATCAACAGGCAGCCGACCCCGTGCCATCAAAATGTAAAGAACAGGTCACTGTCAAAACAGGACATACATCATAGCTAAATATAGAATATAGGACCTGAATTGTGTCTGTGGTCCTCTTTAATTATGATAAGAATGGGTAAAACCAGACCTCACTACAAAGTCTGCAAAGGCATTAAATGGAAAGTGCAAGTTTGATATATACTGTAAGCGTGAGATGTGTGTGTATTAATCTGTGCGTTTAACCAGCGAGCTGATTTCACACCATCCAATACCTAGATAAACACACTGCGAATCATTTAATGTTAGGTGTGTGGAAAATGCAAAGGACTTGCGCACAAAGTGGAACTTTGTGTGAATTATTAGAATGGGTAATTCACTCAGAAGAAAAAGTGCTTGCATTTAACAAAGGATTGTAACTAAAGCTAAAAACCCATTATTTCCATTAGAACATAAGAAATGTACAAACAAGAGGAGGCCATTCGGCCCATCAAGCTCGTTTGGAGAGAACTTAACTAATAACTCAGAGTTGTTAAAATCTTATTTAGCTCTGATTTAAAGGAACCCAGGGTTTTAGCTTGTGCTACACTAGCAAGAAGACTATTCCATACTCTAACTACACGCTGTGTAAAGAAGTGCTTTCTCAAATTCACTTTAAAATGTTCTCCCGCT
>JAAGVU020000035.1:24715395-24725512 GCA_011763525.2 Mormyrus iriodes | reverse complement strand
TAGTTTTACACCAACATAAAGATCATTTAAACATCATCTTCTTTGGCTGCCTAAGACTTTTGCACAGTACTGTATGTCCTCCTTGCGGGCTTACCTCGGTGCACTGTGGTTTACTTCCTGTCATGGATCAGTCTGATGGAACCCTGTCAACATCGTTTCCTCATTGCAGAGATTCATTTCCGTTTACAGCATTTAGCAGATGCCCTTCGCCAGAGCAACTTACATATGTGTTTAGAAGTCTCATCAGTGAATACATTCTGATACTGGTTCAATAGAATTTAGCAATCGTTCAAAAAATCTCTGTTTGCAAATATTTTTTATAAGAGTATAATACTGAAAGTGCTAATCCAATTACTTCGAAAAGAGGTAAGTTTTGAGGCATTGTTTGAACGCACTCAGCGACTCAGCTGTTTGGACATCTAGGGGGAGTTCATTCCACCACATAGGTGCCAAAACATAGAAGAATCTAGGTGCATGTCTTCCTTGTGCCTTGGGAGATGGTGGGACCAGTCGTGCGGTGCTGGAGAATCAAAGAGAGCATGGTACAGTGCGGGGCAAGATAAGTTCTTTTAGGCAGGAGGGTGCTGGTCCATTTTTGGCTTTGTTGGTGAGCATCAGTGTTTTGAATCTGATGCTGGAAGCTGCTGGAAGCTACAGGAAGTCAGTTTAGGGAGCATAACAATGGTGTAGTGTAGGAGAACTTGAGATAGTTGAAAAAGAGTCAGGCAGCTGCATTCTGGATCAGTCGTGGAGGATGTTTCAGAGACAGACCTGCTAGGAGTGAGTTACAGTAATCTAGTCTCGAGATGACAAAAGACTGAACAAGTACCTGAGTAGTCTGTGTGGAAAGAAATGGATGAACCCTTCTGATGTTGAAGAGGAGAAATCGAGACGAGCGGCAAAGATTGGCAATGTGAGAGGAAAAGGACAGGTTGTTGTCCATGGTTACCCCGAGGTTACAAGCAATGACCAAAGGACGAATCAGAGAGTTGTCCAGGGAGATCCCAAGATCCTGATGTGGGGATTGATCAGCTGGGATGAATAGCAGTTCAGTTTTGCTGGAGTTGAGTTTCAGCTGATGAGCTGTCATCCATGATGAGATGTCTGCCAGACACACAGATATTCGAGCGGAGACTTGAGTGTCTGAGGGAGGAAAGAAAAGGCTAAGATGAATGTCGTCTGCATAGCAGTAATATGAGAATCCATGTGAGGATATAGCCTCACCAAGAGATCTAGTATAGAGGGAAAACAATAGAAGATCAAGAACTGAGCCCTGAGGGATGCCAATGAAGAGTCTGTGTGGAGTATATGTGGGTCCCTTTCATGTCACTTGATAGGACAAGCCTTCTAGGGTTATGGTTAGGAAGCAAACCATTGCCATGCTCAGCCATGACTTCCTAAACTCATACGGATGGAGAGTTGCGGCTGACTGTGTCAAATGCTGCTTAACCCTCTGGAGTTGGCGATCCCACCTGCGGGACTAAACAGAAATCGCGTCTATCCATTTAAAAAACTCTGTGAGTTTATATCACAGGAACATAAAAAAACCCTGCAAAAACCTTGAACGGTCTACTTTTCAAATATATTTATAGCTAGAAACTAAATATATTTTTAGAGCTTTGCGACAGGAATAACAATAGCTAGAGACACTGCCTCGAGTGTCTGAGTCCTGAATGAGTCCGAATCGCGCACCCACTTGCAAATAGCGCTATTCATTCGGTCACAAGCCCATCTCATCAATATTCATTGTGTAAGTCACTGACTTACAAAAAAGTGTCATCCCAAAGTTCCAACACTTTAGTAATCAAACCACATTAAACTTCTGAATGATTCAGTAACCTATGTGTAGCCAACCCCTATGTCTACAAGGTCCAGAGCTCAAAAGCCTTGGCTAGAATGTCAATAATGTGTTTTTTTTTTACAATTTCTCAGCATCTCTGAAAATAGATAGGTTGAGTAATGATCAAAAGATGTTATGGAGCTTGTGAGCATCATATGCAGAGATTTCCAATCTTAACTTGTAGAAGGCAGTCTTAGCAGCAGTCACATCAGATGAGAATTTGGACAGGAGAGTATAGTAAGAAAACAGATCTGTGTCGAGTTGTGATTTCTTCCACTTCCTTTCAGCTGCTCTTAATTTTCTTTAATTGATAAGCAATTCATCCGATTGGTGATTGCAAAGGAACTGGGCGAGTTGTCTTCCTGGGTTTGAGGATGAAATCTCTAAGGAGAGCCAGAGGGGTATTGTAAGTAGGGAAGAGACTGAGGAGTGTATCCATATCTTCAAGAAAGCGACATAGGTGACCAGGAGGATGGTAGATGACAATGATGAGAAGGTTGATCGGGGAAGAAACTGTAATTGCATGGAATTCAAAGGATGAGATGTTGAGATGGGACAGAGAGAGGGTTGTCTAGCACCAATTCCGAAACAGCAGCAGACCTATACAACTACCCCTCCCAGTTTCTCGTGGAGTGTGAGAGAAAGCATAAGTAGAGGAAAGACCTACTGGCGTAGCTGAGTTCTGTGGGGATATCCTGGTCTCAGTTGGAGCCAGTCAAGAGAGTGATAGGAAGCAATGAAATCAGCCTTCTTTACACCAGACTGACAGTTCCAGAGCCTACCTACCGCCCTTGTCTGAGACTGGGACAACACTGGTGGGAAGGAAATGTTTCTGGTGGTACGGCTTCTGAATTGTGGGTGGTATCTTCTGGGTCTGAACCAAGTGTTCAAGTGCCACTGGCCCTGTTATCCAGAGTTCCTTATGTAAGGTTCAAGGTTGATTGATTACTCAGGTGTGGTGTGAAAATTAATCGATTACTCAGGTGTGGTTTTAAAGCTAATTGAATGGTCAGGTATGTCTTGAAAGAAGAAAACAGGGGGGATAATAATTCTGCCCTTGTCATTTTTCAGTTTGCCTGTTATAATTCAGGACATCAATAGAATATCTTAATCAAACTTTGTGGAGATTTTGTCTTCGGTATTTTGGAAGCAATACAAATATTAACAGTCTTTGTTATGGTAATTTCCATGGAAATATTAGGGGTTTTGTTTGATTTCATTAGGGGGGCTAATAATTCTGACCTTAAGTCCTGCCCCCTAATTCACACCGTAGGGGAGATTGAAACTACCGTTTATTAGTTACCCAAGAAAACTAATTGGCACCGACTAGCAGACACTAAAGCGGTAGATGATGGATGGATGGATAGCAGACACTTCTAAGTACTACAAAAACAACAATACTAGTGGCATTAATCTAGTTCTAATTGAGTCTAGGAAATAGTAGCCAAAAGACAGATTCATACCTTATCAGTAGAGAAGAAATTCACAACAGAGCTTCATGGCAGCTATGCCTAGAGATCCTCGTCTGCAGACCCCACCTGTTCTGGGAAGCCCAATTTAGCCTGCCCCCTTGGATCACTTGCTGAGTTCGTTTTGTCTTCTGATCGTCCATTCACAGATGCTGCTTGCTTTACAATGGTTTGGCTTTACTATGGTTCAGCAGAGATGCACATTTAGTAGTTAGCTTTGAATTTTGATTTGTTCCCCGATTAGTGATATGTTGTACAACACTTTCTCCTGGTGCTGGGGGATGGCAGCATCCATGCTTCCAGTCTGTAGCAATCGCAAGAGTAAACATTTCATACTTTATTTACCAATGTATTGTACAGTGTTTTTTGCCGTGTTTAATCAAATAAACTTGTTTTCATTTATTTACTTATTCAGTGACAGTGGTTATTAATTTACTTATCATATTCATATTTGACTTAAAGATGTTTTCCACTTACAGTGGGTTCATTGGAATGTAATCCCAAGTAGGGAGTGGCATGGTGGTGCAGTGGTTAGCGCTGTTACCTCACACCTCTGGGACCAGGGTTCCTTGTGTGTGGCGTTTGTATGTTCTCCCCGTGGGGTTTCCTCCGGGTACTCCAGTTTCCCCCCACAGTCAAAAAACAGGCTGAGGGTGATTAAAGTTGCCAAATTGCCCGTAGGTGTGACTGGTGTGTGAGTGTGCCCTGCAATGGGTCGGTGCCCCATCCTGGGTTGTTGCCTGCATTGCGCCCGCAGCCTCCAGGAAAACAGAAATGGATGGATGGGTGCTGAAGTACTGTACTGACCAGCTGGCAGGGGTCTTCACAAAGATCTTTGACCTGTCCATTGCCCCACCCTGCCTATGGTCTTTGACCATCATCCCCATCCCAAAAATGACCTGTATCAATGACTTTGGTCCAGTGGCTCTCGCTCCAGTCATTATGAAGTGTTTCAAGAAACAGATCAGAAGCCACATCATCAAAAGTCTTCTATCCATGTTTGACCTGCACCAGTCTGCATACAGGAACAACCAGTCAACAGAGGACTACATATCCCTCTGTATAACTTCTACCCATTGGGAGCAGGAGGGGAGCTTTTCCAGACTTCTCTTCATTGACTTCACTTCTGCCTTCAATACAATCATCCCAAACAGACTGGTAAGAAATTATACAACCTCGGTCTCTCACACTCCACCTGCCTCTAGTTTAAAAACTTTATAATTGACCGTTCACAGAGAGTCAAAGTAGGCTCCTACCTCTCCTCAGCACTCAGCCTCCACACCGGCTCCCCACAGGGATGTGTGCTGAGCCCCCTACTGTACACTCTCTATATACATGACTGCATCTCCACCCACCAAAGTAATGCCATTATTACATCTGCGGATGACATGACCATGGTCAGCCTCATCATGAGGGGACATGAAATGGCATATCGGGATGAAGTAGAAAGACCGTCAAGATGATGAACCAAGAATAGCCTGATCCTCAACACTACAAAAACTAAAGAGAGACAAATTTGTCCCTCAGCCAACACCACTGTGCTGATAAAGAAGGCACAGCAACGATTCCACTTCTTGAGGATCCTTAAAAAGAACAACTTAGTCAAGAAGTTGCTGGTGTCCTTCTACAGGTGCTCCATACTGTAGAAAGTGTGTTGACTTGCCGCATTTCCGTGTGGTCTGCCAGTTGCACTGCAGGAGAAAAAAACTGCGCTACAGAGGGTTATTAACTCAGCCCAGAAAATCATTGGCTGTGCTCTCCTGTCCTTAGAGGAGCTCTACAGGTCCTGCTGCGACAGAAAAGTCAGCAGCATCCTGAAGGACACATCCAGCACATTGTTTGAACTGCTGCCCTCAGGCAGGTGGTACAGAGCAATAAAAGCTTATATAAACAGACTGAAAAACAGTACATACCCCAGGGCCATCACTGTTATAAATAATGAACTGAAATAAATGATCATCCAATCTCTCACTGTGCAATTCTGTTACTCTGTTCAATACGCGTCTTCACTGCAATGTATGCCTGTCTTTACATATACATTGCCACATCTCCATATGCAATTTGGACTACAGTGCAACTTCTCGCAACTGTCATAGTTGTTGCACAATGCACTGTACATATATATTTATTTCTCTTTTTATTGTATTTATAAATTTAGCCCTTTAACTCAAATTTCTATTTAGACTTTTAAAATCATTCTGCATAGAAAGGGACAGCATCCAGTCTCGTTGTAATTGTACAATGACAAATAAAGATTCTGATTCTTAATTGATCACAGGGCCTTTTTTATAGGTGAGCAGAATGGAAATGTAAAATAGCCCTTTTTATGATTTCTGGCTACCGTCGACGTTCATTGACTGCAGCAACCTAATAAACTACAACAGACCACAATGTGCCACATGGTGTGGGGTAGTGACATAACTGTTCGGTAAACTCCAAATGATTGACGTACGTTAGCCTGTTCTCCACAAAATGTCTGTTTCTAAACCGAAAAGAAAAGGTGACCTGGAACACAAGTAGTTGCATGAAAGATGGAACTAATTATTTTTTCATCAAATTTAATGCCACAGCAACCTGCCTGATGTACAGACAGAAAGTTGCTCTTATAAAGGAATATAAACTGAAATGGCATTACTCTACTAAACACACTGAGCAGTGTGCAAGAGAGGGGGAAAAGAGAGGGAGAGCTGAGTTACTTAACTTTGGAGAGGACTATCCATGCAGCAAAATCTTTTCCAGGGAGCAAAAAGAGAATTTGAGGCAGCAGTTGAGGTTAGTTATGCGGTGAGTGAACTTACTGCAAAAGCCAGGAACCCATTTACAGAGGGACTGAAAGAGTTTCTGAAAGACTGCATGCTGTAGGATGCTAACACACACTGCCCAGAGAAGGTAGCATTGTTCAGAAATGTGAGTTTGACTGCAAATACTGTGTCTGGGCGGATATATGAGTTGTCGACGACATTTACGATCAGCTGAGTGTCAAAGTGAAAGGTTTCAGTGCCAAAATGTAATAAACAAGGAATAAACAGGAATAGGTCAGTGTAATAAACAAGGATACATATAAAGGGTCACGGCACAAACACTACAATATCCACTAGAGTTCAAACCCACAACGGCGAAGGTACTCCTCAAGTACTTAGCTGCAAGCTCAGTCCATTTAGCCATGTGGCGACCCTGGGAGCAGGGGAAAGCAGAAGGGCTAGTGAAGGTGCTAAACAGAAGAAAGAACAGAGTGAACAGCCACTCCTACTGGCCAAACGAGGAAACAGAGGTCCAGGCAGGGACCGATCCTTACACTTTTATCTTGTCATGTATCTTATTGCATTGCTGTTGTCTTGCATTGCACTGTTTATTCTACCCTCCCATGCAGCTGTCCCCTACCCTGCAACTGTGGCATTAGAAATTCACTTTGTTCGTCAGAACATGTGACAGTGGAAAACTTCAAATCACCCTGATGGCCTTGGAATTTGGACCAGTAACTTTACGCTCATAGGCACAGTATGCTAACCCACTAATGCACACACCAGAAAGCAGAGTACCTCAAGGAAATATGTGCAACACAGGGAGAATATGCAAAGTCCACACACGTAAGATTGGAGGGAGTTACAGCAATCATCAATGACCTACTGTGCCCTTTATGTCCCTCAGCAGTAACCACTGAGCCAAGTACCCTGTATGTCCCCCAAAACCACGTTTTCCTTTAAAATATTCTCTTTGCTGTAGCTTATACAATAATACTTTTTATTTGGGGGGGAGAGACTTATGACATTGCATGCACAACTTTAGAAACTGGGCACAGAGACACTGATAGTCTGCTTTACTTTAACAAGATCAAAATATGATTATGCTCACAGCGTATTCTGATAGCATTTTGATGTAATATTGAGATACTTGACTGAAATACAAGCTCAGTATTGTAGCCCTGAGGAAGATCCATTGGGCAGCACATCAGGTTGGACAAGCGCCAAATGTAAATAGTGTAAATAGTTTCATGTATTTCTCATGTATCAAGGTGTTATTGTGCTGTTTAGTAATGTCATGTATAGAGATAATTATTAATTGTTGTAAATAGCGGTGTGTGTGTGTGCCCACCCTGTGTGGTGTGAGTGTCTGGGAAGACCAGCACGGTGGGCAGCGTGACTGTGGAGTGAGTGTGTGAGTGGCAGATAGCAATAAAATACCATTCTGTTGTTCATCGGTGGCATTACTGGTCTAATTATTGAAGCACACCATGTACAAGGTTCCTTATTGAATAGAAAGTTCAGTAGGAGGAGGTTCAATGCTATGAGTTCTTGTTTATGATACACTATATGACCAAAAGTATGTGGACACTAACTTGTCCAATATTTCATTCTGAAACCAAGGGTATTAATATGAGGTTGCTCCACCCTCTGTTGCTATAATAGCCTTTACTGTTCTGGGAAGGCTTTCTATTAGATGTTGGTACATTATTAGTGGGATTTCATTCAGGGGTGTTTCCTGAAAGCAATCGATCGTAGTGAATAACGAACAAGATACACAACCACACAGGTAAAGAATGAGTGAGATCCATGAGTGTTTCCCAAAACCCTTCATTATTCCTGAATTAACTTCAAGTAGTACTTTGCTGGCTCTTCCCCAGCTTCTGTGTAAGAGAAGCACAGACTGGTGATAACAGGAACATCAATCCGACATATTTCAATGGTGAAATGTTATATGATTGTCATAAAAGACATATGCAAATGTAAAAAAATAATAAACTAATTAAAAAATCAATAAAAACTCACCAAAGCAACCAAAATTAAGACCAAAATAAATTAAGCTAATTGCTGAAAATATAAAAATTGGCTCAAAATGTGATGTTGCTGCCTTGTAAAAAAAAGAGCAATGGCAAGCAGCAATAGGAAAACAACTTATTGAGGAGGCAGCCAAAAATATACTTTAATAAAATAATTACTGCAATGTTGTGCAGCATACTACACATAACAAGAACAGCACAGCAACGTTCAGGGGGAAAACTTAGAGCTCCCAAGGACTTGTGTAGGCACCAGAATCACATCTTCCACATGTCCAAAGCACGCTGAACAGCAGTGTGCATTTTTTAGTGTTTGGAGTTATACCTCTCCTCAGCCACAGTTTGGGGATTCAACACTGGAGTCAGCAGGTATACTCTAACAGGATACCCGCTGTCTCCCAATAACCAGCTACCAGCAAATGTACCATCCTTTGCCACCTGACACACTCCAAAGCAGGACCACATATAAGCATCATGTGTACTCCCAGGCCACTTAGCGATAATGTCTGTAAAATATCCTTGATGGTTGAATATTACCTGGAAATTTAGGCCTTGTGCCAAGAACTCTTTTCGACAGGTGCAGATTGGATTCAAGCGGCTGTGAGTATGAACAGGGTTGAGTGTTCCATCCACTGCACCTACAATGCCAGGTATGCCTGAAATTGATTAATGAGATAGTCAGGTCCAAGGGGTTCATGGCCACCTGCAAAACAGCAACTTGGCTTCCTGGATGGCGTCGTCTCAAATACTGTCTTTTGTTGACTTGCACAATTCTCTGCCATTGCTGGTCGTGAGGGGTGATTCACCTTCCCAGATCAAGGGATGTGACTGAACCCATAGTAAGTTTCCGTGGCTAGCTCACCATATAGCCTACTAGGATTGTTCAGAATTTATGAATTGTGCTCCACTCCATTCATGAATTGGAATTTGAATTTAATTAGCCACACCCTGTAAGAAACTGAATTGGAATGACAGTAAGAAAAATTTAATTCGTTTCAATTAAAAGCAATTCAGTGCATTCAGACAACACAGGAATGTCATTTAATACAGCAAAACATAAATAATTACATAATAGATTTCCTTTCAAGATGGTATATATATATATATATTAACCTTATATATGTTCTATTGAGTGAAATGAACTTTACATTTGTACGATTGTAAGATTAAAAATTGTGTAATTGTTTTAACCTATTCTTGCAATATGCATTTGCTTTATGTCAACCCTCTAGGCCCTCTTCCATGGGCATATATATATCGGCAAACAGCCCGGAAGTCAGCAGTGGATCCCCACCAAGCCACACAAGGGCAAGGTCCAGCACCTGAGGGGACCCACACCGCCAGAACCTACTAGCTGCCCAGCATCTGCTAGGAGCCCGCCTTTGGCAGAAGTCCTGAGCTGCCCAGCCCTCGTGAGCAGATGGTGCCCGCTGTCACCAGAGAAGGATCACTGGTGGCTGCCACTGGACTTCTTTCATAGCTGAGGTGGGGGACTGGTTGTGGTGGTCACCTGGACTGTCAACCCTTAACGGATGGGGAATTTGAGACCCAGCGGCTGCAGAAGGCCTGGGGCATTACTGGGACTTTGTAGGGGAACTGGGATGGATAACCCCCTAAGAGGGGGGTAGTGTAGTGTTAGGGTTACCCATCGAGCAGTATGGCATGCTGAACTAGTGCCAGCCATGTAAATAATGTAAATAGTTGTGGGTACTAAGTATCTACTGTTTTGTTATTGTGTACATTACAATGTCTTGAATAGTGTTAATGTTACGTGTTGTAAAAAGTGGTGCGCGTGTGCCTACCGTGTGTAGTGTGGCTAGCTGGAGCAACTAGCACGGTGGACAGTGTGTGTGTGTAGCGTGAGCTTGATGATTGTGTTCGGTCCTTTTAAGGATTTGAAATAAAGAGCACTACATATATACATACATATATACAGTACTGTGCAAAAGTCTTAGGCAGCCAAAGAAGATGATGTTTAAATGATCTTTATGTTGATGTAAAACTATGCTATTATGCCTGTCAAAGTGTGTTAGC
>JAAGVU020000035.1:24679590-24696422 GCA_011763525.2 Mormyrus iriodes | reverse complement strand
ATAAAGAATATGTATATATATATATAAATGGACACTTTCATTTTTCTTCCTTTATGTCTTCCTGTCCAACTTTTTAAATGCATCTACATTCCTTCTGCTTCTCTTCTGGGACTTGCTGCTGGCGTGAGCCGTTGGGGTAAAGCTGTCTCTCTCTTATTTATGCACATTATTCATTTCTTGGGAAATAGGATTAATGGTGGGGATGGTGAAGTGGTGATTACACCACAGACAAAGAGAAGGCATTTCAGAGACACATTTAAAAAATACATAAAAAAAATAAAAATAAATCTGGATCTAACTTTCAAGGGAAAATGATTTAGAGAGGTCGTCTTGTCACTATGAGCTGAAACTGACATTGTTCCACTTGCGTTTTCATTTACCTGGACACACAGTGCTTACTGGCATAGCATTGTCCATTTATCACAGCCATAAATTGGGGTTAAACTGAGCCTTGCCCCTTGTTTTTTTTTTTTTTTTGCTAACTACTGAGGATACATCCCATAATCGTCCTTCCTGGAAACGGGCCAGTTTGTTCAGCCTCTAGGGCTCTCTGGTCACAATCTGCGAAAGACAGAATACACATTCAAACCATGATCTAGACTGCAGATCTGCTTCTGCACCCGGGGAACAGGAATAGCTATGTGAGTCACCAAGGAGGGCCAGGCTTCATCGAGCTTGACTGAAATATCTCCATAAGTCACCATGTGTATGCAGGTGTAAGCTTCTTGTTAATCATCATCTTTTTTTCTCCTCATGACATTCCACATTTCTTTATTTGTTGTTTGGTTGGTGCTCTCATCAAAGGCTATATACAGCTGTGTAGTTAGTTAATTTATCTTTGTGATCAGTAATGATCTAAATGGTGGAGATACAGACATCTTTTCTGTTCTTTCACCCCTAAGAATGCTATGTCCTTTTATTACTAAGCTGAATGTTTTGGTGGCTTTGTTCCGCATTAACTGGCATTTTCACCAAGAATAAGCCTGTTCATCAACGTGTCGTCAGATGCGTTTCGTTTAAAATTCCCTTTTGTAAATTGCAACGGCATTCCAAACTGGCTTTCATGTAGATTTAGTTCCAGTCTGTAAGGAAAGTGACTTGACCTTATTTAAAACGATCAAACTGACACAGACACTATTTAAGCAGGGTCAAATGGAGTAGCTTAATCCCTCATTTATAGATTGCCTGGAAAATCCCCTTAGGGAGGAATTCTGTACTTTGCTCAGGGGTCTTGGTCTACATTACAGCTCCCAACAGTTTGGCTTAAGGTCTTTAACCTCTATACCACCTGCTGACCCTGTTTGGTCAAAATGTTGTTAATGCATCGTGGCTTGTATGATTATTCAAATATATGTATGATTAAATCAATGCATGCATGTTGAAGTGATGCCCAGAGACACTCATAGGCTCCTTAGCTTGTCATACATGTGGCTACTGTTGCCTCCAGGGGTTTGAGTCTCACCCGGAGGTCCCTCCTGGCAGCAGTGTGATTTCTGCGGGCGTCGGGTCAGCCTGGATGGTCATGACAGGAATGATCGTTGAAAAGGTCAATAATATTTTTTTTTCACGTTGATCTTCAATGAGTTCGACAACATTCCATTAACAGAAGCATTTATCCAGAATGACTAATTAATATTTGCAATATTTTTTTTAACCATACTCACATTAAACTGCCTCATTCAGCTCAGACCCACTTCAGCTCGGCCCTTAAACATCACCCCGCTCCCTGTCCTGTGCTGAAACTAGCATACAATATCTATCAGGTTGATATTCTGGTGGTAGCATAGCTTAATAAATGGCACTTAAAGATGCATTAGCGCTTTACTGTCCAGCCTTGCAGCGTGAGTAGCAGGAGCCAGCAGAAGTGCATCAATTCACATGCTCCACAGGAAGCCTGGTATTATCCCAGTCCCAGTGGTGCTGCAGAGAATTGATGAATTGACCAGGGAAGGCCTAATTAAAGCTGCTCAGCTGAAATGCATTGATGTATTACATCTATTATACCTCCGCTCGATAGATCCTCCCTGCCAGAGCTGCCAGAGCTCCTGAAGCCTGCAAACCAAGCTGAATAAGTAATGCGGGAAGGCCGGCGTGAGCCGTGGCAAACGAAGGCCGCGGGAGAGGACTGTACCAGCCGTGCCGCGCAGACGGCGGGTATAGAAGCTCGCATGTCCATTTGACGTGCCCGCCGCTGTAGCGGAAGGGCAGGCTTCCCTCGTTTTGCTCTCTGTCTGAGTCTTTCAGCTGCCCGTGGTGAATCTCTTCACCTACAAGAAATGAGGCGGCGCTTTCCCCACAAAATCAGCTGCTTGCATTTCCTAAAGTGATGTTCTTGAAGGGGCCCTCAGGGCTGAATTTAATAGGGATTAACTCATTCTCCCTCCACTTATAAAAAATCAGCTTTAAATTATCCAAAGCATTATCAGTGTTGGCCTTGTGTGAAGACTGAATGAGTGAGTTTTAAGAAACATGGCGTTGACGTTCTTGGTATGACAGTACTGCCCGAAGAGTACATCATCACTGACAAATTACCCCTGCTAAAAATGGAGGGAGCTCAAATGAAGGTCAATGCTTTGCATAGGTGTGTCTGTTTGATATTCATAATAAAAATTTACACCCATTGATTTAAGATTTTGCGAATTGAAAATGACACATCGCCAAAGCTGAGCCGTGACAGCTATCTGACGAAACAGACAATTAGCAGTACAGGTGTGCACATCGACATGTGCTAAAAAAGGTTTTCTAGTCAGGAAACAGAATATCGACTCTCGGCTTTCAGTAACATTGTGAGGTGTGCACACGAGCCAGATGGCACACCTGTTGACTTCACCTTTGTCTCGTGCCTGATCAGATACAGCTGGCTTCTGGTTCTCGCTCAGTCTTAGGCCACACCCCCAGACCCTGTTGCCGGAGCCTATACCTCTTCCTATGAGCCCAAAATTGCTTTCTCGTGCTTTCCTTGTGCAGAGGCGGAAGAGGCTGTCTTGTTTTTCTCTCACATCATCATCTTTTTGTTGTCCATTTCCACCCCTTTTTTACTACCTACTCCTTGCTCCCTCCATGACTCTCACATGGTTCTGTACAACATTCCACCTGGAGCATAGCCATATAACAAAGTACTTCTTTTCATCAACCTTTAATGGTCAAGTCAGTGCTTGAAGTGGGCTAGTACTGACCGGTACGCGGGACTGGCAAATCAGACTACCGGGAATGTTTCTTGCATGCCAGCGCCTCATGTAATCTATACTGAATAACAAGGGGGTTACTGGCACATATGTTTTTTTTCCCCACTTGAAGCGCTGGGTGAAGTCATTATTGTCCTTTGAATAACTATACAGTATACTAGTCTTCTCACTAATTTCTGTCTCAGTATACTGCATTTGCACACAGAGTTGCAGCTAGGTCAATGCCAGCTGCCTTTATGAGCATGTTAGAGATATACAAGGAAAAAAACAGAAATGATTAATTTGAGATATGAGATGCACATTGCATGGTGGAAGACAGGGTGTTAAACAGAGCGATGGGTTTAGTGGGAGAGCAGAAGAGAGGCCAGAATACAAGGCACAGATTTCCAGGAGTGGTAACCAGAGCCGATATGCCTGATGGCATCTCGTCACGGTAATAGATGCTGCGAGTTGAGTGTACGTAAAGTGTAAGAAACAGCTCTTCCTCCTCCAGAAAATCTACTTCTCTGACACAACAGCAATAGTAGAAACACTAATTTGTCCACAGTATGAGGGTTGTGTGTGTGTGTGTGTGTGTGTGTCTCGGATGTTTGTTGAGCCATCGGTATGTGCATCTACTTAAAGCCATTAAAAGGTTCAATCCCTGACAACAAAATTTAAGTAAGCAGACCCATCCAATCTCGAAAGAGATTTTAAAAAAAGGATGTACAATCTTTCCCAGTATTAGAGTTTAATCTGCCCTTGTGCAAATCTTCTGACTGCTCATTGGCACTGGATTTTCAAGATGGAAATGAGTTACACTTCCAGGAACTTCTCTAGTTTTTCAATAAACGTGTTATACATTGTATGCTGCCTTAGAATTAGCACATAGTTGAAACCACGGTGGAGTACGTACAATGAAGTCTGAACTTCCTATTAAGATGTGGAGTGGGCCAAGCATGGAAACGGGGCTCAGGTGAAGTCGGGCTCCCATTCTGAAGCAGCAAACTTGAGAACAGTGACAGGTGTCAGGTCTTTCACCGAGGAGCTATTTGTGTAAAATATTGTGGGTGGCAAAACAAGCCAACGTGATGGTCCAGCCCATATAAAACATCCATTTATGGACAAGTTAACTTCTACATATCTAATATTAGGGCAGTGTGGTGGCCTCACACCTCCAAGCTTGTAGGTGTGGTTCCTGTCTCCAGCATGGGTAGAGTTTGTAGGGCCTCTTTATGTTCTTCTGGGTTTCCTCAGGGTCTGTGTGATTGACTGGCATTATGTTCAGGGTGATCCTCTGCCAGAGACCCTAGGCTCACTGTAAACCTGTAGAGATTCAGTGGTTATATAAGATGGACGGATATATTTGAAATGATCAATGCCTTTATTAAATTTACTTTTGTAGGAATATATCAAAAATCACGAAGATTATTTTATGCCCTTTAGTTAATGTTTCACGAGTGTTTTGCTGTGGTTGTTATACTAAATTGTATAAAAACAGAAATGCACAGCTGGAGCAGTGAGCAGGCCAGCACACCATTGCACTGGGTGCAGCAAGCATTGCAGAGGCTGGGAAGCATGAAGAATGGCTCCCGTTGACACGCTTGTTCCATGCTCATCTTGACAGCAATAGTTTTTTCCTATATTACCAGCTCATCATAGCAATATGTCGCATCGCTCGCTTCTACTTTGAAAAGTTGACGCAAAGTTTGAACCTTAGCTGCTCACACTGCAGATCTCATCTGTCACGTATTTGAAGGATCCCATCCATTTGGAAGAGCAGCAGTAGCGGAGCAAAGCCCCCACCCCATCCAAAGGGAATACCTGCACCTGGCAGCAGCGCAACACATGGTGGCATGCTGCCTGATAGGCACCAGTTTATTGAAGTATAAAACAACTTCAGACGCAATTCATATTACCTGCCTAAGCTATTGGTTTTAATGCGCTGTAAAATTGTAACGCTACTTTGGCAAATTGCCATTCTTGCATATTTTTCTTCTTATTATTTATGTATTATTTATTATTGCTAATTAATTTTTGGTTGACTTGAATCTGAGAGCATTGCGACAAACACTGATGTTAATGTGGTGGCTTCCTTCCTTGCACATGTGTGACTAATAAATCTCTAGAGTCCTTTGTTTCTTGTGAAGAGAGTTTCCTTTTTGTTTCCCGCTTTGGCATCTCTTTCAGCCTCTTAGGATAAAACTTCGACTTTTCCTAGAACATATGTTTTATAAATTCTGTCTGTCATGCCCCCCTTGTGAGATTGCCGGCTCGCTCAGTGAATTAACGACACCTGCCGTTGGCCCCTTTCAAAGCCTGGGCCACCTTGCACTCAGTGAGAGGTATTGTTCTTCCATGTGCGACATACTGAGTGGTTCTTGCTTGTCTCCTCTGTGGCCCTGACGCGATCTGCCTACTGTGTTTCCATCCGCTTCTGTTTCACCTGGATCCCCGTGTTTTCTTTACTCCCGTCCATCGTCTCCTGTGTAGGACTGACTTCCCTGGCTTACCTGACCTTCCACTCCGTGTCCCCGACCACGTCTCAGCATCTCGATTCTGCTTCTGTTTGCCTTGGTCCTAATAAAACCACCTGCTTGCACGGCAGCTTGATATCTCCTGAGTTTTCTGTCACGACAGAATACGTCGCTGAGAATAAGCATTCCTCATGCAGTGCAGGATCTACATAGATCACCATCAAGAAATGTTTCTGGGTGACACTAATCACGTCCACTTTATCATCTCCCTGTTGATGGGAAGAGCCCGTGATTGGGAAACTGCCCTCTGGACCGAGAAGAGGCCCGTGCTTATTTCGTCAGTGACCTTCCGGTGTGCTTTCAGTGCTGTCTTCAACCATACTGCAGTAGGATGAAGTCTAGGAGTTCACCCACTTGACCTCCGGCAGGGGAACCAAACCGCTACTGACTTCACCCTCAATCGCTGCGGGACTTAATTGGCCACCGTCTTGTCTCCAGGTCCTCTACTGGTGTGCTCTGAATCCTAATCTACAGGTAGAGCTAGTGTGCCAAGGTGAGGCGTGGACTTTTGAAGAGTACGTCCAGCTGCTCATCGCACCAGTTCATGTCCTTTGTCAGCGCGGACAAACTCAATCTCACTCCAGAGCTACTCGGAACATGCTCGTTCTCACACTCCCGAGCCAGAACCTGGCTGGGTCAGGCCCTGCTATCTCCATCAGAGCACCACTGCCACCTCCAGCAGTGACTTTGCATTTACTGCAGTCCTGTACCTGTCCCGTTCATCCCAGTTTGGAGCCCCACCCTCAGCCCAGGTAGGAGTAGTCAGCCCGCTCGCCATTTCACCTAAACTGATGTCTATTCCTATCTCCTTGTCTTGAACCCAAGGGAAACTGGTGGAAAGAGCCTTGCGCAACTCTAGAGCAGCGGGGAACTTTGTGGATTCCCAGCTAGTGAGACACTATTGGATCCCCCTTGAATTGCCGTCTTTGCCGTTAGCAGTTATTGGGGTGGATGGCACTCCGATAGCTGCCGGTCAGGTGATGCACCACACTGCTCCACTGCAACTAGAAGTCAGTGCCACCCACAGTGAGGAAAGTTGTATCTTAGTCCTGCCAGTGGTCAGAGACAGTTTCATCCTGGGACATCCCTGGTTGCAGCTCCACAACCTCTATGTGGTCTGAGCTGAGGAGATGATCAAAGCCTGGCCTGCTCGTTGTCTCACGGATTGTGTCCACCTGCCATGCAGAGTGTCCTCTGTGGAAAGTCCTCTCCCCAAGGGTGAAGCCCAGGTTCCAGAGGAGTCTCCCAACTACTGATGTCTTCAGTAAGGCTAAGGCGTTTGGCATCCCTCTGCACCGGGAGTTGGACTGCATGATCGAGCTGATGGAGGGGCCATCCTTGTCGAATGGTCCAGGACCGAGGAGGAGCTGATAGAGGCATACATCAAGGTGACTCTGGCACAAGGTATTATCTGCCCGTTCACCTCTCCCATCTCTTCTGGGTTTTTCTTTGTTAAGAAGGATGGAGGTCTTCAGCCTTGCATAGTTTATCAAGCTCTGAACACTTACTCGTAAGCACAGCAAGCCCTTACCTCTGATCCCCTCAGCTCTGCAACAGCTCCACGATGCTCACCAAGCTTGATCTCCACAGCACCTACAACTTGGTCCACATCAGAGCTGGGGATGAATGGAAGATGTCTTTCCACACGACTATGGGCCAGATTGAATATCTGGTCATGCCTTATGGGTTATCCAACTGTTCTTTGATCTTTCAAGATTTCATGAGCAGCATCATCTCTGACATGCTGAATCTGTTCATGATTATTTACATCAATGATATCCTGGTCTACTCTTCCTCCCCCGAGGAACATTTTCAGAGGGTGCTGCAGCTCGTCTGATATTATAACCTGTTAGTTAGTAGAGAAAAGTGAATTCCACCAAACCACACTCAAGTTTCTGGGTTACAAGATCCACCCTGGGGGTGTAGGCATGGATGAAGAGAAGGTGAAGGCCGTTCAGGACTGGCCCCAGCACTTCACAGTGAAGAAGCTCCAATGTTTTCTGGGCTTTGCTAACTTTTATCACTGGTTCATCTGAGAATTCAGCTGCTGCCAGCAAGTTGCCACTGATGGAGTGGTAACACTAGCTGGAGGGCACTGCTCACCCCTTTGAAGTACTCACCGAGTGTGTTCAGAGGTTCATCGTAACCTTGAATATCAGAATAAATTCACTAAACATCTCAACCTGCAGCAAGCTCTATGGGCACTCTTCTTCACCCATTTTGAATTCAAGGTATAATACCTTCCTAGGGTGAAGAAAATCAAGGTGGATGCCCTCTCTCACCAGTTCACATCTCTGGTCGAATATGAAGAATCCGTCCCGATCTTACCTGATTCTTGTTTCCTCAGTCCTGTCACCTGGGACCTTGAGATTTAAATTCGAGAGGCCCAGAATAATGAGCTCGCTCTAACCAGATGTCCCACTAGAAAGGTCTACGTTCACTCTGCCCTTTGTTTGACCACCATAAAATGGGTGCATTCATCCCTCAGCTTGGCACACCCAGAGATATCCACCACCATATGCCTCCTGGCTTGATGGTATTGGTGGCCTGGCTGGAGGAAGGAGGTTGAGGAGTTTATGCTTTCTTGCCCGGTCTGTACCTAACACAAGGCAGACACCCAAAGATCCACAGGTCTGTTGCAGCTTAATTCCTACACCTCAACATCCTTGGTCCCATTTAGCACTTCATCACCGACCTCCATGTGATACAGTCGACTGATTTTCGAAGATTTGTCGCCTGATAATCTTGTCCAAGCTCTAGATGGCCATGGAACTTTCCAAGATTCTCATGACCTGTTTTTTTCCGTTTTCCGTTAGGGTCTTTTGTGCTTTCTGCTTGCGTCTTAACACCTCTCTCAGTTTGTCCTCCAACTACCATCCGCAGACTAATGGCGAGATTGACAGGACCAACTAGGAGGTGACGAAGACCCTCTCGTTGCTGCGCACAGACCTTCCCGCTCACTGGGCCTGCTACCCACCATAGGTAGAGTGTGCTCGGAACTCATATCCCCAGCCTGACACTAACCTGTCCCCTTTCCAGTGCATTCTGGGATATCAGCCACACTTGCTGCCCTGGGACTCTGAGCCCAGTTCTGTCCCATTAGTGGATGACTGGTTCCAAAATATTTGCTTGGTGTGGCAACATACTCACCAGCTCTTGAATGAATAGTTCTTGAGGCAGAAACACCAGGTTGACCATCTTTGCCACCCAGAGCTCGTTCTTTGACCAGGTCAGCAAATCTGGTTATTCATTCGGAGCCTCCGCCTCCTAGGTTGCCGCAAGCTGTCCTCCAGGCACATCAGCCTGTTCCATGTAGTCTAGCAGTTGGAGCCCATAACCTTCCGCCTACATCTACCAGATTTTACCCTTGTTTCATATTTCCCTGCTGAAACTAATCCAGTACAGCATGGCTCATGCACTGGGGTCCTCAGATGGTCCACCTCCACCCATGCAGTTGGATGACGGTGAGGCCTATACCATCCGTGCTCTCCTTGTTTCCAGGTGTTGGTGGGGGAAGCTACAATAAATAATGGATTGGGAAGGTTACGGCCTTCAGAAATGCTCCTGGGTGCCAGCGATGGATGTCCTTGACCAAGACCCGATCTCTGTCTTCCACCGTGACCACCCGGCCTCGGCGCCTTCCTCGGCCTCCAGGTGGCAGCCATTGGAGAGCGTTCTGTCATACCCCCCTTGTCAAGTGGGAATGCCGGCTCGCTCAGTGAATTAGCCACACCTGGCTTTGGCCCCTTTAAAAGCCTGGGCCACCTTGCACTCAGTGAGAGGTGTTGTTCTTCCATGTGCGACATACTGAGCGGTTCTTGCTTGTCTCCCGTGTGGCCCTGACCCGACCTGCCTGCCGTGTTTCCGTCCGCTTTTGTTTCCCTCGGATCCCCATGTTCTCTCTGCTCCTGTCCATTTTCTCCTCTGTAAGGCTGAATTCCACAGCTTACCTGAGCGTCCACCCCCTGACCCTGACCACGTCTCAGCGTCTACATTCTGGTCCTAATACAATCACCTGCTTGCTTGGCACCTTGATACCTCCTGAGTTTTCTGTCACAGCAGTGTCTCATATGAGAAGCATGTGTAACTATAAAGCTGAATTTAAATAAGTCCCTGTTCACACAATCAAAGGTCTGACCATAATGATATATATAAATCAGTTTGATTTACATTTGGCATGTTAAATGCAGGGTGTCCTAGTCAACTTTATAAATGCAAGTATGTGATTTATATTTGTTTTTCTGAAATACAAATCATTAGAAGCCATTACAAGTTAGTCTAGAAGCACTGTTATAGAACCTGGGCTTAATTTCAGTCCTATCCAATGAGAACAACAAATACTCCAGTAACACTATATACCTTGTCAGCTTGACATCCAATCAATGAAGGCTAAAGTTAGGACAGATGTGCACACAGATATGTTATTATTCTTGCCACTGATATGAAAAAGCAATATAAACTGTATGGGTTGAATTTCTCTATGTCTGAGTATATGAGCATTCTGTAATGGTGAAATCAGGAACAAACTCAAATTGGGCGCAAGACAAAGACAGCAAGGCGTGAACTGGATTTCCATGCAAAAAACCCTCATGTAACGCTAGTCTAATGAACAATGAAATGTTATATGAGTTAAAGAACTGTTCTCTAATGTTTTCATGGCAAATACTACTAGAAATGTATGTGTTACTGTATTAAAACTGGTCTTTGAGTGCTGTAATGATGTCAGCAGGATTTTTGGTCTCTATCATTCATTAAAACGTAGCAGTTAGGAAGGAAGTGTAGTCCGTTATATACTGAGCGTCCTTGTGTTCCTTAAAATACATCCCAGTCTTTCTCTTCACTAAAGGAGTTTGACACTACTTTGCGGTGACCCTAGAAGAGCCTACTGCTCTTTCGGGAGTGATGTCTTCTTCTAGAATGAATTTATCTACCTGCAGAGCTTTTCTCCCTATTGTCTGCACTGCACCTGCTCCCCAGGGTGTCCTTGCTGTCCTGGCTGTGCATGGCAGGGACCTGCTTTTTGCATGGATTCTGCTGTGGATATTCTCATATGTTTGGCGGGTGATTTTCCATACCATAGAAAGAGCAGCAGTGAGGGTTTGTGTTCCTGCTACCCCTGGCTTCCTGTTTTGTGAGCAGGACCCCAGCTTCACATTTTACAGGAATTAGTGGTTGTTTGATTTCAATGGAAATTATAAACTGATTAGATTTTTTATTTATATTTTTGCACAACATTTACATTTGATCCTTTGTGTGGGGTGAAGGACTGCACCAGGTAGACAATATAAAAATCAGTTCGCCATGCCTGCAGGCGCTAGCATGAAGGGCAGTCTGCTCGTCACTGTCACCGAGCAGTCGACCATGACTCTCAGCAGCAAGATTCCTGCACCCATTTTTTTTGTCACAACTGAATTGCAATGCACAGGCCTGTCCTCTCTGCACTCTTATATCAAGATGTCTGCCACTTTTAACACAATAACCTATAAATTCAAACATGATGCATTGTCATTGGGAGACAACCTACGGACTGAGTGCTGAGGGCTGGGGTGACACTATATACTGACTATATAACTGAGAGAGCTCTCAGGACTATATCAGAATACCGCTAACTGCTTAAACAAGCATTGTCATTGAAATACAGGGGTATCAGCATTGCAGAAGTTACTTTAATATTCACACACCGCATGTTTTAAGGGATATACGCTGTCTGGATTAAACGTGTGGGTCTTGAGGACAAGTGTTCCCATTAGCAGCTAATGTAAACACATATATGTGGTAAAGTTGACAGTTTCTAAGAGTAAAGGCATTGCAATTCTAAGTGGACGTGAGATTTCGATGTAAAGAAAATAAACCACTTTTATGAGGCTAGAAATGCACTCCTTTTAAGACATGTACCAGCAGCAGTAAAAATGATGAATATTCTCCAGCACAATACTGGAGATATTAAAATTCTAACGTAGCCGCTTGGCATGGTCATCACTTCTTCCATAAATGTGTTCAGCTGATTTATCAGAGGAGAGAATTCGCGTAGCCCCAGCTGAAGTCGCGTTAGCACGGTGGCTTGAGAGCAGGGCTAGAAGCTTGGCCAAAAATTACAAAAATATCCCTTTAGGTATTAGGCTATTAAAGATATTCTCACAATTCGTGTATGTCATGGCTGGGCATGTGTTTAGCTGTTACCTCATAGGTGGGGAAAAATGTAAGTCTGATTAGAAATTAAAATAAATGAATAGTAAGACAAAGGGGTATTTCTTGATGTAATGAGACCAAAAGTTCAGAGGTACAAATCCCGGGCGTGCATGTTGTATTTCTGAGTTCAAAATGAAAGGTGAAGCTAAACAATATAGAATTATCCTAATGAAACAAGTTTGTTAATTGCAGAACTGACTGGAAATGCGGCGGTTTTATTTTGTTCTTGAATACATTAGTTTGATTTTACAGCTCAGTACAAAATATATAAGCAAAATATTTCTACGGTTATTTTATAGTGATGTAAGAAAAATATATTATCATTATCGGTTATCTGACTGTTCAGCCAAAGTATAATCTTAAATATGAGTTTAATAAGTCAGTTACATAACATTTCAATATGACATGCACAATATGGATTTTTCATGCCTATCAGGGCTTTTATATCCTGCCTTCTGGTTATATCTTGTTACTCAAACCTCTCCATTGTCTCCAGATGGTATGAAACGGAAGTTATCGTGGAAGCTGGGACCTCTGGGCTTTTTTAATTGGTCTGGACTTAGGCTTTTGTAGGTTTCTTAGGGCCATTGGTCATCTAATTAAAGGTAAGCCATAAGTTCTATGTACATATCTCAAGCGTGTCTGTATAGACTTTCTGTCAAATTAGGTTAGTAAACTTGAATGCAGGGTATAAGGAGATTTTGCACAGCTGTCCCTCGCATCTTGAATGGTTTAGCTAGAGGTGGCCGCTAATTGCTGCACAGGCTCAAAATACCAACAAACTCTACACAAATATACCAAAGTTTGTGTCTAAGGTTCCCACTGTCTGCAGAGTGTTATATGTAACTGGCTTGGGTTCATTCGCCTGACAGAGTATCTTTTGTTTTAGTAATGAGCGTCACAGTGCACAGCGAAGTTAGGTGATGACCTCTCCCTAATACCGACAGTGTAAAGCTCACTTTGCTTTTCATGTCGTGCTCCCAGACCTCAAGCCCAGATCTGGGGGCCTGATTCCAGTTGTGTTGCCCTTTTCCAGGACTGAATGCCTGCCCGGTGTCCTGTTGTGTTCCCTTTGCGATGACGCCTTGCTTTAGTTACTCTGTTTGGTTTTGTTAAACTAGTCCTTTGAATACATTTTCCATTCACCATCCGCGTGTCACTCATGCTGTTCTCTGTCCTTAATACAGCAAGTCCTGTATTTGTACTTATTGTTGCAGCGTCAAATGCTGCTATATTTCAGCTTTTTTTCCATCATCCACGTAACTTTTTAGGTCAGTTGTGCCTTTTTGACATCCTCCTCAAAAACATCTATTGACATGGAAAAATTAGCGAAAGTACAAACTAATATTTTATAATTTGCCTCAGAAATTAAGAAATGAAAAATCTTGTTTTCTTTTTGTTTTAGCTAGTCTCTCATGCTAATGAACCATAATACATAAGACTTGAGTCAGGAAACATATATATATATATATATATATATATATATATATATCACTCCTTGTGCCAAGATTACTTATAAAGGGCATTGTTTCTTTGACAATAAGCATAATAATGCTGAAATACAAATGCAACAAAAGCTGCGCGTTTGTAGCAAGTTTGGCTTTTGTTTCACTGCTGAAGGCAGAAAAACGGCAGCCCTTGATAAGCCTCGCTGACAGCAAATGGAGAATAACTTTGAGTAAAAGTTTATGACTGCATGATGAGTCACACCGAGTTCCATAAAATATGTTTGTATGCTTGATGCAGGTGAATATGCAGCTCAGTTCACAAAGATGTAAATGTTCAAGAGCTCTTCTGACAGCAGGAGGTGCTGGAGGTGGATCAGACTGGGTGGATCTCAGGCTACGGCTATTTATAAAGGAAGAGCAGCCATCCTACACCTTACTATTAAATTCAAATCATTTAAGTTGGTATTTCCAGCTGTTGCTATTGCTACAAAAGCTATGACCCAATAGTTCTTGTGATATTAACAGTATATTTTAATATATTTAGAGAAAAGTGAAGCTTATTCTTGGCATTGAGGGGACTGCATATATATTTACTCTTTGTATAAATTTGCAAAAGGAACCATAATGAACCTACGAGTCAAAAACCCAAGACAGAACAATACAGAAGAGAGACTGTTTTAGCAGAACATAAGCTTTGCTCAGACTGTATACGCTGGTAGTGGCAGCTCCTGTTTGACTGTGACTGTTTGGCAGGCTAATGTCAGGCTACTCATTGCTATCGGGACTGCGACTGTTGATGGCAAGGCCTCTAAACAGGACTCAAAGGGTGACTAATTCTGTGGCTAATGACAGTATATTCTAGACTCATTCATTTATTTTTTATTCATTTAGAAATATGTGGTCATGTATTACATTGATATGGCAAATTTTAAGTCCGATTCATCCAACTGCTTATCCTGAGCAGGGTTGGGGTGCAGCATGTGGCACAGGGCTTGGTTTACCCTATGGAGGATGCCAGTCCATCACAGGGTAGAAGATTAGGGTGCACCCTGCACAGGATACCAGGCCATAGCAGTGCACAAGACTGGGGTACGCTCTATGGAGGATGCCAGGCCATCACAGGGCACAGACACACACATTCTGTGAACAGTATAGACACAGCAATTAACCTGGATCCATGTGTTTGGACTGTAGAAGGAAACCAGAGTAGTTAGAGAAACCCACGTACGATGGAGTGACAGAGGCAGAGCGCAAACCCTGGAGGTGTGAGTCAGCAGTACGACCCACTGTGTTGCCATCCTACCCCCAGGGCCAGTGGAAATAGTAATACAGTTTTTGAAAACTTTACGAAAACATAAATTTAACATGCTAAATATTCCATATAAAGCAAGGCTTATGTACGTAATAACATACGTGTGCAGTATTTGCCAGCTAGTAGGTGACATATTTAAAAATTTATAGAGGTACTATTATGCGTTTAGGGAAAAATAAAGATTACACAAAGAAAGACATTTCCTGCTCTGGCACGCGTCAGTATTTAGGTTAATGTCATGGGGCAAAAAGCCGCACCACACTAAATACGGGAGTTAAAAACACATTTACAAATAAATATGATTTTCCGCTCTCGCGTTCCTACATGACGGTCCGTGTGACGAAGTTGCTGTGAAGGACATTTAACTAAAAGATTTATTGGTCTCCATTCAAACAAAGAGAGTCCAGCCCATAAATGATTTCCCTACAATTTAACTGCTCATCAAATCATTAGAGATTATTAATGACCAAAGCAAGAATTAAGTGCATAAATCTGTCATAGTTTCATGCTTTGTGTAGCTACAGCAGTGAGTGATACTTTCTCATTGTGAACAGCATGATGGTGGGAGGGTTTTTTTTAACATGCTCCAAAGGAAAAAGTAGCGCGGTTCTTTAACAACTTTGTGACCAAAGGGTTGCGGGACCCTGACGAGACCCTGATGGAATTCCTGAAGGCCACTCAACTATCTTTGTGCTAAAAATGGCTTAGACACTTCCTTGAAAATCCACACTTTCCTTTTTCGTCCCGGGTTTGTTTGGCAAACCAATTAGACCTCGATTTTCGGCTTCTTTGGACCCTAACCCTCCTGCTGTTTTCGGTGGCAGTTCCGATATTTCTTTGATGGAACTGTGTTAATTATTTTGCAGTACATGTAGTTTGTTCCACTTTTTTGCTGTTTTTTCGTTCTCTGTGTTCTCTGTGGGTCCGAGTACCGGCTCAAAGCAGCAGTCTATTTTATTCAGTAACCCCCCCCCACCCACACACACACACACACACGCTATCTAGCTTTCCATTTCGGTTCAGGGTGCTGGTTTTCTTTTCTCCTACACCAAGAGGCGTCAGCAACTCCCTGCCATGGCTTGCAACAATATGTGCTTTTTCTTCTTAGGATTGCAAGGACGCAATACATTGGACTGGCGAGGTGGAAAAGTTATTGTGGAGTGAGACTGAAAGTGCCATTTGTCACTTGTCACTTGTTCATTTGGTTTTAATGCATTCCACCGCTCCTGATATGCAGGAATTGCCATTTGAAATGGAAGGTAATCATAATCATTGAATCCTAAAAGGAAAAAGGGGGTTTTAACAACATGTTCCAAAAGAGAACAAGAACAGAAACTGGACAATGGAGGAGGATTCAAATCAAGGTGATAAGGCTGAGACCTGCTGGAAATCAGGCATTGCCTTTCTGTAGGTGAAGAATTAACTTTACTGCGTCCTTGGTTACCAAACAATTAAGGGTGTACAGTGTTGTTTTATAAAAAAGGCCACGTAGTCTAATTTGTTTAAACACGTCTTCCTGACCATTAAAATGTCTGGCTCCTTCTGAGAGTCATTTATAAGCCGTCACCCATTAAGGTCGCATTAATACTGCAAGCTGAGTTGAAGGGCAGTTAGAAGGTAACCTTCTAAATATTAAATATGGCTGTCATTGAAAAATATTCTGTCAGCAGACTGCAGAATTAGCCTAGTGTAAATCTTATCACACTCTCCTTAATGACAAAGCAGAGACCCAAATGTCACAGAAGACAAAGAAGAATCTCTCCAGATTTAATTTCAGGATCGTTACAGCCACGCAGATTGTTTAATGAATCCTTTTCATGTAAACTGTACTTTTAATTTTTAATTGTAAGAATTATTTCAGTGGTAGTTTCATGCACAGGTTACAAGGCCATGTGTGCATCTGATCATGCCGACGGCTAGATGACAGTGTTGATGGTGTCAGGTTCATAGCATATTACAGTGAGCACACACAATCACACATATAACACATTACAGGGGTTACACACAATCACACATTACAGTGAACACACACAATCACACATTACAAGGATTACACACAATCACACATTACAGTGAACACACACAATCACAAATTACAGTGAGCGCACACAATCACACATATAACACATTACAGGGGTTACACACAATCACACATTACAGTGAACACACACAATCACACATT
>JAAGVU020000035.1:24663671-24679234 GCA_011763525.2 Mormyrus iriodes | reverse complement strand
TACACACAATCACACATTACAGGGATTACACACAATCACACATTACAGGGATTACACACAATCACACATTACAGTGAGCGCACACAATTGCACATATGACACATTACAGGGATCACACACAATCACACATTACAGTGAGCACACACAATCACATATTACAGGGATTGCACACAATGGCACATATGACACATTACAGGGATTACACACAATGCCACATATGACACATTACAAGGATTATGCACAATCACACATTACAGTGAGCACACCCAATCACACATTACAGTGAGCACACGCAATCGCACATATGACACATTACAGGGATTACACACAATGCCACATATGACACATCACAGGGATTACACACAATGCCACATATGACACATTACAGGGATTACGCACAATCACACATTACAGTGAGCGCACCCAATCACACATTACAGTGAGCGCACACAATCACACATTACAGTGAGCACACGCAATCGCACATATGACACATATGACACATTACAGGGATTACACAGAATCACACATTACAGTGAGCGCACACAATCGCATATTACAGGGATTGCACACAATGGCACATTACAGTGAACACACACAATCACACATTACAGTGAACGCACACAATCACACATTACAGTGAACACACACAATCGCACATATACCACATTACAGGGATCACACACAATCACACATTACAGGGATCACACACAATCACACATTACAGTGAGCACACACAATCACATATTACAGGGATTGCACACAATGGCACATATGACACATTACAGGGATTACACACAATGCCACATATGACACATTACTGGGATTACACGCAATGCCACATATGACACATTACAGGGATTACACACAATGCCACATATGACACATTACAGGGATTACACACACTGGCACATTATGAGTAATAGTAGTAGTAGCAGGAGCAGCAGCAATGGTAGTAATAATAGTAATGTTAGGGTTGCTAGTTACTAATTTCCTATTCATATTTGGTGAGTTTTATTTCTTCATTTAAGTCTTTGTGTCCTTTTAAATAGCCCTGTCCTCTGGAAGATTATCATACATTTCCAGATACATGTCACGTACCATATTTAAATGCACGTATGTAAAATTAGTACATTGCAAATTTGGAAAATCTATGTGTAAAGGACTATTTTGTTATTTCTCCATATTTGTGTGTCTAAAATGTAGCACCACACAGGTCTAGGTTACGGTTGTAAACTTCATAGGGACATAGAGTTGAATCCATTACAGTAAGGTTTACATGTTTTACGCAAGGAAAAATCTATTTGTGTCTTGGTGTGGGTGTTTCATAAAAACGAGGCCCATCTTGTTAATTTATTCTTGAAGATGTATCAGATTTCTTAATTTAATTTGACATGTTTTCTGATTCATTGGAAATGTGTTTTCTGAAGTCATAAATTAAACCTAATGAGAATTAAAATGAATTTAAAGACATCAAATTAATAAACAATGTTATTGAAACACATAAATGGTGTTGCTCAGAAAGTTTCACAAAGAATATAGCTAAAGAAAGAAGGAATGCCAGTGGAGGAGAGGAACCCTATAAGTCAATATAAGTGAAATCCTGAGTGTGCATACAGTAATCAGCTGCAGATACAGACCCCCTGAAAGTTTGGGAGGGAAATACAAAGGTCTGTTAATAAATCACTCTACAGCCATACTGTCTGCTGCTATTGTGAGTTATGTTGTATGAAGTCATCCATGCATTCATCGGGCAACTGCTGATCCTGGTCTGGGTCACAGAGGGGGGCCTGGGGCCGATCCCAGGCAGCAGAGGGTGTCCCGCGGACAGGACACCAGTGCATCACAGGAAACGTGCCCGGCGCGCACACTCACGCAGATAGACACACACTCATACCCACGCAAGCACACACAGACAAAGACACAAATGCATGCCCATGCACAGACACATACATACACGCATGCCTGCACACGTACACAAACATACTTTTGTATTTATATCTTTGTGGGGACCGTCCCTTCATTTCTATGGGAAAAGTCTTTAAGGGCTCTGCACGGTGGCTCAGCCAATGAAACACAATGGAAAACTCACAGAGCTTCACATCCAGCACCTTAACCAGTCGGCCATCAGAGCCAAGCTGTGGGAGAGGCCCACACTGTATGGGAGAAACACCCAGACTCCACAGACATACAGCACAGAGGTAAAACTCAAACTCCCAACCCTGGAGGTATGAGGCAAACGGGGACACCATTGTGTAAAGCCATTAACAATTACATTTCTGTAAATAATTTGAATAGCTCGTATTTGGTTAAATAATTGTATAACTAACCACTTGTATGCATATTTAAAAATGCATTTAAAATGTATTGCAGAATATTTCCATATTGTAAATCAGGCTGCTATTAGCTGTCAGACTGTAAGTCGCTAACGTGCATATGACAGCCAAGGTAAGGGCATTTTAGACGTTACACTGCTACACATGCTGATTGTCAGATTGAATCTCGTTCAGGAGACTTTCTGTGCGCACTCCAGCTGCTAACAATTGCCTCCAGAGGCCCACACCACTGTCATGTACATTAAACATGCGTTTTGCCGGGATTTCACTGAAAAGTTTACTCGTGTAAGCGGCGCCTTAAAAACCGAGTGAAGAGGAGGTGCAGAGGCATGTGGTTCTGTTTGTCTTCCTGCCTTGTGCCAGTCTCACACCAAAAGTCACTTTTATCATTGCACATGTCATAATATCGGATCTATTAGGGCTGGTTACTGTACTCACTGTTCACTCGCTGGCAGCTTGCTGACAGTTTCAGTTACACTTCTTTTAATGATATTTGTTTATTATTTGTAGTTTAGCATCTACGGTACATGGAGTGCAGACCTAGACATCTTCCTGACGTACTGCTGAGCTTTGTTTGGCAGGATTGCGGTAAACAAATCTACAGATTTTGGCAGATTATTTTAGATTACTAACCTGTAAAGTGGGATTTATCATTGAACGCAGTAAATCTGTGTTCAGCCGAGGGTTATACACGTGCCTAAGGTGGTTCGCTACACTTATCTCTATGGCAACCTGCACCCGGCTGTTTGAGACCAGCAACCCGAAGTGTATGGCAGATACAGACCACTGGGAAACAAGGAGTCTGATTGTCTAGGATTTCCCACATATATTCTGGAAGGTTTTAGGTGCAGGGCCAGAATGCTTAGGGACAGACAAGGCCCTTTAGATTTATGTAATTATCATCCATATATTGCATGAAAATGACTTACTGGTGCTGGCCAGAATAGCTTATTTTGTACAATATCTGACATTCTGTGGGCAAAGCCAGATGCTGAAGCTGTGATCTAATTAGCTGATAGCTGGTTAGACCCGGAGTGGCGCAGTATCTCTGTGGGCAGCACTGCAGTCTCAGACCTCCAGCATTGTGCGTTTGATTCCCCTGCCGTGTGCCCTGCGGTCCAGGTTCGCGTGCGGGTTTGGAAAATGTTGGATGAAAGCATGGATGATTTGACCAGGTATGTGATAATCTTCCAAAGACCTCACCAGAGTAATATGCGTGAAGGATCGTGTCTGAGTTAGGGTCAGGGGAAGGGTGGGGCTGTCTTTCAGCCCTGGTGTGACATGATACAGACCAGCTTGGGGGCAGGTGCACCCTCTATAGTGCCAACACAAAAAAAGATGCTCCAGAATAATCTGAAGATATATTCTGCTCTCAGGAAATGGTAAAGTACTGATTCAGACAAAAGATTCCTGTTGGTATCAGCCTGCTTCGTGTTCATTCTTTCAGCAATAACATCCAACTATGCGTAATCATACAATTTCCAGATCAACTGCAAATGTACTCTACCTAGTGAAATGACTGAGCAGTAGCATTGTGTGGTCTGAAAGCTTAGGAATATCAGAGAAAGATTATGTGTACTGAAAATAAGAGTAGCCTCCTTAGCGAGGCCTTTTCAGAGGCCCCAGTAGCATCCAAAGACATGAGAATGTCTTTCTCTGTAGACATGACCATGCATCACTGTCAGCACTGGACTGAGGCACGTGTGTAATGCTAGTCACACTTTCTTTTTCAGTTTCCCATTCAGCATGGTAATAACACTAGAAACCCAGTGTGTTGTAGGCTATATGACGTACTGCAGAGCTAATCACATATATTAGCTAGCTCGCTATTTTGCTCTCACCTATTGCTACTCAAGTCATGACCCAAGGCAGTGTTGTAGAGTTAACAGACTATAGCTTTTTCTCACCAGTTCTAAATAATGCTGATTTTTGTCTGTGTTTGGCTGCATCCTTCTGCAGAACCGTTTCTTGCTGTATCTTTGCTTTCTCGGCCCTCATTTCCACATTCTTTTCAGTTTGCTGTCCACTGAACAACTGACCAAGACATCCTTCAGGTCTGGAGATAAGGAGATCAAGCGGGTGCAAGTGGAGCTGAAGAAACTGATCCACAAGGAGAAAAACAAACTGCTACAAGCTGAAGTCTTTTGACACATGCAGTATGCTGCTGGAGATGTCTTTCCGTCCCGAGTGGCCATGCTGTATCTCCCCAGCTCGAGCACATAATTGACCACAGACCCAGGCATGTGGCTCAGTCGGTTAAGCCTCTGTGCCTGTGATCGGAAGGTCGCTGGTTTGAGCCCGGCCTTAGTAAGTCTGCTGGTCCTTGTGCAAGGCCTTTAACCCCCAGCTCCCTGGGGGCTGCGATGGGTGGCTGCCCATCACGGCCAGCCTGCTCTCATGTACAGAGAGCACGTTGGGGGTGGCGTAAAGAGAATTTCCCTGTGGGGATCAATAAAGTATCTATTATTATTATTGGAGGCAGTTTCAGAGATGACGATAGCAGACAAACCAGAGAACATCACGAACAGTTCCGCCCATCCCCTCCGAGGGGCACTCTGTTGGAATACATCCAATCATTCTGTCATGTTGTGCCCAGTCTCCAGCTTCAGGGGGCGGTAAGTGGCTCCATCAGTTTAGCCTGTGACTGTAAAGTGGCCGGTTTGAATCCTGTCCGCTGCAGAGTAGCCACATGTCTGATAGGCCTTTCAGCAAAGGCCTTTTTTAATAAAATGTCTAAAAGGAGAGCAAGATGGTATATGTAATAAGTACTTCTTCAAATGGCAAATCAGAGTTTCAGTTCATGTTCTGTTTTTCTGTTTTCCACCATTGGGAGGCATGGCGGCAAGCAGAATCACTGAGCTTTGCCCCATTAATGAGAGCTACTTTGTTTCACATTTCTAAATCATTCAAGGGGACATGCAAGGGGATGCATAAGGAGACATGATAGGGGACATTCAAGGGAATGTAAAAAGGGACATTCAAGGGGATGTGTAAGGTGATATGCAAGGAGATGTGATAGGGGACATTCAAGGGAATGCATAAGGAGCCGTGAAAGGGGACATTCAAGGGGACTTGTAAAGGTATATTCGAGGTAACGTGCAAGGTGATGTGTAAGGGGATATGCAAGGGGATGCATAAGGGGACGTGATGGGTGACATTCATGGGATGTAAAAGGGGGTGCATAAGGAGACGTGATGGGGAAATTCAAAGGGATGTGTAAGGGAACATTTAAGTTGACGTGTAAGTGGATGTATAAGGTGATGAGCAAGGGGACGTTTAAGTAGACGTGTAAGCATCATTTCCTGGTGACCAGCGTTCTCTTGGCTCTCTTCATGATTCCTGCATGATTCCCCCCACCCCCCCGTGATGGCTGATCCTATTGCTACAGACAGATTGCAGGGATGTGAGGTGCTGCAAAGCAGACCAATATCTCAGATAGATTAGATTAGAGGACAGGGAGTCGTGTGTCTCACTATCTGTGTTCCAATAAGGACAGAATATACTACAGTATATAAGAAGCACAACATGTTTATGGGCTCTGCACAGCCTGACACGTTGAGGGTCAGCGGTTCAAATACCATAGTTGTGTGTTTGTGTGGAGGTCTCCATCTGCCACATTCTTCCCACAATCCAGAGGCATGCAGTTAGGCTAATTGGTGTCTCCAAAATGCCCAAAGCATGCCCCAGCAATGTGCTCTGTGCTGCCTGGGATACACCCATCACACTGACCAGAATAAACATTTATAGAATGGATTGATCGATGGGAAACCCATTTGTTCCACAGGCTTATGAAACACATAATTCCATCATTTTCAACCCCAAAGTGCTGTAGTGCCAGGTCTCCACATTGCTTATTCCTAGCTGAAAATCCAACAAAGCACAAGTTAGTAAAGCATAGCGTTACATCAGTTTAAACCTCTCTGAATGCACTGTGGTATGTATCAGCCTAGAAGTGTAGGCCAAAGGCCGTGGCTGGATGACTGGATGTGTCTGCCGTGTATAAAATGCAGCCAAAAACTGGGCAGCAATAGCCGTTTATTGATCGCCATGTAAAAACGACAGTCCTTCGCAGTTATTGTAAGAATTCCAGATCTGCAACTTTATTGGATTTCGAACAGAACCAGCGTGATTTTCATTGAAGTGCCACCTGGTGTAACCATGCACACCCTGCAGCTTGTTTGCTAAAAGCTTGTTTGAAATTAAACATTGCATCAAATGATGCAGCCCCAAAGACCTCTCTCAGCATACAGGAGTGAAACGAAGGACCAAGGAAATGTCTGTTAGATAAAAGCTCGTTTCTTACCAGCCTGTGTCATGTTTTCCTGTGTGTCTTTATCTGCTGCTATTCATTCAAACGGGCAGTGTATTTATTTATCATGCCATTGTGGGGCAGAGCAGTAGTGGCCCTTTCCCTCAAGCATCTTTTCAATGATTCATACAATAAAGGTCTCATTAGAAATGCTGTGTCAGAAATGTACTTTGTGTTTTATAATACATCCAGGATGTGGACAGTGTCAGAAAGGCTAAAGGACAGTTTAAATTAGCTGAGATTGAATTGGAATATTCATAGTAGGGAACAGAAGAAAATGTAAGTAAACTTGACCTTGTATTACATATTAACCTTCATACTCAGAAGTATTAAGAAAATATTAAAGATTTTAACGTGCTGCAAGCAAGAAGCAAACCTATGAATAGAGTTACAAACTGCAATAACTATTAATAGTGGTTGTTGTTATTAATATGTTGATTATTACTAAATTATGGTTATTATTGTATTCATCTTCTTCTTACCACTTTTCCTGGTGAACATCGGTGAGGAGAGGGACATAGATAGAGCAGTAAACCACTGGATTATCCTGCTAGTTCCCCATCATGGACCTCATCAGTGCTCTCCAAACTACAGGTACCGAACCTGATCTGATTTGTTGGTGGATCTGCAGCCTCCTTCACCGAGGCGTCCACAATACAGAGCCTCAAATCAGACGACACAACTATAATGCTGATTATGGACCTCCTGCCTAGGATTCTTGGGACCACCGATAAACATCCTTGTGTTCAAACAGCTTTGTTATCGACAGTCGTCGGCTTGCACAGAAAATCTATACATTTACATCCATCTATTTAGTAGATGCTTTGTCCAAAGCAACATACAGGGGTCAGAGAACAGGACAGTGTCCTTGCAGCAGTTGGGGTTAAGGGCCTTGCTCAGGGCTCATGGGACCAATGGTACCCTCACTCTGCCAGTACTCTCTTGAGCACCTCAACCACTTAACCCAAAATGGCCAGGTACACAGAACCGCAATCAGATACAGAGGCGACCTTCTCGTCCACTGGGAAGAACCCCACGTACGCAGCCCTCAGCCTGGGACTTGTGACTATCTCCACCCCCACCTGAGTTCTCTCACCATGAAAAACTTGAGAAACCCCAGATAGAGAGGTTTGCTTGATATGCTGTGAGGTGACACTGCACTGGTCCAAACTCTTTCCCTTCCTAAGAGGTAACAGCCCATGTTCCCAATGCTAATGTCCATATCCGAGGTCTGATCTTTCTGGGTCTTGTGCTTGCCACCCAAACGGCACTGTGTCAGACCTGGATGCCCGGGTCACATGGCTGGCTTGGCCACCATGTGCTGACTGGCAAATGCGATCTCCAGTCCTCGCTCCGGGGCTGGGTCCCAGTAACCCAGTGTAACCCGGGCAACATACACTGCTTTTTCTGGCACTTGTTCACCAGGGGAGGAGCTAGCAGGAGTGCAGCTCCAGACAACGTAGCACTTATATAGGTACATTTTTTTGTACACTGCGTGCGTATGCTAGCAGAGAACAAAGGCAGAACAGACCATATATCTGTCAGTAAACCTGCAAAACGGGATGTATTTTTCATTCTGCCTTATCGAGTCACTGTGTCTGCCGTGATGACAGCCCTGCGTCATTTTGCCAAAGGAAACATCATTACGTTACACTTTATTGACCATTGTGTGTAATTCTGATTTATAGCATAAAGGTGTCTAATGTAATATACATTTTTCTCATTAGCATCTTTTTGACTCGGCTGTTCTGTGTATTTCTTTCAGATAAGACATTTTAATGCACCTGTGGTATATTTTTATATCAGAGATCCAGACCAAATGCTAATGACTTTTAGAGAAGCTTGTCTTTATTGGATGCCTATGGTGGCTAATGTAAGGTATAAACTCTTTAAGCAGGAACAGAAAGTACACATTCACCCATCTTCCATACTGCTTATTCTGTACAGGATTAACAGTAAGCCTGGGGCCTAACTCGGGTAAATCCGGGAACGAGGGAGGGCACACCCTGGATAGGAAGGCTGCCAGCTGCAGGGCACTTGCGCACACATAATCACACGCTACGGCTAAGGTGGAGAGGCCAGTTCATCGAATCGCTTATTTTCTGAGGAAACCTACAGGACAGGGGAAACATACGGATTCAGCAGTCAGGGGGCAGGGAGCAGTCCTACCGCACTGCATGCGAGAGGCAGCGTTGCTGCCGAGCAAGTTGTCCTGCAGCCCTGTATGATTTATTGGATAAAAAAAGAGCTGTGTGTATTGGGTAAGGACACCATAGTGACTTCTCAGTTTATTCTATGCACAGTTCATTTGCCAAAAGTATACATAAATGTAATTGCTTAACTAAGACTGATTCGGTCCTGAATTGGTTAGCCCTGTTCAGGACCCGTGCCTTTCAGCAGCCTGGAGAAGCACCGACTACCTGACAGCAACATCTGCCTTCACTTGGCTCTGTGAGACTTCATATAATCCTGGCACCTCACAAACATTTTCTAAAAATTGAATTTCATCAAACTATAAATGTTAAAACAATTATTCCACAAAGGTCATATTCTCTGTTTTGGAATATTTAAATGTTTACCCAGTAAAAAGTTTTGTACTGCTTCGTTACTCCATATATCCATGTGAAATAATTAACGGTTGTACACGTTTGGATGGGGGGTAATGACAGCTGTTTATGCTTATAAAGACAAAGTCAGTCTAAGCAGAATAATTGAGCTCTCTTACTATTTGACTGGTTTTTGCTTGGTCACGTGGATTCTTTTATTCACCTGTCAGCTAACAGACACATCTGTCAGTGAATAAACGCTTTAGCCGAATATTGAAAATCCAATTCCAACAGCATTTTTTTTCTGCTTTGACTGAATTCAGCTTCCCAGTCAGGAGGAGAAATACAAGCATCAATCAAAATGCCATAATTTCAGATGAGCGGCTGGATCAATAATTTGATTTAATCCATCTTCTTTGCTGTGCGTTTTTTTATTATCATTTTTTCTTCCTCTTTTGAAACATTTCCATAGAGCTGAAATCATTTACCTTACCCCCCCCCCCACAAAAAAGCCACGCTAGGGAGGATTACCTGAAAATGAGTATCACTAATTATGACGGAGAAAATGTGGAATGCTGGCGGGTCTGCTGTAGGTGTGCTCTGAAGCCTGCGTGTGTCGTTTCCTACAAAGGGTCAGGCCGTGTCAAATGAGGGCATTTGGCAAATATAATTAATCTCTTACTGTTTCCATGGCAGCCCAAAGCGACTTGTTACCTTTCACTGTCGCTGCTTTTCATAAAGAATGCATGCTTCAGTATAGTGGCCCAGAAAGGGTAATATTTTATGCACTTTATTTGAATTGCTTACATTTTATATATTGCCCTGTATTCATATTTGACTGGGCCAAATGCCGGAGAGCCTATCGTTAGCAGCCTGGGGCAGCACAGCAGAAAGATGATGGCGGATCGAGGTTAGCGGTCAGGTGCTACATCTGTACAGCGACAGAGTCAATTGTGTGCACTCTCACCCGTTTTAACACTGGAACATGGAGTAGAGCTCCGCGGGCCTGCCAGTGATGACTGAAGGTAATGACTCTGCAGGCATCTCCTTTTCATGGGCAGTCTAATGACCGGTGTACCTCTCCTCACAAGCTTTCCATCTGCCTGCTGACAGAATTAACAAAATTACAGCGCTATCATCTTTATATCACCATGCAGGGGGGGCGTTTAATGTCATTACATTTCAGTGGCTGGAGTTTACGCAATAACAATTAACTGGCTAAAATCTGTTTTCTGATTTAATTATTTTGCCTTATTTATACATGTCCCTGGGAGCCGGGAAATGAGGGTAAGGGATCTAGATATAGGAGAAGGCAGGTTTAATTTCCTGGAGGAGTATTTCTGAGTACCTCTATAAAGGTTCCTAACCTAAATTAATTTAGTGTTAATTCAGTTCTACGAACGGGTAAATGTAAAAAAGGTTGAACTATATAAGTTGCCATGGAAACATGCAAACAAGCAATAAGCAAATAAATCATTTAACAGAGCTAAAACCTGACAGTCTGCCAAAAACAGGGGGCAAGCAGGGCTGATGGGGGAGCCCGCAAGTCGGATAGCATCTTTTCATTCAGTGTTTAACCTTGAGTATTGCTGCGGTGAGAGAAAAGGCTTGGTGGTACCTTGAGCCTGGACGGGCTTAGTGGAGAAGGCATGCCGCATCTGCACCTCCTGTCTGCATCTCTGTGTCTGCATCTCCGAGTCTGCACCTCCATGTCTGTATCTCCGAGTCTGAACCTCCTGTCTGCATCTCCGAGTCTGCACCTCCATGTCTGCATCCCCGTGTCTGCATCTCTGTGTCTGCACCTCCTGTCTGCATCTCTGTATCTGCATCTCTGAGTCTGAACCTCCTGTCTGCATCTCCGTGTCTGCATCTCCGAGTCTGCACCTCCATGTCTGCACCTCTGTGTCTGCACCTCCATGTCTGCATCTCTGTATCTGCATCTCTGAGTCTGAACCTCCTGTCTGCATCTCCGTGTCTGCATCTCCGAGTCTGCACCTCCATGTCTGCACCTCTGTGTCTGCACCTCCATGTCTGCATCTCTGTGTCTGCATCTCCGAGTCTGCACCTCCTGTCTGCATCTCCGTGTCTGCATTTCCAAGTCTGCACCTCCGTGTCTGCATCTCTGTATCTGCACCTCCTGTCTGAACCTCCTGTCTGCATCTCTGTATCTGCGCCTCCTCTCTGCATATCCAAGTCTGCGCCTCCTGTCTGCATTTAAAACATTTATTATAAAATTATGTTCTATCTGTATTCAGCTGTGGTTTCCTTATACGGTCACAGGATTTACACAAGATACCAATGTTATCTAATGATTTCTAAGATGTATTTTATCGGGAAACAAGGCCAAGTATTACAGAGTAAATTTAAAAATAAGTACATAACCGATTTTTCATATTTTGCAACAAAAAAAAAAGTTCACAATAATTTTACAGAAATCAAGGGATCAATCTGAGAGCTGCAGCGAAAATCTGAGTGTAAAAAGTGGAAAAACAACAAAGGGGAGGAAAGACTACGGTAGTTATAGGAGAAAAAAAAACCTCTGGGGTCCAAGGCCAACTGCCTAAGCACCCCCCACCCCCCCAGGGCAAGCAAACCGTATACAATTCAGAGGCAAGTGTGTAGGTGTTGTTAGAACTAAAGTTTGGAGTGGAATGGGGGTCTCCTGTTCTGCCTGCTATTAGAACAGCAGGTTGGCCTCCAGTGGCAGCGTGTCAGTGGAGTCAGACACGGTCGTGGGGTGTGTGGTCCACACGCAGCTGCTGCTCACCGTAATCGCATAGAGCGCCCCTGCTAGGAGCATGTGGAGAGCCCCTTCTAGGAGCATATGGAGACCCCGCTCTAGGAGTACATGGAAAGTCCCTGCTAGGAGTACGCGGAGACCCTGCGCTAGGAATAGAGCAGATGTAGACGTGCAGATGACAACTGTATTATGCAATACCATTAGAAGGACATTGTGTTATGGGAAATGATTATTAGCACATTCTGATATGGAACAGTACTAAATTGGCTACAACATTCTGTCGTATTTCATTACAAAGCTGTGATTCAAACCCATAACCTATTTTTGTTTTTATTAAATCACAGTAAATTGCACCTAAATTCATTCATTTTCTTTAACCCCTTATGTGATGCACGGCTGCAGAGAGGTGCGAGGCAGGGCACCCACAGGGAGGACATACACTATAGAGACGGTTACATACCCAGGGAGACCCACACGATCATCAGGAGCACCTGCACATCCGCAGTTAGACCCCAAACTGCAGTGAGATGAAGGTTACTCTGACTTGTTATATTTCAAACTGCAATTACTAACCACACACTCTACAATTCCACTGGCAAAAGGGTGGCATGGAGCAGTACAGTATTTACAGTAATCATTTTTTGATCGTGTACTGCTGATAAAAGCCATGAACTAACTTATTCACACAGCTGTTATTCTATCCACGAAATCCATCTCTCACGCTCATGTAGGGGAAAATGCAAGGAGCTGTGGCTGCATGACAAACTGAATTTTGAAGGCAGCATGAGGCACAGGGAGGCCCGTCTGTAGGAGTATCCCTGAGGGACCCGGGGAGCTGCACGTCTTGGTTTACATGCAGCATAGCCTGCAAGCCTGCAGACCGCTCTCTCATATGGCGCTGCTCCCACCCTGCTGCCTTCCATGCTCTGTTCCGCCTTCTTTAACTCGGCTCTGCATTTGTTAAACGTGGCTGCGATGCTCTTCCTACCATAACTTTTTCCATTCGGCCAAACAGGATTGTTTCTTGTTGTCGTGATCTGAAGAAAAAGGGGTCTTTCTGTGTGATTGTATTTCCAGTTGTTTTAGACGCCGCTGATCATAGCACAGGCATATGGGGCGGACAGTTCGAATGATTAAATGCATTTCAAGCATTGAAATATGTAAGGGTGGCTGAATTAATCTAGACAATTAGACCAGAAAGGGTTCAATCTGCTTCCTGCCATTGTTTCGTATCCCCAAAAAAATTAACATGCGAAGGAGAAAGCAAAATGGATTGCTTTAACTAAAGAAAAAAAACACAGAACTGAAGTGTAGTGAAAATTCCGGAAGGTCTGTTAGCAGACAGAAGGACAAAAAAACTTGAAGTCATTAATTCCCAAAATGCTATGTAACATGGCGCATGGTGCTATAGGACTGGATAAGCCTGACCTGGCCCCATTCCCATCATCCTGTGCGGTCACCTCCCATCTGATAAGTGTGCAGCCATGAGCTGACTGAGGTGTGTGAGAGGAGTGAGGGCGGAGTGTCTGACCGAGCTAGTACAGAGGCAGAGGTATAAAATTGTTCAAATCGTTGATTTTTATTTTTTGAAGAAATTAATGAGCATCATTTGCCGCCTCCTCTGTGTGTTTTATTGTCTCTCTCATCCATTCACCTGCGATGCTGCAGTATGGCAGTATGGCATTTCAAAGATAACATTTATTTGAAAGTTTTCTGTTATAATGACTTGATTTTGTGGGCAGGTTACTGCACACCTTGACTGTTTAGATACATGATGCATGAATGTTTTATATCTTGTACTAATCAAAAATTTTATTTGAATTCGATGCTGACCACCACGGCGTGACGAGAAGATCCGGATAGAGGGGATATTTTAAAGCAACACGTAAAATATATCAAATGAAGTGACAACGCAGTTGAAAACAAACTCCGCAGGGGTGTAAAGTAACAGACTGCAAATACTCTTTTTACTGTAATTGAGTAGTTTATATTCAAAATTAGTTCAAAATTGGTGTATATTTATTTACAATTTACAATTAATCCACCCAGTAATTCTAGAAACTGCAGACGTTGTGGGTGGGTGGGGGTGATGGGGCCGTCTGGGGTATAATCTGTTGTCTGCTCCAACAGCATCTTTTCTGGTTATTATATATTAAAAAACACTGAAACACTATTTTCGGTGTTTATGAGAGTCAGCTTGAATGCCCACGTAAGGGAACAGCACAGGAACAGCTTACAGGCGGTTCATTTTGTTTCATGTCATTATCCTGACATATGTTCAGACCTTTCTGCAGAGTGTGAAACAGAGGGTTAAGTAGCTGTGCCACACATGAGCTCTTCAGCCCTCCCAGAAGCCTTATTGAGCTCTTCCATGAGGTCCTGCTTCGGCTGTTATACTCTGTGTTCTGGTTGGCTGCAGCTCTCCCGTTTGGTTGTTGGCCCTCATTATATAAGGAGAGGACTTCACTCTGCACTATACTCAGGGTGACCCATCTCTGGCTCTTTTCCAGCTTACTGGACAGCTATGCTGCTGCAGCTGTATACATTTCATTGAAACTATTTTTCTCCACCATTCTGCTTCCCCTGCCTTCCACAGTCATGTCATGAAGATTCTGGGAGGTACCTAGTGATTACTGCTCTGTTGTTCTCTATGAATATTTGCCTAGAGCAGCTGGCATAATTCTGATGATGGTTCTGAGCGCTTACCCTCCCAGCTCATAGTGTGCTGAGAATCTTCCCTCGCTCTGTGATCTCCAGCTCTGCCATATGAAAGGGGTATTGTCTCAGGTGCTGTGGGATGATATGGGTGCCTTCAATGTGCAAAGTTCTCCTGTTTAACCTTTGGGATAGCAGCACATTCTCTACATCTGACAGTTATCAGCATATTTGACAATCCATCCACATACCCATTCAGCTCTGTTTTGGACATGTGTCTATGATCTGATAGAGACTCAGGCTTTTTATTTGTTTTGTGGTCTTAAATTCACACCATTCCTCTCTATGACCTAAAAATACATCTGCCATGACCCCGGATTGCTTTCAGCACCCATGTGTGCCAATTGCAGCTCCACATCTACCATGGGATTTGACTTAAAACAACTTGGCTTAGCATCTTCTACATTTTAATTAATTGAAAGGTTCATGTCTTTAATTATTAACTGTTAATTAACTTGCCCTTAAATGTTCTGTCATCAAATATTATTTTGCTGAGACTGGTGGTTTCCTTGGCACCCATACTTACGTAAACACAGAGGGATTATTGTCAAATCACTATCCTTTTTTGCTACATCTATCACACAGTTTTAGCCTTTGGTTGCCTGACACATCCGAAGGGAAAAAAGCTTCCCTATCCTGTGGTAACATTTCCTCCTGGGATCTAACCTGACACCATCTAGACTCTCATAAATCACTCCCAAAAATAGTTCTTCTTCATTGTTTTGCCTGATGAATTTTTGGGGCATGTGTCAAAGTACATCCCCGGATATGTCAGCCGCACAAAACATACTCAGTCTAAAAAGTTAAGTTCTTGAAAAGTAAACACAAAGGGTCTGTATTTCACAGATCAGGATGCGCATATATATATATATATATATATATATATATATATATATATATATATATAAAAAACACAT
>JAAGVU020000035.1:24639751-24652180 GCA_011763525.2 Mormyrus iriodes | reverse complement strand
TTATCACCTGTGGAAAAATAAAATTAAAAAATATATATATATATATATATATATATATATATATATATATATAATATCATGCAGTTTTCTTTCACTTATTTATAAACTGCTTTTTGTAGTTATCAAACAGAAATGGTTGCATTTCTGCATGTCCATCATAAAGACATATTAAGCAGCACACACCACACAGCGATTAAACGAGCCAGTTATTTTCATACTGAGTTTTGGGAGCAATGCAAAGAGGTGATAAGTGTTACTTGTTTTGGCACCATGGTCCCAGGTTGGAGATGAAACATGCCAGCAAAGCCCAGAGCCAAGGCCAGGAAGTGGGATATGCCCAGAGGAGGCTCCGTCAGAGCCTGGATGCTCAGTGTCATGGCCGACGCTTGCCAGGTACGGCCCTCCAGCTGCCGAAACGGTGGATCGGTGCCGAGCTTTTGGACACTCTGCAGTCATCGGCTAGTCCGGGAAGCAGGGGGAGGGGGAGCATCTTTTCACACTTTTGACAGCCAAGTAACTCCCTGGCCCAGCAAGTGCACCCATGATGGGATGGGGCATTAGAACGTGGCCATAGCGGTCCATGAATGAGATGCCTGCAGCCTGGAGCAGGACAGCAGCTGAGTGAGCAAGGCTAGGCCAGGAGCCTGCCTGTATGTGTCGTGGCAGTGCGGCGTTGTGATTGAATAAGATTGTACGCGTCCCGGCAGTGCGGCGTTGTTCTTGGCTAATACTGTACGTGTCCCTGCAGTGCGGCGTTGTGATTGGCTAATACTGTACGTGTCCCTGCAGTGCGGCGTTGTGATTGGCTAAGACTGTATGTGTCCTGGCAGTGTAATGTTGTGATTGGCTAAGACTGTACGTGACCCGGCAGTGCGGCATTGTGATTGCCTAATATTGTGGTTCATTTGGGTGATGCAGAGTTTTTTTGTGACTTCATTGAACAGAATTTGGGATTTTTGTATATATTTTTGTATATATCTCATGAAGATTTTGATCTTTGGAACTGAAATAAATGCTTTATGTTAGACTAAGCTCGTTTCGACATAAAGAGTCCACTAAGAACCTAGTACTTGCGAAGTTTGAATTGCATGAAATAGGATAATTAACTTTCACAACAGTGGCAGACTTGGACACAACTGGATTTCTCTGTTTCTGTGATGAAGATCACAAGAATGTCATTGTTGTTCACCATAAGGTGTGTCTTTTAGTCCATAAAATCCATTATTTTAAATGTCATTATTTGGTATTAAAAATCCAGTGTAATCTGGAGTTCAGCAAAAGAAATCTTAAAGGTTATTGGTTTTAAAAAACATCTTTCTCTACAAAAGTTCAGAGTCAGCTCGATACTGTTTTCTTATTCAACACACAGTCAGATTTCTCCATAACATAGTAAAAACTGGTGGTTGGTATCCACTGTCTGCGCTGAGGATTCCTGCAGTTTGAATTGTTGAAATATCTGCTGTAATTTAATCAATTTTGCAAAGAGGGAAATCCAACAATGTTCCATTATCCCTGTAATGTATCTCGTATTCTGCGCCATAATTACTTTCATGTAACATACTGAGCTTCCTTTGATTTAAACATTTTATGACTAAGCTCTTAGTAAAATCTTCATTAGTTTAACAAATATGCTATCTGATAGATTGGTAGGTGTCTTGGATGTACCACACATGATCCCTGCTTTACTCAGGGGAAAATAGGATTCACATGCCGGCATGCGGTACAACACAACGCAAAGTGGCAACATTCGAAAGGTCAGATGTTAAAAAATAACCTATGAGTGAACAAAGTGTGAAAATATTAGGCAGCTCTGGATTAAAAATGTATTTCTGAAATGAAGGTGAGCTGTTTAATGTATCATGTTTAATTTATATGCTGCTGTGCTGTGTCGTTTTTTCAGACAGCATAATTGGGTTTGAAAACCGCAGCGTAAAAGTCTCAGATATAATTAGTGGGAAACTATTGGGGGAAAACAGCTGTTACTATGAAGATACACACGCTCTGCATTTTGAAAATGTGAGTGTTTTATTCCTGCTACACAGTCAGCCCAAGTAACCACACTAATTGATTGTGGATTTTAAGTGAGATTTTTCAGATCCCTTCCTGCAGCAAGGAAACAACCATTACAGGCTGTCTGCATCAGATTGGTCTGGATGTAGCAGTTAATTTATCTGGTTTCCTTCCTGCTTCATTCTGTATTCTATTACTTTTATTAGTTTTAAAGTCAAAGATCTAATTTAAAGACCCTTAATTAGTTTGTGTGTTAATGTGCTCATCTATGCGCACTGCAGACTAATGAGTCAGTTGTGCCCTATTTCATTATGTGAGTTCTTTCATTCTGGAGCATGTAAAGCTCACAGAATCTATTACACTTAAAATACTTAAAAGGGGCTTTGTGTGTGTGTGTTTGTGTGTGTGTGTGTGTGTGTGTGGGGGGGGGGGGGTCATATATACATTACATTGTGGGGACCAAATATCCCCAAATGTGATAAAAAAAATCTGTTACTTTGACCCTTATTCTTTTATTTTGACCTTTTTGACCTTTGTTGTTTAGTTACTCATGGTTAAGGTTAGGGCTGGGTAAGGGTTAAGGATTTCATTGTTGGGAATAGGGTTATACCCATAGGAATGGATGCTCCCTACAAAGATATATATGTGTGTGTATATATATATAAATCTTACGTGTCAGTATTTACCTCTTTTGAGGTGCTTAGGGTAATTTTTTACTGTTTAGCTGTTTTTATTAAAGTAGCTTGGATGAAGTCTAACAAACCATTACAGAAAGGTGCGGAATATTACATACAATACAGTAGAGTATTTCGGGCTATCTCTGTGTATATACTCCATTACGCAGTGTAACTGAATCAGTGTGATGGACACTCACACTGTAAAATTATGTATTGCCTCTATTTGGTGGATTGCTTTGTTTTGAACTGAGAAATAATTAATTCAAGAAAAGACAAGAGCTGCTTACAAGAGCTAGAGAAAACCATAAATGACATTCGTTCCCAGAATTGCAATACACAGCAATTATCTCTAATTACTGGCACAAAAACAGGAAGTGAAGCATGAAGCTGATGTATGACTTAAGAAATAGGCTTTGAAACAATAATGAAAATCATATCACATAAACATACCGAAATACTAAAAATCATACCAGATAAACCTACCGAAATACTGAAAATCATATCACATAAAATGCTGAAATACTGAAAATCATATCACGTAAACATACCGAAATACTGAAAGTCATATCACATGCACATAAACAATATCGGTTTACGTTTTATCTGTAGAAGATTATTTCTTGTGTGCTGTAAATTTAGCGATGTTGAACACCAGTAATACCTTTTGAAAGTAATCAAAATGGTGAAATTTCCGTAGATTGGCCACAGAGAAGTACTGGTCTGGAATTCACTGCAGCCTGGAATGACACGCTGCATGCTACTGAATAAAATGCTGAAAATGACTGAAAGTAATTTTTTCTTTTCTCATTCTACACCCAACTAATGGCATGTAGGCAAAAATATAAAAATGTGACCTTCCCGGGATGAATGATTTTGGTTACAGTTTGCTTTAATGGTACCCATACACATACCCTTACATTTTGTAACTTAAATTCTCCTCAGCATGTTTTTAGAGTGTGGGGGGGGGGGGACTGGAGTACCTGGAGGTATTCCCTGATGACACGGGGAGAGCGTGCAAACTCCACACACGGAGTCAGGTGGGGAATCAGGGCCCAGTCCCAAAGGTGCCAAGCGACCATGTTAACCACTGTGCCACACTGTGATTGATATTCACACCAACATAGAATTTGGGCCGAATGATGCCTCAGAAATGTTTAAACTTATCTACAAAATGTAGATTTCATTTTTGTCTATTGTCTTAAATTTTTATCAAAACTGAAGAATTTAGAGCCTCATTTTCTAGTGCATCAGTATGAAGTGAAATCCTGGTTATTTTCAGCTCACCCTGAGGATAATGTTGTGATGTAATAAACTGCATTTAACATTCAATATGCCGCTATCAAAATAAAATATCTTGCATGGTAGAAATCAGTAACTGAACTAATTTCTTTAACTTTACAATTTTCTCTGTCTGAGGCTTGGATTTTCATTTGAGGAATGTGGAGAAGGAGAGCCAATGAATGCTGCCTAGGTTTCTCAACCTCAAAATTTCCCTAGAGGGTGCATGCCTGTGTGTGTGTGTGTTTTACTTTGGAAGCTGCACGTGTCATGATACACTGTATTTTGTGACTCCGGCGAGATTCCAAGCAGAGCTGTAAGCCAGACCCCATCTGTGCAGAATGGCTTGCCGGCTCGCCGAGCCCTGGTAGCGCACATTCTCCGCACACGGACGTACAGACACATGGAACGGCACGAAGCAGCTTGGCTCGTGATGCCTGGTATTTATCATCTCAAAGGAGAGGACAGGGGCTATCTAGTCTGTCAGTATAATTATGATGTACAAGCAGGCAAAATAAAAGCCAACCCTGATAGAGAGATTCACCATCTCTTTCTGCTCTAGTCGTAAGGAAGAAGTGTGGTTATTACCAGTGTCCCTGATGGAGCAGTGGTGCGTCCTCCACGCTGAGGGCCTCTTTACAGCATGATAGCTAATCTTTAGCAGGCTCCTGGCTAAGGTGCTCATGTTCAATTAGCTGTCCGACTGCAGTGTGCAATCCGTATAAAATGGAAGAGAAGATAATAACACAAATGAAATTTTATGATAAAAATATCATAATGGGGTGATTGAGATGAGTTCTGCCTTTTTTGTTGTAACAATCCCATTACCTTAGGTTCAAAAGTTCAGAGCTATAAAATAAGTTGCTGGTGTTTCTTTGGACAATGTCTTTGTATGTTTTTTTTGCAAAAATCCTTTTCCTAATAAGTTGTCTGGCTAGGAAATGAAATCAAATCTGCCTTGTGTATTTTTGTTTTATATTAAGTGTGCATAAGAATTCTGTTGCAAGAAATATCTAATGTCATCATATATATATAAACATCTAATATAATATATTAGGCATGGTGCTTTGATAAATGTTTGCACCTATATCAAGCAGGGGTTCTGGGGTAATGGGGAACAGTGTTGAATGGCTGTCATATGGAGCAGCACGGTGTCAGTGCTGCTTTTCGCCTAAGATGTGCAAACCTGCTCTGAGCGAAATATGAGCCTGCCGGCTTGCTCAGCTTCATTCTTCCTGAGTTCCCCAGAGAGATGCTCAGCAATTTTCAGCAATGATCAGGGCGAGCAACCAGAGAGTAAACAAACCCTAAACAAGGAACAGGCAAGACGTGAACGAAAATTTCGGAGTACCAGGACTGTTTTTTTTTTTTAATATAATTGCATTATTTTTATTTGAAGCCTCAGTAATATTTGTTAAATTTTTCGGAATACCCTGTCATCCTTTCCCAATACCTGTGTATCCAGTACAGGCCTGGAGCCTATCCCTGAAGACACAGGGTATCGTGCAGAGGGTTATGGATGGACTGTCAGTGTAATACAGCAGCCACACACTATAGGAAGTTTAGCAATGCCATGACAACCAAAATGCGTGTTTTTCGACTGCAGAGGGGCATTAGCACTCAGAGGAAATGCACACATATGTAGGGAGAACCATCCCCCGCACTTCTGCACTTGATTATTGAAACTATCCTTCAGCAATGGAGCATGACGTCAAACGGGTAGGCAAAAACACAAGAGCGCTCAAGTATGCATATCGATAAACATCCAGGGAGGCGCACTTGTGAGAAATCTAACAAAAATGAGTGATGAGGAAAAACACAAGCTAGAAATGGTCACCAAATGACATTCGTTTTTCTATGTATGGGAATATTTTCTATTCTACACAGATGATGATCAAAAACCAGTCATTTGTCAGCACTGTCTGTTTACACAACCCATAGCAACACAGGCAACATATGTGATACACTTTATTGGTAGGTAATAGTGAGTTCTATTTGGCTGTGGTTTATTTTGGGTAAATTTTCAGCTCCTTTTTGGTTTATAAATATTGCAGTATTTATCATAAATATTTCACAATGTGTTTTTTCCAGTATTGTGCAGCCCAACACACACAAACTAAAACTCGGGGGGTGGGGGGAACAATATTTACTGAAGTCATTATGAAGACAATAAAAATCACATCATGTATTAGTTCATGTTGATACACCAATGCCACATAAGTGTTTGTTAGCTAACAGTCATATGTACAGCTTGCACACCCCCCCGTAAATGTTCCTTCGAGCTAAACTGCTGGCAGCTTTTATTAGTGTCCTTGCTTTTCATTTTCAGAAATTAAATTAGCAAGCGTTTGGATGTCCCGAGATTTTTAATCAGAGTCAGAACTGTCACTGTGACAAATTTAATTAATTTCTTTTTGTTTCCTGAAAATGACAAGATTCCATCACCCCTGGGGTAGACTATCTGCAAATTGTATTCTGACCTAATTGTCCTTATTTATATCCAACGCACTACCCTGGCACTCCGTAGCAATCGAGCCATTTGCGTCATTCTGGGAATATACTGTGCAATCAAACCTCCTGACATTTGGTCTTCAGGCATCACTCGATAGGCAAGTCGTGTCGAAAACTCAAAGGTTTTCTGTCATTGAACCCCAGAAAGGGGGTGGGCGGAGGTGGGGGGTTCTTGGACACCCTGAGCTTGATGGACCCATTCATTCACTCCATCTGAGCCTTATTACCGGTTGTATAAATTTGCCTTCTGCCCCCCACTTTCACATACAACATAGCCCAGACCCTGGTGCTTGATCCTGTTTCCTGTTGTTCCCCTTGTGAAGAAGTCAAAATAGTTTTATTATGTGTTTATTCCTCCCCGCAGATTTCTTAAATATAACTTCACTTCTGTCCCAAATCTTTCACTCTGTCCCCATGTCCTGTGGTTCCGTTTGTGGTCCCACTTGTAGCAAGTCTTACACCTCCCCTGATCTGTGTGTGATGATATGATGGCTATTTTGAGAAGGGCAGTTGTGTCTTTGCCAAGGCTCATGTTTACTCCTGCTGGAGTTAACGGAGGACAACTGCTATTTACCTATTCATCTCTCCACGCTGCCTAGCAAACAGCCCAGGTTAGCATTTTGCTCACAATGCCAAGCTCACTCCATCCCTGTGCCAGTTCTGATGATACAATCTCTGTGTTGCTTGCATGAACCCTAACAAAAGTACCATGACAGACTGTTTTATAACTGCAGACTCACCCTGTGCATTTTCTGTGTAATTCTAACATCGCTTTTTGCTTACCCAGATGCAGACATTCTTTCAGGTTACATATTCACTGTGGAAATTATGAGAGAGAAACTTGCTGTAAAATAATAACTTACTGAGAGGACAGAAATGGAGAGTGTGAGGCTTGTCTTGGGGATGTGAAGGTGGGACCACACTTCCAGGTTGCTGTTCCGTAACAGGGCGCAGACTCGCAAATTATCAGAAATTTAGGGGCTGCATTCTAACATATTGCATGTAACATACTGAAAGTGTGCAGGCTTCAGACATACAGACTGGGATGAGATTTGTACCCCATACTCCCTCCAGTTATGATTTGTATAAATATTACACATTGTGTATTTCCACAAGAATAAATATTTAAGATTTAAAGATACCCACCTTTAAAGTAAGGTATAACAGTCAAATTGATACATGGCTTAATCATATTTTTTAACACATTATTACACTGAGAAAGATAAGTTTTGTGCAAGAAGGGCCCCAGGTTGTCCAATGTGGCCACCAGGGGGTGCCAGAACACCCAAAGGCATTCACAACAGTTTTCTACTATGCTCAATGTCCTGTATCCACAGTAAATTTGTTGTCCAGGGTCTCTACATATGACAGTTGACTTTAAAATTTAAGAAATTGTTTAAAAAAACATGGTTTCCTGTGCATTAGTTGCTTCAATGTGCAATTGACTAAATTAGGAAAAATTATGAAAATAATATATTTTTATTTTACCCTCTAATCACATTTAAAGTGTCACAATGTAAAAAAAGGAAAGAAAGCTGCTGCACACCGCCCTTGTTTCTATTCTAATCAGGCTCCCCCTCCCTCGCCAGAAATCTGGGACTTTCCCTCTTGGGTGGAAGCTGTTAGTCCATGACCTTTCTTCAAACCAAGCTGCTGCCATCTTGACTGTCCAGAGGGCACGGTGTTCTTCCAGACTGAGGTTCTGGGGCAGCTCCAGATGTGTGTGGCCCATGGGCATAGAGCTAGGCTGGGAATTCCTGACACGACTTTCCTGCGGGCGAGCCATCATTGTGCGTCAGGCCAGCCGGAGCTGCCCTCTGCCGTGGGACTGGACTAGTGGCACAGCTACCAAGTGAACTGCCTCATTCTGTCACATGCATGTTCTTTTTGAGGTGCTCGACTAGTGTAACGTGCACATTTATTACAAAAAAAATCACTAAATTTCACCACAGAATTTGCTGTCAACAGATTTCTCTACGCACAATAAATCATTTATATAGCTATTCCACCTCCATGATTCTATTCCTCAAAATCATTGCATCAAATTAATATTTTAATACGTATTTTGTACAGAGTGACAGTTGCATGGATGAAGCTGAGACTCTCCTCTGTACTTGTCACGCCTGCCGACATTCACTCCCAAGTTGAAAGCTTGTGTATTATAGCTTGTTGCTCACCTCGTCGGTTACACAGTGTCTGAAATGCCTCAAATCAATCGTTTACAAGTAATACTGTTATAAAATTACTTGGATGTCTGTGAATACTGAAATAAGGAAAGTAATTTACGGAAGTAATCCCATGGTTTTATTTGTAAATATATATCTCACATACATGTTGTACGTACAGCTCTGGAAAAACTTAAGATACCACAGCAACATTTTTCGTTTCCCTTAATTCTCAGTTTATGGGAATGCGTCTGTGCCTCTAGTCTCCCCTACTTTAGCTAATGCACATTTTATTTCCTCTACTCCTCCTGGGGTGTGCTGCCTGGAGACCCAATAATATCAAGATATCCTGCCTACCCTACTGCCTGTGACATCCATCCAGCCTGCTCACCCTTATCTCTGTGACGTCTCTCTTGTCTGCTCACCCTTGTCCCTGCGGCGTCCTTCCAGCCTGCTCACCCTTGTCCCCATGATGTCCATTCAGCCTGCTCACCCTTGTCCCCATGAGGTCCATCCAACCTGCTAACCCTTGTCCCTGTGACGTCCTTCCGTCCTGGCCGCCCTTTATCCCTGTAATGCCCTTCCAGCCTGCTCACCCTTGTCCCTTTGACGTCCTTCTGGCCTGGCCGCCCTTTGTCCCTGTGACGTCCTTCCAGCCTGCTCACCCTTGTCCCTGTGACGTCTCTCCTGCTTGCTCACCCTTGTTCCTGTGACGTCCATCCGGCCTGCTCGCCCTTGTCCCTGTGACGTCTCTTCTTCCTTCCCTGCTGCTATATCACTGGTCATCCTGCCATCAGAAGCAGCAAAAGCACCTGCCTGCCATCACCTGTCTGCCCCCCGCATTGAAGGTCAAATAAAAAAATTTGGACATTGTAAATTAGGACTTTTCCATCTTGCCCATTTTACCTCCTCTGCCGACCCCTGGAGGATGGGCTCCCCCTTTGAGTCTGGTCCCTCCATGGTTTCTTCCTTCTGGGGAGTTTTTCCTTGCCACTGTCGCCTCTGGCTTGCTCTCTGGGGGCTTTGGGCAGGGATAATGTAAAGCGCTTTGACACAATGCAATGTTGTGAAAATGTGCTATACGTATAAAATTGAATTGAATTGAATTGAATTTAATAAAAAATAAATTTTTTTGCAAACTGCAGCCTGCCTCTTCCCTGCTTCTCTTTGATGAAGGCCTTCTTCCTTGCTTTATAGGACTTCAGTCCTGCTTCTAAGAGCCTCTTACAATCTGTCCTAGCAGTGCACTTCACACCTACACTTAATGTTTCCCATTCTTTTTGAAGGTCACTTGAGGTCATCCTCCGATTTATCAGGCACTGCTGGATAATTTGACGGTCATCTCTGGCATTAAAAAGTTGATCCTGTCCTCTACCTGGTTGGTTTCTGGTCGTTCCCAGTGTCTCCTGTTTCACCTTGTTCTTGTGAACTGCTGTCTTAGAAACTTTGAGCCTGGAAGCAGCCTGCCGCTCAGTGTAGCCTCTGCCAGCAGAACCACGATTAAACCAGGGTTTAAAAAAGCTGATTTTTAAATAATATATATAGAGTGGACTCTTAATTTTTTCCAGAGCTGTATTTGAGTACATATGAAGGCATACATTCCAGTTGCATTTCAGCCTGAAAATGAAAGCAGGTTTTGTTCTTACTGGCCACCAGAAATGAGCACTGGTTTTTGCTGGAAGCAGGTTATGCACTGAGTAACTCTCAGGTTACCTGTCCCAGGCTGTTGAACATGTTATTTTTTTAACCAGTGAAAGATGACATCGGGCTTTTTTTTCCACAATGACAGACTTAAGAAGTCAAATCAACCTTAGAGTTTGGGTGCGCAGGAAGAACCTCAGCTCAGGATTCCCTCAATATCTCTGTGACATGGAAGCGCCTCTGTGGAGTAAGCCAATGCACCGTATCTTTCTCCACAGCCTTGATGGATAACTCTGTCATGCAAAATGGATACTTTAAGCAAAATGGCTCAGAAAATACAGTTTACAATATCGGATAAGATGAAATAGGGTGTAAAATAGACAATCCATCACACTGTCTAAACAATGCTAATGTTGGAGCATAGATATTTGTTGAGTTTTGTTAAGTTTTCCAGTTAATAATCTTTGTTTCTGTTATATTTTTCATCGTGGTTAGATTGACTTTCAGGCAGCTGGCCTTAAACAGTCATTAATCAATCCAGTGCAGGTTCTTGCAGGGCCAGAAGCCTGTTTTGGGAACCAGAGTGAACAAGGCAGAGAACAGCATGGACCGGTGCCCTGTTCATCACCGGGCACGCATACTCACACGCAGTAACACAACGTGTGATTTAGAGACACTAATTTACCTAATTGCCTGTTTTGGAGCATATAATTAGAGTTGCACAAACAGACAGAGAACGAGGATATTGGGAACATCCATAGAGATGCAGATAGAATAAAAGCCAGAGGTTGGGAATCATGAGGCCGCCATGCCAACCGTTAAAAGACTTCCCCTGCTCGAAATCAAATCTGATGTTATAGCTGATGTTTCCTGACACAAAAACTCCAAAAACACATCAAATCAAACCTTTCAACCGTGCAAAGAAGTCTGCCTGCATTTGCTATCGGTAGGTATACAGCCCACTAGACATCATTGCAATAAATATTAATAATAAGCATAAAATAAGTTTTATTGCAAATGTTTATTTCTCATGAGCCAGAATATCTGTCAGCCGGAATCAGCTATCAAACATTAAAAGTAGGAGATCTGTCTGTTGTCTGTCCAATTGTCTCATGTTGACAAACAATTAGCGCAATTCCCAGCATGGAGGCACGGAGGGAATCTGTTCTGGATATCCGCTCTTCTAGGCACAGAGTTCCAGGTCCTTCTTCTTGGGAGGGAAAGCATATCCTGTAACACATGGACTACACAGACTTTACTACTGTTTGTTCTTTAATGTCTGAAGGTCATTCCAGATTATTTTGTAATTTGTTCATCTAAGCTGTTGCGATATTTATTGAGACTCAAATTGTTTAGATCCCTGTGGTCATATTTGACATAACTGGGCAGTCTATGTTCTAAATAGGACATGAAATGTTTGCTTTTAGCCTGACATGTTTGGTCAGTGCAGCTTAGTAAGTGATTTTTGAGCGGTGGTCGACAATTAGCATATTCAAATGAGCAATCAGACGCTCTGTGGTTTCTCGGTCAGAGTGACTCCGAACGATCGCTGGCTCACACAGGCATCGTTTACGTTATTCCCAGCTGATCCTGGAAAGACAGATATGTTTGTAGTAACGTGGTTCATAATGGTGAGATATTTTTGCTGAAAAGCCAGAATACTTCATGTCTTGTGAAAATATACATTGTTTTTGATTGCTTTTAATGCTTAAAGTCTGTGTGTGTGTGTGTGTGTGTGTGTGTGTGTGTGTGTGTGTGTGTGTGTTTTAATCTAATTCCTAGATTTACCTCGATATACACAAAGGTGTTTCATTCAAAGCAGGACCCTTTGGGGAAATGAAGTCCACATCAGCCTATTTATATTCTGCATAAAGATCCACGTTTCTTCAGTGTGTCTCTCCCAGTGGTGTGCTGGTGCATTGGTATTTCAGTGGCAATACCATTTTTTATTTTTAGCAAACTTTTTGAAGATAAACACAGCTGTGAACATTCATTTCATAATTATTCTTTGACTTTATTGCGTAGCCGATTGTGGAACTTTGCAAGACGATGAATAAGAGCTCGGTGGAGATCATATACACTCACCTAAAGGATTATTAGGAACACCTGTTCAATTTCTCATTAATGCAATTATCTAATCAACCAAT
>JAAGVU020000035.1:24618422-24628701 GCA_011763525.2 Mormyrus iriodes | reverse complement strand
TATGAGGCGGCCACACGATTTCTGATATAAAAAGACTGGTAGAATATTAGGCAGCCACATGCTTTCTGATATAAAGAGGCTGCTAGAATATAAGGCAACCACACGTGTCTGATATAAAAGGCCGCTAGTATATGAGGCAGCCACATGCTTTCTGATATAAAAAGGCTGCTAGAATATCAGGCAGCCACATGCTTTCTGATATAAAAGGCCGCTAGAATCCTAGATGCATTTAATTAGATCCATATAATTTAAATGAAGTGAAGTGAAAAAAACTAAAATCATTAAAAATCTAAAAAATGAGTTATCAAGTGGCAGCCATGGTGTTATTGTTGTAGTAGATGTGTTGTAGTTAATGTATATTTATACTGTTTTGCTGAATCTCATAAATGTCGGATGCATTTATTTATCATAAGATGAATCTGTTGCTTGCTGATCCTTTTGCGGTGTTGAAGTATGAGATGTGGCGTGTGTGAGCTACCGTCTGCCTGCCCGCAGAAAGCCAAGGCTGATCCCGGCAACAGACTCAGCAAGTCCAGGGGACTTCCCACAGCTTTATCGAGTGGCAAACTCTCAAGGGGACTCTCATCGTCGGCTTTTATCAGCGTTACGGACATTAAACTCAGCACTGCCAAAGAGCTTGCTGCTTTCTGCTCTATGAGCACGACATTTAATACATCACTCTCAGCCCACCACTTCTCAGGTGACCCTGAGCCCTGAAGAACACGTCAGTCTCTGTCCCTGCACCTGTGGACACCCCTGCACAGAGTCAGAGAGACTCTGTCATAAGCATGTTCAGGCCTCGGCTTCTCCTTCTATTTGCATCTAGATGATTCTTCCGGGGCTTTTCTCTGAATTTTAACCAAAGAAACGAAAAATTCAGATGAATTTCTAAGAAGGCAAAACATTTGCTGTGTGTCTATACAGTGTGTGTATATACATAATAATATATGTGTGTGTTATTATTTTTTTTATTATTTTTTACTTTTTTGTGAAAAGCAGTGTGCTTTATAACCTGGATGAGTGGTGACAAGAACAATTCCTGAAACATGCGATGCATATGACACATTTTTGAAAGCATGTTCTCGTATAAGCTGATAGTATCATTCCTTTTTATTTTAATAGTTGCTTCAGTTAATTAAACAGATGTACAACCTGGAAGACGAGAAAAACACCTCTGCATTAGTTGCCAAAAGCTATATATTAATTGCTTCCTTGACCTCCAGCAATCAATCACAGCAGGATAATATTCTCTTTTTTGTTAATTGCGCGCATAACCTTTTAACTTAACTGTTAGAATTTCTTCAAAAGTTATCATATATATTACAAGGGAAAGTTGTATTTCTTGGTAATAACAAAAATCATAAGTGAACCCGTATGCAAATTCGGGAATTATGCCAGACTGAGGGTTCTATGGAATTTTCTGTGGAAAAATTACATTGCACATTCTGATCTGGACCACAGCAAGACAGCTGACAGTCAGATTTTGCACTCAGTTCCCAATTTCTTTTTTTGGTAATTATGATTTTCAACCTACTTTACCTACTCAGCAGACTAGCATCCAGCTTGACGCTGAGCATATAGCATGTCTCCTATAAGTCTCTCTGGTTGGCTATTGTTCTGGCTCTCTTTCGAAAAAGGATTAACTTCCAGGTCCATATCCTCTCATATAAAGCTCTACATTTGTCCACCTCCTTCTGTCTGGTGCAGCTTCATTCCCATAGCTCTTCCTGGTGCCTTAATCATCTCAGTCTGTGCTTCTCAATCTAGGCTCCTATCAGTACGTGATAGAGCCTTCTCTTCTGGAATTTAATTCCCCATTCACCCCACATAAAACAATATCCTTTGTAACTTATTTTTTATTTTATTGGAGTAGTATTTTTATATTTCATATTCTTGTTTGGATTTGTTGCATAAACCATTCCTTGATAGTTTTGAGTGATATATGGGTGTATTAGTCATTTAGTGTGTGATGTAGAGGGGGGCCCCGGAGAATCTGGCAGGATCCTGCAGAGGAACCTGAGAAATATAGATGAGTAACAGCTTTCACCTCCCAAGCCAGGAAATTCATCACTCCTCAGTTTTACAACAACGTTTCCAAAAAAGTTAGGATGCTGTGTAAAATGTAAATGCTAACAGAATATATAACAGTCATATTAACCCATATTTAATTGAAAATAGAACAAAGATAGCATATCACATGTTGAAACTGAGAAATTGTGTTTTTTATGACAAGTACATGCTCAATTTAAATTTGATTCCAGCATATGCTAATCGGGACCGCTACCCTTTAACACTGAAACTCGTTATAGTTAAAATTTCGGAAAATACTCTGCTTTTGGTGAATGTTCTGAATGTGTGTGTGCCTATTGGACTGTATGTAATTACAGGAATGAGAACTGGGTGTGTAGCTTGGTCCCCGACGCGAACACAGGGCAGCGTGGCTGTGAAGAGCACTAATGCAGCGGCTGTATTTGATTAATAAGTTGAATCAGTGACGTCGTACGTGTTAGAACACTTGCAGCCTACTGACTCGCCGTCACGTGATGGACTTATAGAAAACCTGCCTGGTAGGACTGTTTATTAGCAGGTACTGGAAAGGGGGTTCATATTTAAGTAAAACGTGCGGAGACTAATCCATCACTTTTCCAAAGGCGCACTCAAACTCAGGAAGGTGTGCTGGTAGCTAATCAGGCCAAAGAGCTGTCTGTCAAAGACAGGCTGCCCACAGCTCTCCTGATAAACAGCTTATGCACATAAAGCCAAGGAGGAAAGACCTGGAGAAGCAGTTGGGCTCCGCTGTGCTGATCAAGCTGACAAAATTCTATTTTAAGCTCTCAAAGCCTTCCTGCGCTCGTCTGCTGGATGGACGCCTCCCGCTTCTGTCACAGAGCGCGATCTCCTCAGTGGAGCTGGGATCTGTGTGGGCCTCACCCCCACCAGCACTGCTGGCAAATTCTCACTGCAACACATGCTTCATTTTTTGCATCTATTTTCTGACTAAAATATTAGCAAAATATCAACAGTTGCTTTAGTTTTTTGCTTTTTTAACTTCAGCTTTGAGTTAATTAACTGAAGAGGAGAAAGTACTTGTTGAGTGTTTGCAATCAGATACAGATATGGCTAAAAATGGTTACTTGCGTTAAATGCAGGTGTACAGGTTTGTATACAGTACAGACACTGCAGTAGTATCATTTGTGGGGCTGTATAAAAGAAGCTAAAGAATATGGTGAAGGATTCAATGTATTTGAATACAATTCCCTGGAGAATTCCCTTTCGGGGAAGGATATAAAGCCTTAGGGAACCTATAACAATAGTTCTCCAGATACATAAGCCAGTTGTCATCTCCGTATTAAAGGAAGAATTCATGGGGAAAAAATGACATATATGTTAAAAAATGTATAACTTACAGGGCTTTGCCATACCGTTTCTCATAAGGGATAAAAGCACCTGACAGAGAATCTCCTCCTTGTTTTTTTTCCTCTGAATAATAAATAATCAAACAACTATACTCTCTTACATCATCAAGAGACATTTTTGTTCTGGTTTATATTTTATGTCTCTGAAGAATCACTTTCATTCACCCTGAAAGTTCTCAGTGTATTTTCGGTCTCCATGCTTCCATGGCCTGCCTGCTAAGCGACTTTCCCATTCAATATGCAACACAGGGCCTGATTAAACCCCCCAGTATTTCAATCACCCGATCAAAATCCTAAATCGCATTTTATATGGTTTATTATATAAAGATTCACTTTGAGCATAACAGATGCCACAGCAGTCATACCACCATTAGCTTCGGACCGGTTCATGAAAACATCACCCGCACTGGACAGAACCTCATTCTTTCACACTTTCAGTGATACCAGACGCAAAGTGACATATGGGCATTAGACAGTGTGGCTTTTTCAGCAGTGCTTGTTGCCACTTACCCCCGGGGCTGGTCTTTCCAGTGTGCGTGGAGTTTCTCCCCATCCTTCCTGCACAAATTTGGGTCCGCTGGGCACCTCCCACAGTCCAACGGCATTCGGTCAGTATCCCAGAATTTCCTGCAGCGTATGACTGTGTGTGTGTCCCCTGTGATGGCCTGGAATCACATTCAAAGTGTTCCCCAGCCTCATACCCTGTGCTGCATGAAAGCCCCGGTTAAGCAGCTGAAAGATGGATGGATGGATGGATGGATGTGTACGGCTGTAAGAAATGACCACCAAGCTGCTACTTAAAAAATCAAAAATGTCTTATGTTGCAAGAAAAGTCTTCGTGTTAATTTTTCCGGTATGCTAATTTTATGGTAAACACTGCTCTGATTATTAGAATTAATAATTGCAGAATAATAATTATAATACATTAAACATATGGCGACGTTTGTCTGCCGCTTGCCAGCCCATCACCAGATCTGACAAATGTGAGGCGTGATCTCCAGCAGCAGAATTAAACGTGTTTGACTGATTGTTTCCTTTAAATGGAATCTCTGACTGAAGCAACCAGTCATTCTTACAACAAGCCTGTCAGGACGCTGCAGGAGTGAAAAACAAACATTGACCACTTCCTGGTAGGCACTAGACTTTTAAAAAATATCAAATGTAAGTGTTTAATAAGCTGCACATGTAGTTTATCCATCCATCTTCTGAATCACTCCCCCAGTACTGGGTCATGCTCAGCTTGGAGCCAATCCCAGGAAGCTCAGTGCACAAGATAGGGGACACCCTGGAGAGGATGCCAATCCATCATGGGACACATGGCGGGGGACACCCTGGACAGGATGCCAGTCCATCATGGGACACATGGCGGGGGACACCCTGGAGAGGATGCCAATCCATCATGGAACACATGGCGGGGGACACCCTGGACAGGATGCCAGTCCATCACGAGACACACACCATCTCTAGCCAAACATGCAGTTTCCAGGGATGGGAGTCACAGCCCAAACATGGAATTGTGAGGCTTAAATGCTGCTCCTTACATTACTGTGTGACACTGCATGTCCATCAGTACAGCTTGACTATATCTGCTACGGAAATGTACCTTCACCAGCTACCCTGGTTTTAAAGTTACGCATTTCGTAACAAATTAATAAAGATGTCAGTTTCCATAAAATGTCTTTGGTAACCCTTGTTACATAATATAAAGGTTCCCAGGTGGTCATGGAAGCAGGGAGCACCCTCTGGGCTTTAGAGATGGCTAGATTTTATCGCCCTGGTGAGTCTGGGGTTCATCTCTCTTCCCATCTGCTGGTATGGCATCCCAGCCTGTTGCTCCAGGGAGATCATCTCTGCCCTGGAGCAGAGAGTAGAATATTATACTTTTAGCAACACGGGTTTTACTGCTGATACTTTAGGATTAGAGTGCTGACACGAGTAAAATGACAATAGATCAGTGCTGGGTCTGTTATAACGGAGTTTGAATAGTTTCGTGTCTGACTGACTATAACGGCTGCTGTGTGCGGAACTGAAGCTCAGCTGGGGAGAGTCAGTCACTGGCGCCACAGACAGATATATTCAATTCTAAATTACAAGCAGATCTAAATCAGGTCAGTCTGTTCCTTAAATGAGGTTCCTAGCAAGACAAAATTTTGCCACCAGTTCCATTCCAAGAACTAGAAAGTGTCTTTTCATAGGAGCAAAGCAACCATTCGTGGAGACTAAGAGGCTCAGTTAATAAAAGCTTCCTCAAAGCCTCATATCTTGGGTGTCATGAATGATTTAGTTTTTATGAGTATGAGCTGTTACATCTTTTTTTTACAGAATCAATGATGTCGGATGTAACATTAGGGAACTCGCAGTGATGTGCGGCAAAGGTGACGACTCAAAGCGTGAAAATGTTAGCAATCTGTTTTCAGTAATCATTGTGTTTCATTAACAAAGATATGTCCATCAAATAATTAATCTCAATCGTGTCATTTAAAAACTGTTAATGTAATTGGTGCAAGAAATTGTACTTCAGTGGGGCATTAAAATAAAAAGTAATTTTCACGTTATCGTAATATGCATTATCCTGGAATGTGTAAATGTAGCAGCATTGCATGATGGGTGCTGAAAGTTGGTAACGTAGTTTTTATACGTGATATATTCGTTTCTTATTAATCACATAAGTTGGTGGACAAAAGTCATGTTTATTACCTTCCTGCCTTGGACATGAATGTGAGCTTGGTAATCACAATAAAGCTTTATAATCTACATTTTATAGATAGTGAGAACTACTAAAACTATTAAAATGTTTCTGAATACAGTAGCACAGCTGAGTAAGGATTCTCTCTCTGGCTTCTTATTGTTTTATAAGTGTGTTATATATCTGCATGAGTTAGAGTGCTGCCACACTATATAACCGGGTGCCACACTATATAACCTAGACTCATTTCTATGGAGAGGTGGAGAGTAGGTTAGAAGCTTACCAGGCACTGAAGTCACCAAGGCTGCCCTTTGTTGTGGAGACCTGAGAGGATGGAGAAACGCAAGTGTAGCACGGTGGGGAACCCCCTGTGGCTAAAAGGAGGTGAACCTTTTAAGTGACGTAGGGAGCTGAGGAGATCGACAGCTGCCCGCTGACGCGCGGTGTGTCCCCATCCATCCTCCAGCACCTCTGCTGAGGCATCTGTGTGACCTGATGGGGACAAGACTAAAGTTTCACTTGGAACTTATGGCCTTGCGTGTTTATATTGTGTGTGTGTGTGTGTGTGTGTGTGTGTTTGTCCATGTCTCTGTGTGAGGTAGCGAGCCTGTCTCTCTGCCCGTGCCATAGAAGTAGTCCTGTTGATTGAAATGGACATCTGATCAATCAGGGTGACACAATGTTTATTGTTAAGGAAAAATAACAGAAGCACTTTGCATCAAGCCATTTGCTTCAAGGAAGCCCAAGGAGCCTGGCGATGGCCGGCGCTTCCTAGAGTGGCTTCAGGGTCTGTACTCCTCATCCCCTCGACACTGCACAGTGACGCCTACTGCCGGCTGGGTGCCTTTGGGGGCCGTGGGTGAATCCGGGCAAATAGCTCTGTTTTTCTGAGCATGGTATGCTGCTCGATGAAAGCCCGCAGCCTATGGAGTGAGGAGAAGCAGGTGGCTGGGAGTGGGAAACAAACCAGAGGAAGTCTGTGTGCTAGTGCTCACCCTTCCCAAGCTGGCGTGGGTGTCGTGCATCCAAGGAGTGACATGAGATTACTGAGTAATTAGCTAGGCTAAATTTGGAGGAATAATCGGGGATGGGAATTGATATTTCATCCTTTTTAATTATATGTGTCATTCACATACTAAAACATGTCAGAAATGATAGCTGGGATAACAATAACTCATAAGTAGCTATATGGTGAGGAAGGGTGGGCTGTGGATATCGGGCACTGTCACTCCGTGCCTGTGTGTCTTATTTCCAAACATTACATGACTGAGGTCACTTTTGCCCTGGGAAACATGTCCTTATCATAGCCCCCCCCCCCCCCCCCCAATGCTGAAACAGCTGTCTTCATTCCTCCCAACTCCTTTTGTCACATCCATCTCCACTCCCATCCTGAGGTAAAATCCATGGCCCTTCCTGCCATTCCTGAAGGGTGGCACTGTTTTCCTCGCTGCCCACAGCAAACGTTACGGTCCTGAAATAGACGATAAAACACTGGTGACGTCTGCAGACTTACAGGCTTCTTTAAAATTAAACTGTAGCCCTGCTATAGCGGTAAGGCAGATACATAGCTGAAAATAATCATATGTAATTTTTTTCCTTATCCTTAATAAAACAACCTTCATTGACTCAAACAAAGCATGTCAGATAAAGGTCTGCTAACCTGGAATTTAGTTAAATATCCATTTAATAATATTTAAAATATTCAGAATTTTACATTCATCATTTTAGCTACCTAATGCTTGCTGAACTTCGGAAAGGCTTATTTTCTGTTGTTTCTTACCAGCTTTACCAACAGCAGTTTGTTGCAAACCCGCAAAGTGATTCCATAAAATGTTCTGATGTGCCAAAGACAGTCGAATTAGTTTGCATTCATAGCAGCCTTTTTGGTTTAACTTCCCAGCATACATTTCCTGTTTATTTAGGAAATGTCTATTGATTTTTTTGCACTTTCTCCACTAAAGCCACAGGTCTTTAGGCTATGTATTCTGTGTTTGCTTTGCTTTGAGAGTAACAGGCCTGGTCGTAGTCGATGATATGCAAAGTTTCAGGTTTGCATGATCCGCTGTAGGCTGAGCTGATAATCTCTATGCTCAGCAAGAGTGGCGTGTCAGTCGTTCTGTCATTTGGCTTAATTCAGACGGTTAACATCTGCAGTGTAAAATACGGAAAGTGGCGAAAGTTGTTAACACTGTGTATTGCTATTAGTATGATCATATGTTTAAAGACTAATCTTGAAATGCAAGTTTACATTTTGCTTCACGTGGGGTTGATAGAACAACGGCTAATTCAGTGAGCTGGTCGGTACTGCGAGTCAAAGCGGAACCGTTTTCTCTGAGCAGGTTTTTTCTTTCTGTTTTCTCTGAGGAAGCTGACCGTTTTTGTCCAAAGGGACCATCAGATGTATTGCAGTTTTAGTGCTTTGGTCAAGAGTACAATGGCAAAGCTGCTTTGGATCTCTCCTGAGCCCTACAGATTACAGATGTAAATTGCAATAGCATGAATCGTCTCAAGTGAATCATATGCCACTGTGCTTGATGCTAAAAACCAAAGCGTTCCCAGTAATCTATACATGACATCTATACTAATGATAATTATATAATGTAGAGACACATAATAACTGACTCTTGTTAATCAAATTTTCCAGGCAACTTAAGTGTCTCTGTCTACTGAAAGGAGAATCAATCACATTAGTGTGAAGAAATCTGATCTTCCCCGCTTGCATGCTCCGATTCATTTACATTAGAACACCAGATATTACAATACTGAAAATTAACAGATTGCTTGAATAGGTTTCTGCAGTGTGGAAGCACATGGGGCATGCATTGATTCACAGTATAAATAATAAATAATTTATAAGGGAGGTAGGCAGGTTGCCTTCTTTCTGAACAGCAATGCAATTAAGAATTCTGTGTGAATGACACCAGTGGCTATTATGGATTCATCCAGACCAGATGAAATATAATGTGTCAACAAATTTCCACTACCACAGATTGACACATATTTAATAAATATATTTATTTAGGAGACAGCTAACCGCTTACTTTTTTTGTTAATATATGTTTTTAAGATGTTATTCACGTAATATAATTTTAACATTTCCATGCTTTCAGAATTTCAGCCTGCGAAAATCCCCTTTGCCAGTTTATTTAATTATAAGATATATGGTGTAATATATCTAGCCTTTAATGCAGGTTTACAATTTTCTTATCAGCATTCCAGTTATTTTTAATGGAAAAGTTAATTAAATTCCAAATTGGATACATAATGTTACAAGCTGTCATTTGCTGGTATTGAAAATGAATTTAGAGAGGCAAAAAAATTAAGAACACTGAATCGACGCATGGTTTGTAATTCCAGTGGCATTCAAATAAATGTTTTGTTTGTCTCCTATCTGTAGCCTTTGTGACATGTAATTAGTGCTGCATTGTATCAATTACCCCCTTATCTCATTCACTGCAGTGCTGAGAGTTAAGTCAGTATTGCTTACATGATGACAAAATGATGCAAGAGAATGTAAAGTATGCACCATTTTTCTGATAATGTTACTGATTCACTGGACAAGGACACAGAGGCATGGCAGATACTCCTCATAGCTGCTTTACAAAGCTCTCCTTTGGTTTTAAATGTGGGGGGTAATGCTGTTTCTGTCCTGGAGGTCTTTTGGCTGTCTTTATGTTCCGGTTCCTGTTTAATGATATTGGAGGACAGTTTTGGAATAGCATAGGGAAGCTTCGCATTACACATACGCGCACCTGTACTTCCTGCGAAGATCTCACCCCCCTCCGCACGCCATGCCACCGTAGGCTCGCCCAAGTTTGGCTGGGCTGCCAGGGAAGGCAGCACACTGGTGTTTCTGGTGGCTCCCCGATCTGGCTTGAATGTTGCGGCATTCATAAATATTGGAGTTTTGACCTGATGGCTTTACCCTACTTTAACACGTTTGGTCCTACGGCACTTTTATCTGGATACTTGTCTAACTGGACCCATTGGTAACATTTCACTTGAAACTGTCATCTATAATGCACTATAGATACCTTTATAATGCATTATAATGGTCCGTATAAGAATTAATAAAGCATTACAGCTTCTTCTATTAACAATCATAAGGCATTATAGTGTTAATTATAATACTCATAAGCTCCAATGAGGCTCTTATCTGTAATGCACTATAGATACC
>JAAGVU020000035.1:24597969-24610573 GCA_011763525.2 Mormyrus iriodes | reverse complement strand
GGGGAAACCGGAGTACCCGGAGGAAACCCCACGGGGAGAACATGCAAACTCCACACACATGGAACCCGGGCGGAGACGGGAACCCCGATCTCAGAGGTGTGAGGCAACAGTGCTAACCAGTGCACCACCGTGCCGCCCCGGGACTTACCTCATTGTTAAGAATTCTTTTTATGAATGAAATGATTCGTAATGCTTTTCATTTAAGCAGGGAAAAGTTTTTTTCCACTCAGAGCAGTACAACTAAATCGCTGTTCCTGTGCAGCACAGACCATGGCGGCTCGGGAATGTGCCGTTTGCGGACTGACTGGGAGGCAAAAAGGGGTAACAAAGTCGTTCGGTTAGCTCAGTTTGCAGCTGCGCGTTGTCAGACGCCTGTGATTTGTGGGTTGCTAACAGGAGAATCATAACCTCCCTCCCCCTCGATCTGGACTCTTCTCACATAGTGCCAAAAGGAGACAGGGGGATGCGAATCTGAGGAACACATGCTAATCTAACACCTGGTCTCGGCAAACATGGCCTGCTCAACCACACCGCATGAAAGCAAATACTGGCACTTTTACAGGGGAAATTCTACTTTGGGAATATTAAAAGGAAAAAATAAACTTTGGGGCAAAAGGCATACGAATAAACAAAAAAATGTGGGCCCGAAAGAGTTTGGCATCAAAATAAAATAACCTCCACGACTTGCTGCCCAAACAGCCATGCGAGTGAGACTGTAACTGTGACGAATGGCCACAGCATCAGCCGATTTAAAATTCACTGCGACGCCACAGCAGTCATTCGCCGCGTGGTCCTGGAGCATGCACGTCCGTCACCCTAGCACAGTAACCACAGTCGGGCAGATCTGGGCATTCTTGGAGACCAGACAGTGAATTCAGCATTGCCTGGCTCTGCCTTTGATGCCTTTGTCCGTTTTAGGCCAGGTTATTTTTACACTCCAGCCAGTCCCCACCCAAACACACTGCATCAGCCTAAAGTCATTTTAATTTAAAAAATCCATTCATAGTATCTTGCTGTCTTTTAAAATATGAAAAAAAAAACACCCTGTCCTTCGTTTAGCTACAAAAATTGAGTTTGTTACTCATTGCTTCACCTTCAGCAACAAAAATAGAAATCAGACTATGAAATTATTAGATTGGTTGTAGGTTATGAAAGGTAAAATCTCATTTTTGATTATGGCTGTGGAGATAGTTGTTATCACTTGGGATCTGTGGTGCTGTAATGGACTGTGATGGAGATGTTGAGATACTGTTTAACACCCATATTAAAATACACAAAATCTATTTTGTAACTTTTGGTATTTTTATATACGAATATAATTCTATAAAACACTGAGATTAGTTACAATAGTAATATAAGTAATTTAATGACAGCTTGTAGCAGGCTGACGTGGCTCTCAGATGCTACAGAGACTGAAGTGAGTGAGGTTTTGTGCAGATATAGAATTTGCTTTACATGCACACATCATATGAACTTTGCAGCCAAATTAATTAGCTGTTTCCTTAAAACAGCTTCTGTTTTGAAAATACTTCATCCGCATAAAGCAGAAGATTTGGAAACGTCGGAGAGTGGAGTCTGTGTCTAAGGGTCCATTGCTCCGCCTGCAGGGCAGTCCCATTTTAACACTGTTCATGGGGTCTTTAACATGTCTGGGGGAGGGGGGGGGCTCTAATGACTTCTAAAGTTATTCTTAAACAATGTTTGGAGTGCAGGTCTTTTTTTTTTTACTTGTTAATTTAAAGAATTGTTACTATTAAATGAAAGAGTTTTACATCTAGCACAACTGAAAATTATTTTAGGCATGTCTTCATCCATCAGAAATCTCAGAATTAAGTATAAATTCTCGTGTTTCATGTGCCACTGCATTAATTTAAATAGCAGGAAAAATTTCAGAGATGTAAAATGATGCTTTTGTTGTTGTTGTTGTTGTTGTAGTTACCAAGCTGTCTCTAGGTGTTACTCCATTTAATTCCTCAGTAATTTTAGCTTCAAAATGTCAATGGCAAATTGCTCTGCTTTTTAACAATTTCCCCCTAGCAAGAACCAGAAATCCAGTAGGCCTACTCCCTTTTATGTGTACAGTGCTGTGACAAGTATTTGGCCGCATCTGATTATTTTATATTTGTTTGCATATTTTGAAATGAAACGTTACCACATCTTCAGCTACAGTTGAAGGAAGCTGGAGTGAAAAACTAAAGCTGCATTTTATATTTGCCAGCATACTTTAGATCCGTAATGTGTTACGCCTCTTACAGCAGCAATAACTGCAAACAGGAGTTCCGGCAGGAATTCTGGCCTCTCTGTCATGGAGATCCGCTAAAACTCACTAACATCTATGGGTTTAGGGAACTGATCTGCCACCATGATCCAGGTGAGCTTCAGGTTCAGCTCAAAGTACCCTGACATTTTCCTGTAGAATTTTCCGGAACAGAGCAGAATTCATAGTTCCTTCAGTTACGACAATTTCCCAGGTCCTGATGCAGCAATGTGCTGTGAGATTATGACACAGTCATCACTGAGCTCAGTACTATGATGCTCATGTTGCATCATACAAAGTTTAGTTCCAAGCAATCAACAGGGCCAAAGTCACCTATAAAGTTTTCACTCATTTGTCCATCTCTCATTGATCTAGAATTCTTATGGGCTGTGCAAATGGTTTCTGACAAACATTCATGTCTTTCTGCCGTTGGTTTCACCTGGTTCCAAACATCCCATTTTCCTCCCAGTGTGCAGTCAACGACAACAACCATGCCGTATTCAATGTGCAGGGCAATGAAGGAATTCAAAAGACATACTTAACATACTAAGCTTAGTATACTAATACCAGAATAACAAACAGAGCCTCTATCTGCTCTGTATAAAATAAATAGTGTATTTTTAAATACTGGGTATGTTTTGAAACCAGGCGGCGATCTGAATTGTAATTATTTTGACCTTTCCTTTAGACACATTTTCCCGAGTCGGTGCAATTTGTTTTTCCGACAGGTGATTATCACACCATAGGTGTCCCACAGTTCAATGAATATCAGTTTATTTTCAAATGCAAAATAAAAGTATCCAACCAACCCTCAAAACCAAACCTTTATATGTCTTAGCAGTAGTTGTGCAATGGCTGCAGTACCCCTTTCTATCAAAATTAAAGCGTATTGCAGTGTAAAGGTTTGGTGATGTCTGTCCCAATTGTATGTATTGACTATCTGTCTTTGATATGAAACTGTATATTCTGCCAAAAAAATAGAAATCCTATGTGTACACATCCAGTATGACACAAAATCCACCAGGAGAGCTGAAAAAGGTGACCGTGTTTTGTTTGATTAGGACCCGGCCCTGCAAACACGATAGCAGGTATATCAGCTAAACCTGGAACCAGTACGTGTTATCAACTCCAAGGGAGCACTAAGTACAGTGCTTAAGAACAAATGACAGAAATGTTTGCTAGCTCAAAGCGCAAGAAGGTACCTTGTCTTTGCACTTTTCACTAAATCTTTGATTTCATTTGTTAAAATACATTCAGTTCTGTACGTAGCATTTTAATTCATAGGCAGAGATCAAAGATGACCTATAACCAGTAGCTGAAACAGTAGTTTTATTAGAACCGCACTGCAAAGCCAAAATTGAGGCAAAAGACTGGCAGGAATCCCGGATGAAATCCTTTTATGATCCTATCTTATGTATTTGGCTTCTCTAGCCAAAATGCAGGTAAAGATTATTTATATGCCTCAGTAAGCCACATTCAGGATCCATGTTTGGTGCCATTAAATTACTGTCATTTTTAAACCACAAATTAAGTCTTAATGAGCTGCATGTTTTGCAGTCCAGTGCCATTAATCTCAGTCTGCATTTGTAATAGGATTATCCCTGGATTGATGATGAACTCTCTCTCTAGAACTTTTAATCCTTATTGGAAAGGTACTTGTCACAGCATATCTTCTAATGAAAAATGAATGATTTGAAGCAGAAAAATGTATTTATTAGTGAATCCCCGTTATGCAGATTAGTTGACTGAATTCACCAGAAATGCGTGAAACATCCCTCAGGCACGTGTAGCACAAGGATGAATGGCAGTATCTGTCTTTCTTAACCAGCCCTTACATTTTGCTATAAAGTTATCTGTGAAAATAAGACCTTCAAAGAAGACTGAAAAAGCTCTTGATATTCGTGACATCAAAAAATTTAAATAAGTGTATGAAACAGCACACATAGATTTCAGGGCCTGCTGGACTTCAGACACAGTTTTTTTGGTAACACGCAGAAGAAGGTTGGGACCCTGTTTGTCAGCTTTTATGCTGGTGCATTACAGTAGTTCAGATGAAGGCTGTGGAGGTGTCATGACTGCGGGCTTGATGGCAGTGGACGCAGTGACAGACAGGGATGGTGAGCCCCGTGAGGGGACTTTTTCATAGGAGGCAGCACGAGAACGGACAGGCTACACAACAACAAGCTACAACAATGACCCACAAGGAAACTCAGGACACAGGAACTCTTTATACAGAGGAACACCATGGAAGAAACGAGGGAGGGGCACCTGTGGCTGATTAACATGGGCAAGAATGCGAGGTAACCATGACGAGCAACAGGCGCGGCTAATTAGCAGCCCCGCCTGTGGGAAACATCGGGAAAAGACCGGTAGGGCAGAGCTGGACGTGACAGGAGGTAAAGCCCAGCAACACCAGCAGAGAGTATTTCTCATGTGTTAATGTGTCAAACAGACACGGTGCTGAGATGGTATCTGACGTAAATTAGGGGTGGCATGTTTCCCATCCCTCACACGCAATTCATCAGCACCAGGCTGCTGTTTGAAGCCACTAAGTAGGAAACACTGTTTGCTTTCTGCACAAATAAGATTAAAAAAAAAAACTTGTAGCCATTGTTTCCTCAGTTGTAACATTAAAACTGCACATTGATAAGGGGAGGTCAATAAGACAGGATACATATAACAAACATGCAAACTGGTTGCACACTAGCAGCCAAAATTGTGGAAACACTTGGAACTTTTAGAGATTGCAGAACTTAATTCAGCTATTGCTCCAGTTACTTATTTAATCGTCCAATGTATGATATTTGCAACATTCTTTGATTGTTTATAAACATTACCGCCGATATTTGAGGAGTAATTTTTAAAGCATAAAGTGAAATGCTAGGTGTTTCCATAATTTTGGCCATTAGTGTATGAGAAATACACAGTAGGTGTTTAGAATATGAAGCCTGCTGTCACACTCCAGGATCAAGGATCTTGAGGTTCTGCCTCTGTCTCTAGGACTGATTGTGAGGTGCAAGAAGGATGCCATACTTAACAGTTCCCTTGTTTTAGGTTCTGATAGTATCACCCATGTTATTGGACCCTCTCAGTATTACCCATGTTATTTGACCCCTGTTTACATGATGTTTACCTGACTTTTTTGGATCGCGATTCTGTTCTTGGTTCTGCCTCAGTTTGGTTTTCAGACTGTTTTTCCAGTGTAATGACTACAAGATCTGGACATTGTTTTTGACCCTTATGGATTGCCCCGCAACTGGACCTCAGCCTGATTCATCACATTCAGAAAGAGTTTTCTAACTGATTTGCAATAGTAATGAAACAGCAGTGAACAGTCATTTCTCCCAAAATGCTTATAATTTATTCTGGTGCAGTCTTCTGATATAATACATGTACAATATAATTTGAGGTCAACCTTCAAAATTCCAGGCACACTATAAGGTAAGCTAAGGACAAGATAAAATATACTGTCATATTGGTGTACTCCCACTCGGTGATTTTTTTTAATTAATCAACAATCCATTTCTTTCCATCATGAATCTGATTAATTCCTTAAGAAGATCTTGGTATTAGTATAAGTTTTGACTCAATCTTGTCATCCTACGGAGATTGGAAAAGAATGACTAATAACAGAATGAAACAAGGAATGAAATCTTAAAAAGGCATCACAGTATAATTATGTATTAATCTTGCTTTATCTTATTTAATAGCTAAAAGTAATCTATCATTTTTGAAAGCTGAAACATCAAACATTACATGTCCTGGAACCAGCTTATGTACATTTGCCTAACAATGGATATATGCATGTGCGTAAATCAATACTCAGTAATTAATAATCAAACACAGTCAATACAAACCCCTGGACCCCTGTAAATGGGTGGAGACCTCAACCTCCCCCAGTGCTCAACCAAAAGATATGACCTTGGATATATGTATTTAATTTGCTGATTTTAATTTATCGTACCACACTGCTTGATTTATGTTTAATTAATTATTAAGTGAAACCTTTTATTTTTTGCTTGGTTCAGCCTTGAGTGAGGAATTGTATTGCCTTTTTGTTGCCTTTATGGAACTGCCTTGCTCTCACTCTTGTTCGCCTTATTTCGTTTCAGTACACACTTTAACGTTACCATGGATGCACTCTAGGAATTGAAAACAACCCTGTTCTAAGAGCACGGTGGAGACATGCCTGCAAACAGGCTGCGGGTGACTCACCCTCGTTTGCATCTGGCTGCATTGTATTGTGTAGCAAACATCATTTGTTTCACTTCCGTCCCTCATTTTGTTGAATTTTATTTTATTTCATTCCTTGTTTAACCACTAGTATGGGTTACGCAAAAAGTTAGAGAGTGGACACTTCACTTTCATGATAGTGTTTGGAATGTGTTTCATTATTGTTGCTTTTATCCAGAAATACTGCTTAAATTACATTTTTCTCAATTGATTTGACACATCTCTCCAAATAAACTATATGCTCTCAAAGCAACCGACAGCCATCTGAACCCCTTGTAATTATTCAAAACACGTTGTACATTTTCATTGATTTAACAAAAGTACAAATTGCAGGCATCTTTTTTTCTTAAAACACTACACAAAAACTAAGCTAAGGTTCACGTTTCCAACGCACCCTCTTAAACCCGTACCATACAAAGCCTAATGCAGCATTATGATTGTTTGCACACAAATCCCAAAAGTGCATGTATCGTTTTTCCAAACACAAGAAACAAAGCTGCAATTTGTCCCATTGAATGTTCTCAGTAATCATAAAATTGATGTTCAAAATCTGTTACATTGTTCGTCAAGAAATCAGCACTTGGTCATCTGTGAAAGCCCTGGAGCCTGAACACACAATGGAGGAGTCTTAGAGCACAAAGTAGAAGATGAAAAGATGAAAGAATGAAAGGACGAGGAGAAAAAAGAGGAGTTGTAGAGGACAGAGCAATAGTGGAGGAAGGACAGAGTTTTAGGGAGAGGAGGTGGAGGTGGTGTAATAACAGCACGGGGAGAAGAGGTGGTGTGATAAGAGGATGGGAAGAGGAGGCAGTGGTGGTGTAATAGGATTGTGAGAGGAGGTGAAGGTGGTGTAGTAATAGGATGGGGAGTGGAGGTGGAGGCGGTGTAATAAGAGGATAGGGACAGAAAGTGGAGGTGTTGTAATAGGACAGGGAGAGGAGGTGGAGGCATTGTAATAGGACTGGGAGAGGAGGTGGTGTAGTAATAGGACGAGGGGGTGGAGGCGGTGTAATAAGAGGACAGGGAGAAGAGGTGGAGGCGGTGTAACAAGAGGATGGGGTGAGGAGGTGGTGTAATAAGAGGATGGAGAGAGAAGGTGGAGGTGGTGTAATAAGAGGATGGGGAGAGGAGGTGGAGGCGGTGTAATAAGAGGACGGGGAGAGAAGATGGAGACAGTGTAATAAGAGGACAGAGACAAGGGGTTACTGGCAGTTTGTCCCCTGAAGTGGGTGGATATGGGTCCTTCCATGTTGACTTGGACAGGGACAGCCCCTACTGGGTGGATGTCCTCAGCACTGTCTACTCCAGCAGAAAGAGAAGCGTTACAACCCAGTCTAGGGTCGGGCAATGACGCAAAACAGGGTGACAGTGTATGATGCTAAAATGCAAACATTTATTGGTACATTCAGTAATGGTGGCGATAAGTGGTTAACTGGAGGTGGAATGACAGATAAAAAAGGCTAACAAATGCAAAATGCCAAACGGGCCGTATAGTGGTTCAACATGGATAGAAAAAGAAAATGTAGTAATCGGCTTAAACAACAACCTTTGTGTGCATAAGGATTGCTAGAAGAAGTGCAAGATGAGTTATTTCTAAGAAAAAAAATGAATGAATACAGGTGATGCAGCCCTTCGGCAGGGAGCTGCACGATCAGAGCTGGCGTGGCCGGCCAGGGGCACTTCAGCACAGCCCATCCGTTTTGCTTAGTCATATCGCACCTGCAGACTCTGCTCTGTGTCCAGGAACATCCGCAGCGGGCCTGCTCACCTGCCCGCCTGCGCACCTGCGCGCCTGCTCACCTGCCCGCCTGCGCACCTGCGCGCCTGCTCATTTGATAAAAAGGCGTGTGTTGAATTTTCCAAACTGAGCTTAAGCTGATATATGCTCCTGATACAGGCAGTCCCCACGTTACGAACGAGACGCGTTCTCTAAGTCTGTCTTGAAGTTGAATCTGTTTCTACGTTGGCAAAACAATAAAGTACCTAATAACATTGATAACTAATAAAAAAGTAAGAACCTACGGTACTGTACTGAATGCCTAAGCAGTGTTTTCTGGAGCGTCACGAAGTGCTGCGTGCGTTCCTTATTGCAAACCATTGCATTTAACCCAATTGTTTAATATGATACGCTTTATGGCAGTCCGAGTTTATGCAAGTACAAGTCAGATGTTCTTTATCCAGGGATTTGCTGTATACTGAGTTGACAGTAAACTAAGACTGCATCTATGACGGATCTGTGATTTGCATAATTAAGGACGTGTCGTTGTCGTTAGTGCTCAGGGCAGAAACCTGTACGTTTAGCTCAGTCAGAACATTTTCTGATCTAATAGCAGCCGATGCGTACGCAGGCGAAGACGCAAATTAAAAGTACGGAGACGAAACGATGGGAAATTAGTTGAAATAAAAGTAATATCAGCTGATATTCAAGATGATTAATGTTTACAATTCACACGTAGAAATAGTCGCTACTATATTCTACTTTATATATGGAAATTATAAGGTTACAGAGTGATGGGTAGCTATGTGTTGCGGCTGAAATAAAGTTTACTTCTCTGCCAGCATAAATTGTATCCAAACCAGGGAGTATTCCAAGATCGGGGAAGAAACACGTGTGCTTGCTGAAAATGGATGCAAGGACATCCATACATTTATAAATGACATAACTAGATGTCCCTTCAAGAGCACATTCACCATTTAATATTGTTTTTATTTAATCTAGTCCATGTAGCACATTTTTAACAAAATAGGATCGGTAGAAAAGAAGTCCATTCTTGTTTGACTGGCGTGCTTGCTTAGGCTCTGTAGGACATTATCCTAAAAATGAAAATGCACTTTGTATTGTACACTTAATAATAGAATCCTCACAATGCACTTTGCAACGCAGAGTGCTGAAAGTGTGTTGCGCGAAATCAAGAACTATTTAATAAAATCTGTGGTACAAAACAACACATTTCTGGGTTATTTTAAGGCAAAAACATGAAACATAATGATAAAAATATGAAACAACATGAACTGTGCCTGAAATGGTGTTGTTCTCCAGATTTTCGCTGGGAAAATGAATGGACTAGCACCGTCTTAGCAACTGCTGTGTGTTGGAGGAGATGCAAACACAGGTCCGCGAGAAAAGCGTCGAGCCATCGGCGGCACAGTATGCAGAAGACACGTCCTGTTTACACCGTAATCGTACGTAATCAAAGGAGGCATCTGGCCATCGCAAACAGATCACGGTTCCCCTGGTCTGAAGGGGGGGGGTACCCCAGAGGCGGCTGTCAGAGCTCTTTAGTCCGCTCTCAATCAGAGGCCTGGTAAGGGACAACTGTAGGGTAACATGACAGCTGTGTCTGCTTGCCTTTTGAGATGGGACATTCTCCACAGCCTTGAAAGCTCCGTAATAATAGAAGACATTTGAAAAATAGATTAGTCAATAAATTGAAAATCAGAAATCCAATTAGATAAATTGCTAATGACAAGCCTCTGTCTTGTGTATTGTTCAGCACGAGTAAAGGTTGCTGGGGGACTGTTACTGCATGCGCAATTGTAATTACCTTAAATAACAAAGCAGCTATTAAATTCTGACATGAGCAATTTCTTAGATTCCAGTAACAAAAGCATGTAGATTATGAAGTAGCACAGTGTTCTAAACACATAGTGAGACTCATTTCTTTTGTATGGCAGTTGTAGTGTAAGTGTCTGATGCAATATTATTATGAAAGATAAGATTTTTCTTCTTGGGTACACTGATTATGTTTCCATTAGTTCTGCCAAGTTCAAAAATCCATTACTTAAATGCCAGAATAACAGATCAAGGGTCAAGCTTGCATTCCTGTCAAAGAAGATCTGGATTTTCATGGTTCGGACTTTTTGTAAACATTTCATGCATTAGTTGTTTCTTCCAGGAGTGTCTGCAAGATTTACATCCATATACCTGTTGCTGGTTCATAAATTCAGTAATACTGGTATAATAAATGTTTAGTTTAGTATTTTTTTTTTTGCCAGACTGTCTAGTCTCACAAGCATGAAAATACAAACACTGTTTTCGCAGAGTAAGTACATTCCAGGTCAGGAGGGACTTAAACCTGAAAAACAGAGCACATCTATGAGGAAGAAAGGGCTGCTTTACTCATTACTGAACATAGAATCGGGGGGAGTAATTCTTGGCTATAGAATTAGCATTTTTTTCTGTTTGGTTTTCTCTGAGCCCAAATTCCAGACAGTCACGGAAAGGACACTCAACTAGGAAAGACAGTAGCTTTCATATATATATATATTTGTTTGTTTGTTTGTTTTATTAAGCAGGAATGTATCAAACATTAAGAATTGTGAATTATATGCACAGTAAGAAACTTTAAATCTTACAATGTTGCAGTTATGGGTACATTGCACAACAGAAATGGAAGAATGGGTACCACAAAAATATAGATATAGAAAAAAACAGCATAAATATCCGGCACTTTATGATTTTGAAATTCTTTTAAGCGTTGAGATTCGCAGGAAGCCTGAGAAAGGCAGCGTTCCGCGGGTCAGAGCTGAGGTATTATACACAGCCTATTAAATTACATAATGCGCATTTAGAATTTTCACTTACGGCTCATTCAATGGGGTCAGTTCTTTGTGGCAGGCATTTTGTGCAGCAGCGAGCCCCATCAAAGCAAAGGAGGGCGAAAGACAAGTACAGACTTCAGCATGATGTGAAACAAATACAGCAAACCAGAGCTTGTGTTTGAGAACTGAATGATAACCTGTTTTATCTAATTAAAAATTACCAGTTATAATATGCTAATGTGATATGTGATGCGTTTATGGCTTTCTAGGTACCGAGCTGTCTCTTCTTTTGGGAGGGGTGAAAGCCTTCTGCTTTTAAATAGTATGAGTAGACTTCAAGCACCTGTTAGGGCTTCACCATGTCTCCACCCACTGATTTAGGCAGGAAGGTTCAGACCCCATCCCAGATCGGGAGAAATGGGGTGCCAATTAAACAGGATGAGGTCCCCCAGAGAGCCATCACTCAAACACACCTGTGTGCCCATTAAATGCCATTAAATAGCACATCTTCATCAATCTGTGTCACAACAAAGGAAGCATCTGCCATGTACCTCCGCTCAGGTTTATAGAACCCTGCTGAACCGTGCCCGTTGTTTTCTAGATCAATCGGAGTGTTTTCTCAGGGAGTGATGGGAGCACACACCCGGTAACAGGCTGGTGTTGGCTTCACAGGGCGCTGTGCGTTGCTGCCCCGTTCCTCACACTCCCTGTGGACGCTGTGGCCCTGTGCTGGCTTGGCCGGGCCGGGCACCTAGTCACCCATGACCACCCAGGCGATTTCGGCCTCCTTCCATGTCAAGTGGCTTAAAAGTATTTTTGCATTGATTACTCACCGTGGCTTTTCTGAGTCTGTGTGTGTGTGTGAGTGTCTGTGTGTGTGTGTGTGTGTGTCTATGTGTGTGTGTCTGTGTGTGAGTGTGTGTCTATGTGTGTGTGTGAGTGTGTGTGTGTCTGTGAGCTCATGCGTGTCTCTATGTATTTGCATTTAATAACCCATTTCCTACATTTTCCTACATTTACCTACACAATGGAAAAAAATATATATGTTTAACATGGACATTTGGTGAGAATTATGTTCTAACATAGACCAGGAACCAGCATCTCACACTAAAACTAAAATTACAACAAAAATAAATCACATATTATTTGAAAATGTGTTGTGATGGATTGGTACTACACGCAAACTGTGAATCCAGTGACAAACTCCATTGTCACCCAAGCTCTCTGATGGATAAATAGTTTGGATGGGTGGATCGACCAATTGATTGTTTGAAAAAAATATGTTGTACATTTGATCTTTCCTTTAATGTTATAGGTAAAATACCCAACATCCAGAAAATATTGAAAATTCATGTATTTATTAGACATATATTTCCTAACTAATTAATCTCATTCTTTTGGCATATATATGTACAGATTGACAGTCAAGTTCACCTTGAAGTCATCTTCTGCACTTCTCTCTTACATGGTGGTGCCGCCTTCATGATGTAAAACCCTGAACCTCTGGCCTTTTAAATAAAAGCTCAGACAATATATATATATATATATATATATATATATATATATATATAT
>JAAGVU020000035.1:24578975-24592218 GCA_011763525.2 Mormyrus iriodes | reverse complement strand
GCAGTCTCAGAACAGTCGGAAAGTCGATCAGACATAAGTCGCATAGGGCGTAAGTCGATGACGACCTGTAGCATATTCTTAACGATGTAGCATTTTATCACACTACATTGCTATTTGTAAACAAAATAAAGTTAGTTATTTGAAAAGCTACAGCATTTTAAAAGTAGCTGCACTACTGATGAGCTACTGAAAAAAACAGTTAAGTTAGTAGCATCATTAATTTTAGTTAGCTGCTCCCCAATATTGCTAACATGTATAGCGATCACTAGCATTAACATTAGCAAGGCAATGTGATGCCCTCACATCAGCAAAACAAACAGTGGGTTAATTTTCTGCCTCTGGTCTTGTGTATAAAGTCTAGTGTGTTAAGTTTGCGTGTTCTACCTGAGGTAGTGTGTGAAGTTTGTATGTTCTACCTGAAGTTGAGTGTGAAGCTTGCATGATTTACCTGAGGTAGTGTGGGTTTCCTCCAGCGACAGCTTCTCCCAGTGTCCAGAGACATGTGGTTTAAGTGAATTGTTGTACCTAAATTTCCATAATGTGGGAGTGCCTACTTTGTAATAGACTGACATCCCAGGGAGGGCGTCCCCTGCTTAAGGCGCTGTGCTTTCCGGGGCAGCTAAGCATGACCCTTTACCTGACGAGTGATATAGACAAATGTCTCATGCAGGGTGTCCCCTGCCTAAGGTCCTCAGCTTCTTGGGACAGCCAAGCATGACCCTGTACTGGGGGAGTGATATAGACTGACATCCCATGCAGGGTGTCCCCTGCCTAAGGCCCTCAGTTTCCTGGGACAGGCAGCAGGGTCCCTGCGACCCCGCACTGGATAAAGGATTATGAAAAATGAATGGATATAGATTAAAAAGCTACATCATCTGAGATATCAATTCCCTTTCATCATGGTTGGCTGTACCCCCCCCCCCACCCCAAGAGTTAATATGATGAATAATTAGTGATTATCCATTGCCTGAAACTCGCTATATTTAATTTCTCTTTGGTATAGACATTTATTAACACAAGAAAGAATACCAGTCAATAGTGATCTGGAGGTCAATCTATTCTGAAATGATCTAATTAAGAGATATCTAAGACCTGAAGGTGGTACCAAATCATCTTAAAGACATGAAATAATGACATACAACATGAGATGTATCACATCTTGGCAAGATGTCTATATTCACATGCAGCCCCTTTCCAGTTAGGATAAACAGGATAGATGAACATAATGGATAAAGACCTAAATTGTTTTAGTGAGTTACTAGTTCTGTACGCAGCATGTAATTTCTGTAGCACAGTTAACATAAGATAAACTCTGCATCTTATCTTTTTTAATTTCTTGTAACATCATGATCTTAGTAAATCCCCTGGGAAAATGTGTTTACGGAAATAAGCAGTTTGATTTTATTTAATCAGTGGTCTGTGGTGTAATTTAACTTTGTATAGCTTAATGTGAATTCAAATGGCTGAAAATCACCCCAGGGAATCATGTGGCAATCATCATCTCAGAGAAGTAGATAAATGTGTGTCTTTGGTTATGTATACTTATTTATTTATTTGCCTTGAAAATGACTGTTTTACCTTTGACAGCAAACAAATATTAGGCAAATGATTACTCATAAACGACTGCAAACAATGACTAAAGCTGTTAATTTTAACAAAATATTTATTGTATAGAGCTGCTGTATGGTTCGTTAATAAGTCCATTTTGAGTGAAAAATAATGATTTGTATGCATCGATACTTTAATATTTGGAAATTTAAAACTTATAGATGGAAAGCCAGGAGAAGAGATGAAATATTCTCATATTCTCAATATATTACAAAAATCCATTCTTGAAAAATTGTGTGGGAGTTTGGGTCCATATTAATCATATTTAAAACTGAAACATGAGGATTCAAACTGGCAATATGGGCAGATGTCACGGGTATTCTGTCAACTCTCCCTCCATACGTAGGCTGAAAAAAATAAATTTGCATTTCAAGAGCCACTCTCAGAAACACCCAACATGTATTGATACCATCATAGGAAGATGTAGATAGATTAATAGATAGAGAGACAGACAGACAGACCCTGCTGGTTGTGGGAGACCTACTGATCTGAGCATTCCATGAATTCGTTTCTCTGAGGATTCCGGAGGTGCAGGATAGGGTTCCTTTGATTTACCAATTTGTTCCGTGCGTCTGAGGAGCTAGGAGAAAATTCTCTGGCCCCATCCCAGCTAATGGGGAGGAAGACTGTGTGAAATGAGTGGGCTGCTGCCGTGAGTGGAGATGCCGTGGTGAGTCCTTTAACGGTTTCTCAGGAGAACGGAAATTGAGTGTCAAACCCTGCTTGGAGCCGGAAGGATTTGTAGAACTCAGTTGTGCAAGAAACAGGTACAAGGTGAAGTAGCATAAGAACTATGGGAAAAGCAAACGGACACTGAGAGCACTGTGCAGCACTTCCACAAACTGGCGTTTGACACTTCATGCAAACTTAGCCAGGATGTAGTTGCACATGGTACCATCATACACGTAAATTTGTAATGATGAAAATGGTTCACTTTTTTGGCGAATTTTCAGAACTCAAGAAAATAGGTAGTTAACAAAGTCATATTTTTAATTACGACTCCTTTTGGGTTTCTTTATAAGGAATATAGCCATACATCTTTCTTCCATAACTGATTTTCCTGTACATGAGTGTGGGGAGTCAGGCACTTATCAGAGGGAGCATGGGGTACAAGCAGTGTGAGGGTCGGTGCGTGGCCTGGGCAAACCTGCCGTTTGCTGGGGGTGCCAGGCCACTACGGGCACAGTAGGTTGGTTGCAGTAGTATTGCACAATTGCATTGTGGTGCCATCGTGGTGCATCGTCAGTCATGCTGAATGAGATCTCCGTGCGTGTGAATGTCAGCAAGTGCCACTTTATTGTCACACTGTTCATATTGAGTACACTACGTACGGTGACACAAAACAACCTTGTATAAAACATTATATAAAAGTTAAATAAATAAAATAAAACCAAAGCCTGTCCGTCATGAGGCTGTCGTTAATTATCTGTTATTTCAAATGTTGTGGGGAAAAAACTGAAGCAACTGAAAGTGATGAAGTCTGAAGGGTGGCTGGGTACAAGAACTGCAGAGGAAACGTGTGGAAGAAATATTCTGCTGTATTCATGGGTAAGTACAAATGTAAATCTGGTGCTTATCATCATCATCATCATCATATTATTATTATTATTATTATTATTATTATTATTAGTAGTAGTAGTAGTAGTAGTAATAGTAGTAGTAGTAGTAGTATATTTATCATCTTATTTTAATCATACGATTAATTATGCAATTCTGTTGCTCAGGAACAAGTGGCAGCATGCTGGTGAAAGTCTGGGGGCATCTGCGGTTGAGTTGGAGGACTGTGTGTGATGGGGCTAACCTCACTTCCATGCTTTCCTGCAGCCCTGGAACAGGCAAAGGAGGCTGAGGGCAATAAAGATGTGCCTGTTAATAGGTTAAACTGGCCCTGGATGCTCACCCCAAGACCAATCACCAGTGGTCACAGGCTTTGGCACTTCTGTGTTGTGCCATTTGGCCTAGGTAATACCCCAGCCATCGTCAAGAGGCTAATGGTGCGCGGGGACAGGCCTTCTATCCTAAGGACTCTATTTGGACGTACTGCCTATCAGGAAGAAGGGGCGATCGCCCAAACTGGACAACCACTGGAGTGGCCCTAGGGAGGTCCCGGAGCAGATCCCCAAGGTGGTGTACAGGGTGCAGATGTTCCATCGTGACTGCCTGGCTCGATACAAACCAGCAGCTGCAGAGATCTTGGTGCTGCCCAGAGCATTACGGGGACTTTGTGGGGATACCAGTATGGATAACCCCTATTAGGGGGACAGTGTAGCGCTGGGGGTACCCATCAGGCAACACATTGGCATACTTGACTGATGCCAACGGTAAATAACTGTAAAAAAGGCATACGACTTGAAAAAGGCATATGACTGTGTCCCTTGGGGGGTCCTGTTGGGAAGTGCTTCAGGAGTATGGGGAACAGGGTCCATTGTTACGGGTCATTAGGTTTCTGTACAGCAAGATTTTGATTCGCATCACCAGCAGGAAGTCAGACTTGTTCCAAGTGGGCGTTGGACTCCACCACGGCTGCCCTTTGTAAAATCAAACATTTAAAACCATTCTCTGTTTAGATTTACTAAATATTGTCAGGCACTATACATGTCCAGCAAATTACATGCATTTCCACTGAAATTAATATAAACTTAAGCTCAGTAGTAAAAGATCCATTCTGTTCTCAAAGTTTAGAGATTGTCGGTGTAACAGTGTAACGACAGGCTCAAGTAGGATGGGAAGTGAGCTTGTGACTTTTATTTTAAGTTATCCTTCAAGTGATCTCATGGCACTTGTTTTCATAAAAATGTCAGTGTAAAACTTTGTTTTTTTTTTCCTTGAGCAAAGCCTTGGTGCAATCCTGCAGCCTTTTTTCCACACTCAGCATCCAAATGAGACCCAAGCAGAGATTAAGTTCATCCTGAAGCCTCAGTCAGTGGTATTTCAAAGGAATATGACTCCAACTGGCTAAGCCCTCTATTAAGTCAGGTGTTTTATCTCTGAAATATGTTTAAACTGGAATGGACTACCTTGCTTAAACCTTTATAATTGGATTTTCTTCCATTTTAACAATGTTAAGTGTAGAACTATTTTGTCTGTGGGAATAATATGTATCCACAGTAGAGATGGCACTATATCATTTTTCTAGTCCGATTCCGATACCAATATTACAATTTTGAATATTTTCCAATTCTGATATCAATCCAATATTTTTCCTGTTTATCAACTTCTAAGCTTTAAAGGAGATTTTCTAGCAATACTTTTCAGTTAACATAGCAAACTATATGCATTTAGTGTTGTAGCGACTTGGTAGCTAAAAATACGGTCGTATAACGGCCATGTTACTCCAGCAAAAGCTTTGCCACTGTGCTATAGAAGGAAAGTCACAGACAACAGGATTTACACACGTCTGCACAAAAATGAACAGAAATAAGTGCAAATTGTGCAGTCTGTTGTGAGATTAACTATATTCACTGTGTTCAGACTTGAGAAAAATCAGCACTGGCCTTGTACGCACTGCACTCTGCAGTTTGGCTGTTTTATTCCTTTAGCATGAAGTGCAGTAACTGTATTTCCATTCAGCCAACATCACCGCTCCGACACATGTGTTGGTTGGTGAACAACTAGCCATCACATGATCCTCAGTTCTGTTTATGGTATGTTGCGCTAAGCGTTAAGCATTTTCATTATTTTTCAGTCCAGGCACATTTTTGATGGGAAATCGAATCAGTTTCTTACTCCCCTGCCCCCCAAATATCCGATGCAGCATTTTTTACTGGTATCCACCCAATAGCAGTAGGGGATATTGGATAGGAAATAAATGTTCACACTGAACCCCATCATTTACATTGTGGAACAAGAATAACATTTTTTCAGAATTCAGACTTATTTACAACTGGAAGAAATCCAAACAGCAAAGCTAAAATTACAATCCTTGCTGCAAACTATAGCATTTATGTCTGTCTAATATCTGTCCCAGATTGTTGAGAAATTGTTAAGACACATGGAATTTAAAAGTGGATTCAGACTTTGAAATGTCAGTGAATAAAGAATTTGTGTAAAATATTGTATGCAGGCAGCAATAATGCAATTTGAAATGGCATTTCGATCAAAGTGGCCTGAGAGGTGACTCTGTACGGATATAAAGCCCCAAACCACTGAGGTGTCAGTGTGTGTTTGATTCCAGAGCGTGTGGAGTGTAGATGTCTCCTAATGTCCGTGTGTGTTTGATTCCAGAGCGTGTGGAGTGTAGATGTATCCTAATGTCCGTGTGGGTTTGATTCCAGAGCGTGTGGAGTGTAGATGTCTCCTAATGTCCGTGTGGGTTTGATTCCAGAGCGTGTGGAGTGTAGACGTCTCCTAATGTCCGTGTGGGTTTGATTCCAGAGCGTGTGGAGTGTAGATGTCTCCTAATGTCCGTGTTTGTTTGATTCCAGAGTGCGTGGAGTGTAGATGTTCCCTAATGTCTGTGTGGGTTTTCTTCTGATACTCCAGTACTCTGCTACAATCCAAAAACTTCTCAAAATTGCCCTTAGTGTGTTATCAGGAATTCATCCTGATATCAGGATATCAGCCTAACAGATACAATGATTAGAGCCTAATACATTACCTGACATATAAATATTTTGTAGAATATATACTTTGTTCCATGACAATGTGAGGAGCTGGGCCAGTCAGGACCAGGCATACGGACAGAGGATTGGCAGGCAGAATCCGAGTCGGAGTCACAATGCACAGAGAGTCAGAAGCCAGGGAAGTCAGTCCAATGAGCAGCACACCCAACACGGGGCAGGCATGCAGGAGAAGTCAGAGGGACAGGATCAGGACGGGAACAGAGCAGACAGGGCAGATCAGGGCTGGACGGAAGACAAAGGTCAGTGTGCTTGGTAAGTGTCATGCAAACACTCAACAATACGTCGCAAGGAATACCAGGCAGAACGGGGATAGATAGGGAGCAGAGTGCGGCTTCAAGGCAGGTGTGGCATCTGACCCTAAATATTTCAGCATATTATGCTAACAATAAATAAGTGACGTTGGCTGATGGGTGAGTATTTAGCAATAAACAGGGTCCCGTAGTACATTCTGATAAACCCAGTATGAGTGAATCTGATGTGTATTTGGCTTTTTTTGAATTTTGCTGCATATCCATGAGTCATGTGCAGCATGTAGGTGGGGAAGTATACTTCCACTTAAATTCAACACTTTGCCAGTAAAACAAAAATGCTTTTTTCCTTGTATTAGTATCTACTGGGAGGGCTTCAATTACGGCAACAGCGTTGGCTGTGGAGATGACTGCTTCCCACACTGAAATTATAAAAGAGAAAACTGGGCAGTACCAGGGCAAGACCAGGAGGTGTAATATAATTAAACTAGAAAGAGCTGTCATGTAAGTAAAACCAGCATTGACTGTAAAGAGCTTGGTTCTGGATGTGAGTAAGTGACATTGCATTTTTTAAGTGCATTCCAGGTGAAAACAAATAAAAATACACCAGAGACAAAGTCAGGCCCCACTAGTCACCTGAAATTACAAACAAAAACAAAATCTGTATCCTGCCGGTCCTGGATACAAGATGAAGGTGAAGTTCTGTGTGATTACATTTCTGTACTGCAGATTATACACCTGAAAGTGCTATCTTGGAGGTTACAGTTTATATTTGGCTGTGAGAGAGGTACAGGTAGTCTGCACGTGCGTATGTAATGCACTGCGCATTAACTCACAGTGCAACTGCGTTGCTATGAAAACACATTTGCCTGATCTTTAGAATTTTTGCACATTTGGCTGTGGTCAGATCTTTCGGTCAGAGTGCGTCACTCTGGTTGAAAAGGAAGACTAGTTAATGACCAGACCACAGCCCCGAGGAGATGCTGTGTCTAATGTAAGTTCAAGACCGTCAACCGACAAATGTCACTGAGTGGAGGCAGATAAAGATGGGGGTGGGTGGAATTCCATTGCTGTCCTGCGGTAGGCAGATAAATACCTACTGGAAGCACCATACTGCGGGGATCGGTGCTGATGGTGAAGTAAAAGATTATAAATTTAAGGGGGGCAGTGATTTTTTTTACACAGCAGACTGGATTGTGCAGGAAATTCTCTAGTAAATATGTGACATAAATTTTCTTACACTGCACTCAAGTTCCCTTTATTATAAAGTGTAAAAAATATGCAAACGAGTGGTAAATCAGACAGGGGGAAAGTACCATATTAATATTTAAAGTTGCGTACTTGTGATCTCATTAATGCTGCCTCGCTTTTTGATGCTCTTGCGCACCAGCTTCTCTGTTCCACACCGCATACTTGCTATCGCAGAAGAGCGTGACCTTTGCAGGACTTTGGTCACTAATCATATTTTTCTTCAGTCTTATGTTTCCTGTGTATCCTGGCAGTCTTTTAATATTTTTTTAATTCTTATTTATTACAGGGCTATTCTGCCGGTCTTCAATATAACCTGTATAAATATTATGGGTAAATATTAATTTTTTTGTTAATTTTCTCCCCTTCCAGCTGCTATGGCTGTTTAGTCCCATACCTTTAGATGTCCAGTAAGTCCTGTTATCCTGCTCCACTTTTCAGCGACAAAACTCAGCCCCAATCCTTGCTTTGATGACATCTCTCTTAATAAATTATAGTTGCCCTTGCTACTGCACAACACTGCAAATTGCATCAAAGATAAAGTGTATCTTTATTAAGAAACTGACAGATGGTTATTTGATCTACATTATCATTTTTGCACTTCGCTTAAAATGTATATATTTAGTCTTTTCAAGGATCTGTATAAGGTGTCACTGAGGTGACCGTGTTTTATTCGTTTTGTAGGAAAATTTGTCCACTAGGTGGTGCAAATGAGACAAAGGATAGGGCATTTGCACCAGATCGGTAATCTTGTAAGAAATTTTAATTGCTTCCAAAAATATCTTTAATATACTACGCTAGTCCAAATTCTGTTTATAAAAAAGAAAAAAAATGTGATTCAGCATAAAGTGTCCTGACTGCCTTTCAGAAGCCTCAGAATCCCAGTTCAAATAGTTTTCAATCACATCGCGTTTAATTAATAAAAGCTGTTCCAACTTTGCCACATAAATGGCAAAAAACAGTTTAATTTTCTCTAAAATTGTTTTAATGACATATGATGATCAGTATTTTTCAGCAGTATATTGCAGGTCACTGTGTAACTGACAATCAGTCCCAACAATGATTCTCCCCGACCACCACGTCAGTGTGACCGCGCCAGGTGCTGACTCGCAGGTGCCCCCATATGGGGGGGTTTAGTGTCACCAGCCATTGGCTAATGAGGCGTCCTGACTGCTGGTCAGGTCCAGCGACCACCCCTGGAAAATAAAACAGCAACAATGTTAAAAATAAATAATAGTAATAATAATGATAAAGTATCTGATATTTGTCAGATTGTACCAAGCAGTGCAAAAATGTGTGTGAAGATTGTGTGTGAATTGCCAGGGAGCGGCTCCGAGAGGAAGGTGACGGGGGGGTACAATCACTCATGCTCAGCCCCAGATCGCAGGCGTGATGCAGGTCCCCGTCCGCACCTGGGCCTCCTGTAGAATTCAGGGCTTCCACCCCACTTACAACCCTCCTGGGGCTGAGTGACACTTTTAGCCGTATGTTTCATTTGGCACCTGAATGACAGCTGGGAAGGAGCAGAGCTGGTATGTTTACAAATCAAGCACTTGGTAGTGGACTTGGAGGCAAAAGCAACAAACGTGTGACCTCGCTGAGCAGGGGGTGGGAGGAGTGTGAACTGGCCCCCTGGCGGTTCTGCTCGCAAGGGCCATACGAGCTGTAGAGGAGGAGAAGACGAAGGGATACTGGAGCCAGTAAACATTGCTCACGCTGTCACACCAGTGGGGGCCAGGATCGGGACCCCGGGAGGGTGTGCGGCTATAGAAGCAAAGAGCTGTAACTCAGGCTGTCACACCAGTGGTGTCCAGGATTGGGACCCCGGGAGGGTGCGCGGCTATGGAAACGAAGAGCTGTGATTCACGCTGTCACACCAGTGGAGGCCAGGATCGGGACCCCGGGAGGGTGCGCGGCTATGGAAACGAAGAGCTGTGATTCACGCTGTCACACCAGTGGAGGCCAGGATCGGGACCCCGGGAGGGTGCACGGCTATGGAAGCGAAGAGCTGTGACTCACGCTGTCACACCAGTGGGGGCCAGGATCGCGATCCCGGGAGGGTGCGCGGCTATAGAAGCGAAGAGCTGTAACTCATGCTGTCACACCAGTGGGGGCCAGGTTCAGGGCCCTAGCAAGGTATGTGGCAATGGAAACGAAGAGCTGTAACTCAAGCTGTCACACCAGTGGGGTCCAGAATCGGGACCCCGGGAGGGTGCGCGGCTATGGAAGCGAAGAGCTGTGACTCACGCTGTCACACCAGTGGGGGCCAGAATCGGGACCCCGGGAGGGTGCGCGGCTATGGAAGCGAAGATCTGTGACTCACGCTGTCACACCAGTGGGGGCCAGGATCGGGACCCCGGGAATCTGCACAGCTATGGAAGCGAAGAGCTGTGACTCACGCTGTCACACCAGTGGGTGACAGGTTCGGGGCCCTAGCGAGGTATGTGGCTATGGCAGCAAAGGCCTGCTCTCTCCATTCAAATCCAAGCCGTCGGACCCCCAACCTGCATTACCCGTAGCTGAGGGGATGATCAGCGTCTGCACATGCCCCCGCCTCTATGCATTGGCAAACAGCATTTTCATACCGAATTTTAGTAAATGAGGTGCAGGCAGAGTTTCATTACCAGCGGCAATTCGGGCAGCCAAGGGAGCAGCGTGGGTAATTCCCAGGGTGAGCTTCGAGGGGCTTTTGTGTCTGACAGTGGGGGCCTATTTCATGTGAAGTGTGACATGATCATGACGACAGCAAGCGCAGAGATGGCCAGAGGTGTCAGCGTCAGGTTTAATGGGTGACAGGAATGCTGATGAGGCTCACACGGTGACCACCAGGGAGCGCCACCCAGGTGAAGCGGCAGAGCTCTGCCGGGCTGGAGAGCAGCGGCTGGCCTCCGCTGTGGGGGGGGATTAAGAGGCACAGGATCAATAAGGACTTAAATGGTGCTCCTGTTGACTGCTGGTAGCGGCGGCTTTCAGGAAGTGTGGAAGAGCCGTGACAGCTGGCCGTCAGAGCGGGCGAGCCGGCAGGCAATAAGCACCGTCACACAAATACAAACATTTATCAAATTGTGTTCCCAAGGTTTATGGCAGGTGTGCTTGCTGCCATTCACCGATACTTGTGAAAGGGGGGCTTTTTTGAATCGAGACGCAACGCGGGAGAAGCCCAAGGGTGTGTGGCTCTCTGTGTGCAGCGCTAACCCAGCCGGCGTGTCTCAGTGAACCTAAACTGAAAGCAGATGTCATCCATTTCACTGCATTTTGCACAAGTCACTCTAGATCCCCTTGGGAGGAAAAATGCGTGTAAGCATTCAATTAACTGAACGCACAGTGTGAGACATGCAGCATTTCTTTATATTTGTATAATTTAATATTATATCACGTATTGTGGCTTAACACGGAGGCACAATGAATGGGTGTACCCCAGCCTGTGCCATCTATTGGACTGGAATCCCGTCCAGGGTGTACCCCAGCCCTGTGCCATTTGGTAGCCTGGCGTCCTGTCCAGGGACTACCCCAGCCCTGTGCCCTTGGATGAACTGGCATCCCGTCCAGGCACCCTAGGTTCCTCAAAACCTCATGCTGGAAGTAGTTGGAGGATAGCTGGATGAATGGATGGATGGTATGATAAAATATCACTTCACATCCACAGCTCTGAGTTAATCAGCCAAACTATGTTCATATTTAGCTGCTAATAAGAAGAGATGTTTTTTTGGAATGGCTATGCTTCCTGTCCAACACAGTTCTATACACATGTAAAGTTACCATTAAAAACAAGGGTCTGCAGTGCCCTTAGCAGTGCCCTTATCGCGCTGTCAGGAACGTCACTCCACCTGCTCTGAGTGGCACCTGGTGATGTGCATTTACAGCCAGCCATTAGCTCCAGCGTGAGAGAGAGATGCATGCGGGTGATGTATGTGACGTACACCCAAAACCGGATCGAAAGTGCAGGCCTGCCTTTTGCCTACTGGGACGGATTCTGCCTGACTGCGATGCCCATTTGTTTAATGGAGGACTGAATGAGTAGATATTTATGGAATACTGGCTTTCCAGTCTGCCACCACCCTTTGGATACATTAATATCATTTAGAGAATCTATGCACCTGTACTTCCTTCTGTTTGGACAACTGGCCCTGATTTAAACATATAACAATGATAATGGCCAATGGCTTCAGCTCACACAATGCCTCAGTGTACAGTAATGTTGTTACCTCACACCTCCAGGGCTGGGGATGAGAATTCCAGCCCTGCTCTGCATGTGTGCAGACCGCATGTTCTCTCTGGGTCAGCACAGGGCTCCCTCCTCAGCCCACAGCGAGTGACTGTTGGCTCTGCTGTGCTCCCCTGCCCCATGTCTTGTGTTTCCTAGGATAGGCTGCAGTCTGGGTACTATGATGCTGTCATTGGTGTTCATTACATTAATATGAAAAAATTCCATACTCCACCTGTTAAGCACAAGCTTATACAGTGTCTTGCATATTTAAATGGTGACATGGTAAAGCTATTTGCATTACGTGTAGTCATGTAGCAGACGCTTTTGTCTAAGGTGGGTCAGAAGGCATGAAGAGTCAGCATCCAGCAACCTCAGAGCACTTGTAGTCGGCTGCTCGTAGCCGTCCTTGCTGCTTGTAGTAGACCTTGTTTCTCGTAGTCGGCCTTACTGCTTGTAGTAGGCCTTGCTGCTTGTAGTAGGCCTTGCTGCTCGTAGTAGGCCTTGCTGCTCGTAGTTGGTCTTGTTTCTCGTAGTCGGCCTTACTGCTTGTAGTAGGCCTTGCTGCTTGTAGTAGGCCTTGCTGCTCGTAGTAGGCCTTGCTGCTCGTAGTTGGTCTTGTTTCTCGTAGTCGGCCTTACTGCTTGTAGTAGGCCTTGCTGCTCGTAGTAGGCCTTGCTGCTCGTAGTAGGCCTTGCTGCTCGTAGTTGGTCTTGTTGCTCATAGTAGACCTTGCTGCTCGTAGTCGGCCTTGCTACTCTTAGTCGGCCTTGCTGCTCGTAGTAGGCCTTGCTGCTCGTAGTCGACCTTGCTTCTCTCAGTCAGCCTTGCAGCCTGTAGTCGGCCTCGCTGCTCGTAGTAGGCCTCACTGCTCGTAGTCGGCTTTGCTGCTTATAGTAGGTCTTACTGCCTGTAGTCGTCCTTGCTGCTCATAGTCGGCCTTGCTGCTTGTAGTCGGCCTTGCTGCTCATAGTAGGCCTTACTGCCTGTAGTCGGCCTTATTGCTCGTAGTAGACCTTTCTGCTCGTAGTTGGCCTTGCTGCTCATAGTCAGCCCTTTGCTGTAGACCCAGTGGCCATATGATTATATGGAAAATGCTGTTTGCCAATGCATAGAGAGGGAGTAATATAAGAGCAGTAATCTCAGTGATCAACTAAAGCTGATCCATAATCAAGTTTATGTTTCAACTTATGAGCTTTTTATCCATCCATCCATCCATTGTCCAGAACCACGTAATCCATTTCAGGTCGCGGGGGGTCCGGAGCCTATCCCGGAGGCTGCGGGCGCAAGGCAGGGAACAACCCAGGATGGGG
>JAAGVU020000035.1:24540913-24558616 GCA_011763525.2 Mormyrus iriodes | reverse complement strand
ATTATTATTATTATTAGGGGGCCAAGCATGTAGTTCTGGAACACCATTGTTTGTATTATTATTGTTATTATTGTACAGGGCATGTGAATGTGAATGTCTTAAGCGATCCTTGTCCTGGCACCTGGAAAATGGATTACTGGATGGTCTCTGAAGATGGATGGATGGTCTTTAAAAATCAATTAGTCAACAAAATAACTAATTAATTAAGGGTTGTGTTATCGTTATCCTCTTGATCCTTGCCTCTTTGTGATAGGCCCACGCATATCCCCAGTCATAACTTGATTGTTAAGGCTCTTAAGTATCTTCATTCCCATCAACAACAGAGAGATTTTGTTATTTAAGTCATTAAAATCATTTAAATCATTAAGCACCATTGAACTCTCTTAATGTGTGTAGTTATCTAAATACTTGATCAAAACAATTATGGGCCTCAAGCCACCTACATTTTGTCTTTTAAAATAAGCAGGTTTTTGGACCATAATCTTTTCTTTGTCGTGGTATTGGTAAATTAAGCAGGAGAAATGCATTATAGTCCCACAGACTTTGCTTTACAGCAAAGGGATGTCAAATTTAATAAATACCCAGGTAGATGGAGGCATGTGTGTAGAAAATCATAGTATCATTTTTCTTAAGTTCCTGATAAACTCCAACACAAAACCTTTCTAAGCCTCACCGGTTTCCTGGGGAAGAACCCACGAGGAAATGGAGGTCAGGCTTGAACTTCCTCATCTCTCTCATTAAATAAATTCTTCAAAATAATACTCCCACAAATTTCTCAAACCTGTGTATTTTAGAAGTGTATATTCTCATATTATTGTAGAGGTATACAATGCTTGCTAACAGCCAAGAAAGAGCTAAAGCTTGTTTTACAGGGAATTTTATTTAGCACAAAAACTAAAAAATAAAAATAAAAAATGTTGTCCTTGTTTCCATTACAATACAACATCATGATTGATAACACACTGACGTTTCATTTCATTCTATTGATTCCTTTCATCTTTTCTCATCCAGAGTGATGTTTGTCTGCTGGACTCCAGCTTGCGCTGCTGAATAAAAAAACAAAGTGGTTCATTTGAGACTGTGAATCAAGTACTTACTTTTTTTAAAAAAATGTATTTTTCAGACAGCCTTGTCCAAAGTGACATACAAGTCTTGGGTCAGAGCTAAGGCTCAGCCTGCATCGCTCAGTGGTCCGGCCGCGTTATGGTTACTCTCCCAGGCACCGGATTTCCGCCCGCGACTAAGATCTGTAACATGTAAAGCTACACTCTTCCCCACTTACTCACCGTTTACCCTAATCCACAGTGGCAGGTAGCTCATTTCTAGTTTAGGTACACTTTTGTTCGGCTTGCCTCGTAGCTGTCAGCATGTCATGTTGTTTATCTTTCTTTCTCTCTGTCCATTCAAGCATTTCCGTCTGAAAACAGCGGAATTTATCCGGTCGGATGGCATCCTTTTAAGATAGGAAATGAAATAACCTTTCATTTTCAAATAACCTTTTCTGATAAAGTAATCTATCTATCTATCTATCTATCTATCTATCTATCTATCTAATCTAATGTAATCTAATCTATCTGGACCATAAGTGGTCCAGTGGTTCTATTCATGACTCGTGAGTCTAACTGTGAAAATAAGCATGACTCACTAACCATAACTGCCCGTGAATATAATGTCTGCAGTTATTTTTGAATCTTTCGAATACTGAGACAGATATTTCTTGCGGACATTTTATGTGAAAGTAATGCTTGATGTTGTGTCGCTTATTGACATTTCCAGACAGATCATATGATCCTTTTGTGGTGAAGTGCAGCTTTGCCTGTCTTGTCCTGAACCATCAGAAAAGGACGTCGCAGATCCATCTGCCCGCTTCATTCCCAGCCTGCTTTCCTTCTTTCTTCTCCTTTCTTTTCAAAAGTTTGCAAAGTAATCTTGCAAGTTGAGCTCCGGCTCAAAAGGATAACTGACATCACCTGGAATGTTTTTTGTTTATTTGTTTTTTTTTCGTGTCTTCCTTTGTCTTCTATGTTATTCTCTTATGAAGATGATTATGGTTTTAAACTGCTGCTCTATGATGATATTGCGATATTGCCTAATCATTAATGGAGATCACATAACAGCACATTACCGCTTCAGCACAGACTGTCGATGTAAGCTTCATCCTACAACCTTCTTCGTTTTTATTTGTTGTTATATGTGCTTATTTATCAAGAGATGCAATAAATGAAGAGTCAAACAGGTAAAGACAAGGATCAGATCTACTCGCAACCGTTGAAATAGCTTCCCAAAGACATGATTAACATGAGGTCCCCGCACTGTTTTGCTTTCTTTATGAGTTGCTCAGTTTCCTTCAGACAGATGTACTGAAATAAAGGCTCATCCAGTTACATGATTACAAGAAGGGATCCATTAGTTAGTGTCTTTTTTTTTAATCTATGTTATACATTACATTTTCTTATTTGACAATTTAAATGAGCTGCACAGTTATTGGAAAATTATCACAGAATGTATTTTTGATTCCAGGCAGTGCTGAAGAACAGCAGAGACTGAAAATTTTCATTCAGGTTGTTAAGGCCGTTGAAAGAGTCATCAAACTCATTTAAAGTGAAATAAAACGAATTAAGAGAGGCACAGTATAGGCAACACAGCTGCTAGTGTTTCTAATCACTCACTCCTGTTTACTACCATAGTAATTTTAGGTGCCTACAATGGCTTCTGTTGGCGACTAAGCAAGCCGGATTAGTGACTGTGTGGTGGTCCTGTCAGTGTTGCCCGTGCTACTTGTATCGATCCACTTGTAGTGTTAAATTAAGTTCCTGCTTAGCACAGACACTGAACAGGCTTCGCCTTAAAGACTGAAAGACTGAAATGAACTTTCTTACTGCTTTAAACGTACAGTACAGCCACAACGCACTCACAGAACTGCAGCGTCTATGTAGCGTGATAGATGTATATGGCCTAGTCAAGCTACGGCTAATTAGCCGCAATCTCTGCATTAGAACCTCGAGCCAGAGCTTAGTGCTTCCTTAGAAGTTTGTAAACTGGAATTTAAGATGCATTTAAAGGCAGCGTCATCCAAGTTCATGGGGCTAGATTGTTCATGATTGCTTGCTATGGGGCTAGATGGATAATATTAAATGACCCCTCCGACAGGTCGTAAATGCACCATGGACTTTTAAAGGGATTGTGTGGTGTTACCATTTTCATTTCATCAAGGCAGCTTTGAGTAGATCTGAGATACAAAAATCACCCTGCCGTGAGGGCGATGCTCCTACAAGGCAGTGATCTTCTTCCAAAGGGTTATTTAAAATGCAGCATCGCACAATAGAGAGCTTCTCTGACACCTGCTGCTCCATGCTCTGGCCGGCTGCCAGAAGGGACACGCCCCTTCATCTCCCTCATGGCCGTTACTAATTAGCCCAGACACGCTCTGGTGTGGCTCTGCAGGGCCGGGGGGGGGGGGGGGCAGTGCTGAAAGCAGTGCCTGTTACTTTTGCTGTGCTTTGTTTTGTTTACCTAATGGGCAGACCAAATGAACCAGTTCTCCGCTCCCGAAAGAGAGTTTTTCTTTTAATTGTTAATTGAGAATAATGATAATTAAAAAAAAATTGAAATGATTTTGTTTCCTGTTTGCATCCCTTCCTGAGAAATGCCCACCTCTGAGATGTTTGTTTTCATCTCTGTTGTTCAGGCGTTTATTTGGAAACCAATCAAAGATGGGCCAGGCCGGCTCACACGGCTTTCTTTCGTTAGCGTGCCATTTCCAGGATGAATCGCTTTCATTTCTGACATATTGTACTTGCACCTGTTCGGTTGTCATAGTAATAAATTCAGAGCGGTAACTACCAGTGACTGTGACTTCTTGAGGTTCATTGTGCTTTATTGCCAGTTCATTTTATGACATTACTGTTTGCAAATTGTGAATATTATACTATAATACTATAGGTGCACTAGTTTTATCAGTATTTGGGTACTTTGCCATCTGCGATTGTTTGAATGAATGGCTCATTAGGCAGAGAATCAATACCAGGTGTTGTTAATGAGTGCTGGGGTTAACCGAGCTCAGATTAGCATAAAAACGGGAGTCTGGGGAGCAGAGGAGGAAAAAGTGAGGCTAAAATGAGTTAATAGTTTGTGATGTGATAAGACACGATGTCTTGTCGTGATGATGGATTGACCAGGTTGGCTTTAGTTTGCAACATGGGTTCCGTCCTGCCCTTTAGTTCGCCCCGTCGATAGGCCTAAGCCCCATCTGCGGGGAGACTCGTTTGTGGCGAGAGTGCCGTGCTTTGTGGCTCCATTCTAATCACGCCCGTTAGATCATCTCCTGTAGAAGTTCAGTGGACGCTTCATACACATAAATATCCACAGCCTACGGTCTACTTGGGACACACTGCTTTTATCCCTTGGCAGTAGATCCTCTCCAAGCCATGTGCTGAAAGCACGGCACGCTGTTATTCTGACGGACTACCACGTTCGCTGAGAGCCCCAACCGCGGGGACATCTGCAGCTTTGGAAGGGCCTTGAGGCTTCCTGAGGGTCTACAAAGGGCTATTGTGACAGCACTATTTTTATTTTGAGTTAAAATATAAAGAAATACTCATAGTTGGTGTGAGTCTAGATTGCCTACTTAAGTCATTACTGTACTGAACACGGAGTAAACCAAACAACAATATATATATATAGGTAAGATTAAAAAGCAGGTTTTGTCCTTTGCGTGTGCTCCTGTGGGGTGTCGTTTTGGCATTTTCTATTCCAGGTCAAACAAAGTCCTCAGACTGATACTTTTCATTTTAAGCAGTATCTACATAGAGCAGAAATGAAGGAGCGCGGCAAGAGCCGCAGATCTCACAGGAGAGTGGAAATACAGGAAAGGGGATCCCTTAATCCATTTTCCCCACTTTGAGGCTCGACTGCCACAGAAATCCGGTCATATCCATATGTGGGGGGGAGGGAAGCCGATCTGTTCGGAAACTCCAGTGTCTCAGCGCCGGGATACAAAAGCCTGGAGAGAATCAGATGGAATTCGCCTTCAATGGGATCTTTTGTTGGGGCCTTTAAGCCCCGCGCTCCTGTAGCAGGAATTACCAGAGATGATTCTCATGCCAAAATTCTAGAGCTAACTGGAGACCCAAACGAATAAACCAAGTTATTGCTTCCTAATGTTCGGTCCAGACTTGTCTTCCAGCCCAGGGAGGCTGATGGCACCATTTGGTTGGGACATAAATGTTTGGCTTAGAGGAATCTGAGGTTTAGGAGATGGTGTACGATTTGTTTTCAGACACAATGTGCGGTTGGTTGTTTCTGTGTCTCTCACATTCCTTTAACAGCCTTGTTGCTAATGCACCCCCCCCCACCTTGCAGTGGGTGTAGATGGCCATCGTACGTTTTGTAAGTTTTAAATAGGTTACATATGAATTTAAATAATCTTAATGGCTTTTCCTTTTTGCTCTAATTTGGTGCATGAGATAAATCATTCCTGTGTCAAGAACTCATTTTTATTAAAAAATTGGAACCCTGTAATTGATATGGTCCTAAAATATCTTATTTCGTGACAGGGCTACAAACATCCTGGTGGATGCATAAGCCTGCGATGATACCTTTCCACTAACCTCTAATGTTAAGGAAGCAGGTTAATCGTTAATCATTTTATACTGTGCAAATGTTTTTTTTTTCCTGTTTTTCTAAGCATTACAGATGTGGTTTCTTATTATGTACAAATCAGATCAACACGGAGAGTAGATGTAATTGGTTCCACTGGCAGCACGGTTTACTGCATGTCACTCTCACATTCACAAATGTGCCCAGTGCTAAATCTGCCCTTGCATTTTCTCATTATGCAATGAGTAATCAGCGGAACTCAAAAGGCGAAAGGTGAATTGTAAGAATCGGTGCTGATCTTTGACAGGTGCTTATGAAAAAGCCTGTTTATTTCAGTTTTCCTGGTTTGGGATTGCCCATTGCAATAATTATCCCCTTTTATTTTTATCCCTTGTTGGAGCTTTTTAGTTGCAATCTCTTGCAAATCAGCAAGTTCATTGAGTCTACGGGTTATAAAGGCAAATTATCATCTTATGCGAAAACATTTCCTGGGCTTTCAATCACCAGACTTTTGTTTGTTACGATTCAAAATAGCTGAGAGTTTACCTGGTTCCACGTTCCCTGTGTATTACTTGGTAATGCAGACCCCTCAGCTGCTTGTTTTCCTGCTTCGAAGGTCCATCTCTCACACTTATCTTCATGGAGGTACATTGTGGTGGTTTTGGCAAAAATTCCAACAATGAATCATGCTCTGTGCTATTGACATGGGGGGGTGTCATTAAAATGAAGCATATCGATTTCTGTTCCTCTGCCTTGTTTTACTTGTGCTTGATGTGTCACTGTTGTCTGTGTATTGGGTGATAGCCTTGCAGACGTCAATGAGGACGTCCCCGGAGAACCATACAATATCACCAGGACGCATAATACACTCTTCATTTCAGGAAGTATTCTGCTTGTTGTCTTTAATATACTTCCATTTTTACAGTTTCACTATAGTAGTGGCTAAAGATTGCAGCATGTCCAATGGAGGTTTTCTTGACGGTAACCCTGCAGTAAATGTACGACGCTACGAAGTCTTCAAGTCCATTTCTGTTCAAAAATCAGTAAGAAAAAAGAAAAAAAAATCGTAACATAGGAGTGTTCTCACTGAAGAAGATTAAATCAAATTAGGAATCCACCAGTGTTTCAGAAAGTGTTTAAAATCGCTTTTGCCAGAAACTCCAGGATATGGGATATTTTTCAAGTGCCGTTTGGATATGAAGAATGAAGAATGTTCCATTTATGTGTAATATGATTTATACGGCTTTAGTGAGACACTTGGTCCTACTGGTGGACACTGATCCATCTCTACTGACTGACACCCCCTTCCGTTCCTGACTAATCAAAGAGCAGACTGCCTGCGAGCTCCCCTCCCCACTTCCCCTTACCCCCCTGGAACCTTAGCTTCTCTGGTTTCTGTGGGGTACGGCTTGCTTCCTTTTTCTACATTACCTCCCAGGCTTTTTGCTCTCCATGTATAATCAGCATAACGTTAATTGTGTTCAAGTGTACTTGTGATGGTGTTGCTAGCTATGTAAATTGTTTCAAGTCTATTTTAAACCATGTAGATGGGGGCGGTGGGGGGAGGGGTAGCTGGCAAGGGCATATTTTAAAGAATAAGACTGAACTGAACTATATGATTCAAAGCTATGCTGTAAGAGGGACCTAAGTGTGTGTGTGTTGTTTTGCATGGTTGACAGGTAAATGGCAAACGAATCATTAACTGAATTTAATTAATTACTAGCAGGGAAAAAAAAACAGGTGCCTGTGAAATTAATGCCAGCCAGTAACTTGTCATTCAAACCGATGCCTTGTTTGTGTAAAATGTGCGTAATTGAGACTGTGCAGCATGATGCCTTTCACCCTTGATAGACATTTCCTGACAGTATATATATATTGAAAAACATATTTTCTTTTCCTTCAAAATAAATATCGTCAAGCAATAGCTGCCGGAAATGGGGGTGGATAAATGTTTATGAAAAAGACATTAAATACTGTAAATTTAAACACAAAATGTATCATAATTTATTTTTTAAGAATGACCAGGCTAGTTAAAACCAACAAGAAGGCCAAAAGTCATGGACTGTAAGGGGCGGTTCCAGCCAGTGGCATCTCACTGGAATCCATACCCCTGGGAGCTGAGGCTGTTTACAGGCAAAAGGGGCAACTAGGCAGGCAAAGCTCACACAGTGGCCCATGATGTATTTCATGTATAATATATACATGCAGACACACACACACACACACACACACACACACAGTACTGTGCAACAGTCTTAGGCAGCCAAAGAAAAAAATGTCTAAGGCTATTTACCTGGTATTGTTTTTGTAAGTGTATTTCAGAATATATTTCTCAGAAAATATGTCACATTAAAATATATTCAAATAACCAATAACACAATAAAATAAGTTACTGGTACTTTTTTGGATGGATAGAAGAAAGTTTTGCTCGTGACCCTCCCTTCTGAGGCTCCCCATCTGTCCCCTCCTCCCATGCATCTCTTACATCTCACAGCTTGCTTAATTGGTTGACTTGAATAGCTAAAACCTGAATGTGGTTTTGAATAGTCAGACATGGCATGGTCGTGTGTATTGGACAGTTATTATACAATATTGGATGGTTGGTGACCTAATAATAATAATAATAATAATACATTTTATTTATATAGCGCTTTTCAGGAACTCAAAGATGCTTACAAAGAATACAGTAAACCGATAACAAAACAAGGAAGCACATTAAGGATAAGGGACGTCAGGGGCTTGAGCAAACAAAAAGGTGTTAAACTTGTGTTTGAAATCTGAGACAGAGTCCGATAGACGAATGTCACTGGGGACGGAGTTCCAGAGTCGGGGAGCTAAACGTGAAAAAGCGCGGTCACCATAGCCACGGAGTTTGGATGGGGGGATGAGGAGAGAGCCAGATGAGGAGGGTCTAAGAGTGCGGGGGGGCTGGTAAGGGAGAAGCAGCTCAGAAAGATAGGATGGGGCTTGGTTATTGAGGGCAAGTTTGGAAATTCGGCCATGTTGCTCAAGCAAAAGCTTTGCCACTGTGCTATAGAAGGAAAGTCACAGGCAGCAGGATTTACACACGTTTGCTGCTTTGTTTGATTCAGTAACAACTTGTACAAAAATGAACAGAAATAAGTGAAAATTGTGCAGTCTGTTGCCAAATTAATTATATTAAGGAAATCAGTCATAAAAATACCACTGTATACCCCAACTAACCATTTCTAGTCAAAAAGTACATATCTCCAGTACAAAATATACAATGGAGTACAGAGAAAATTTTTAAGCAGTGTTTTTAACCAAACTTTAGAAGGAATATGTCGAAGACGTCTAGTTTGCATAAATTTTACTGCGTTCAGACTTTATAAAAATCAGCACTGGCCTTGTATGCACTGCACTCTGCAGTAGTTGGTGAACAGCTAGCCATAACGTGATCCTCAGTTCTGCTTATGGCGATTTTTCAGGCTAGACGTAGTATCTCTGATGGAAAACCGGATCAGTTCTTATCCCTGTCCCCTCGATATCTGATGCAGCATTTTTTGACACACACAGACACACACACAGACACACACACAGATACACACACACATACACACACACGCAGACACTCACAGACACAGACACACACACACATGTACAATAAGTGGATTGTTTTGCTGCAGTTTGTGTGCTCGTTTTTCATTGCAGAAATTCTCCATGTCATTCCCTTAGCTTTGCGATGAATTGTTGCAAAGAAATGTGGTGTGCCAGGCATTCCAGGACCCTACTTCAAAACACACAAAAATGAGAACTGCAAATAAGCTTTGACGTGTCCTGATCTAAGAGAGCTTATCCCTCTTCACTTGGTTCTTCTCTGCTCCTTCATCTCCTCTCACCTGTACGAACTTTACAAAGGATTTTGTCAAGGCCAAAGGTTTGACTGGCCTTTGGTTATTCCAGCCTCCTTTGTGTCAATAAGTTCTTTCAAGTCCATTCTACTGTACATAGCTTTTTTTCCCATTCCCGACAGGACCTTCTTTTTCTTGAATAGCATCACCATAAAAGTGTTTCATGTCTGATAGTTTGAGTGCTAGTTCACAAAGCACTTTTCATTCCCACATATTGCTTTCTGAAGGAATTCCTAATCATTTCAGTCAAGAAGATAAAAAAGGGGGCACTTGCAGTTACATCCAGGCAAGATTTTCATAAAACGTGTTGCTCTAAAATTTCTCTTTGAAGCTGAACGTACACTGATCCCTATGTATCCTTTCCAGCTTCCTGTAGATGACTTTCTGGAGTTTTGTACTTTTTTAGTTTCTATTGTATAACTTTCTTTTACAGACATGCTTTCAAGCATCAATGATTAGCTGGAGAACGTAGTTCGATGTACAGTAAGTGTTTGTTGTTAAAGTGGTTGTGGAATGTGTTGTCATAGCCATCAAAGTAAGCGGTTCGGAGGTCATGCAATGATGAACAGTGCGCTTGTATCTTTCAGTATCATTTTTTCAAGCGTGCCATTCACCCCAGTGTGAAAGACAAAACTGAAATGTTATGATAATGGTATGAAAACTGAGTCCCAGCAGAAAATTTGGGAAATCATCTGGATTTGCTCACAGATGTTGTTTGACTTGAGCAAGACGATTGGCACGCCTGCCGTTCTCTGTACAGCGTGAAAACCTTCTGGCATGAAGTTTAGAATGCAGTTTATGAGCCTATGAAGTTCTCGAGCTGATTTCTAGGTTCAGACACACCTGTTAGTTCTTTGGGTAACTTCTCAAGCAAGGCGTGCTACTATTGGCATTGAAGAGTGATTTCATTTTTTCCCAGGTCTGTCTAATCATCAATTTAATAGCGTAAAGGAGAGTATTATGGTCATAGCTGTAAATGGCTGAACTTTAGGTGAGAAGACAAAACCATGTGGCCTTCATAAGGCTGAACCCCTGCTGCAATAATGAACAAGTACGAATTTTGACTCACTTCTTGATTGTTCTGCAGCTCTTCCTGCCTTTCATCCCTTGAATCAGACTCTCCACCACCACTTTTTTTTTGTTGCGGTCATCTCAACTGTCTTAGCACACATAATTCAGCTTCACAGTGTGAAGGTCTGAATAAAAAATAGGCTTTTGAAGACCTTTTGCCTGAAGGAGCTGCGAAGCCACCTTTGAAAACATTCTGGGTTCCAGATGTTGAAGCTTCTTTTTAATCTGCTATTTTGACACAGTGTAGCAGCACACAGAAGCATGAGGAGTCCCTAGTTAGTGTCGATTTTTGCGCTGTACATGCCAATCCACACCACTGTTTTACTCTCTTCTGGCTTTAGGGTAAATTGTAAGTAAATGACAAATCTCCAACATGAACACTTGTTTTCCTAAAGATCACATTTGGCTTGATGTTCTTCGGGCTGTTCCTTGTAACACCTTTAAAAGCAGCAGTCACTGCTATGGCAGTAGTCTTTATTTGGAGGCCTATCTTCAAAAAAATGTAAAAGTCTCGGAAGGGAGGGATGGGGAATTGCTAGATGTCTTTGGATGGACTGTAGCTGTGGTCATGATCTGTCTCCTTCCTTTTTTTGGGTTGTCTGATGTTTGTAAAACAGTATGAAAAGGTTAGTACTGATGAACACACCCTGTTGTGACCTGTGCTGTTTTGTACAGGTAAAATTCAGAGATATCTGGTGCAGCGTGAGTCTCAGCAGGCTATGCCTCTGTACTTGTGATCAGAAGGTCACCAATTTGAGCCCCAGGCTTGGCAGGACATCTCTGTTGGGTCCTTGAACAAGGCTCTCAAACCCATTAAATGGCAGATGAACGGCCTGAGCCTGCATTTTGTATATATATTATAAACAGACACAGACATACACACACACACACACACACACACACACATACACACACACACACACACACACAGTGATGCTCCCTGGGTTACCATAGGGTTACCTTCCGATAAAACTATTGTATGCCAAAAATGCATTTTAATTCAGTACACCTAACCTAACAAACATCACAACCTAGGCTATAACCCACCTTAAACGTGCATAGAACACTTACGTTAGCCTACAGTTGGGCAAAATCATTAACACAAAGCCTGTTTTATAATGAATTGTTGAATATCCCATGTACTTTATCCTATATACACATACATATAATTATGTGTGTGTGTGTGTGTGTGTGTGTGTGTGTGTGTACTTATATTTGTATGTATATCTCAAAGGAGTGCAGAATGGGCTATGTGAAAAGACGCACTCCAGTTAACTGTGCTCGTGAAAATGACAAATACAGCTTAATTTCAGATAGGTTAGCAAATAGAAATACCCACATCCACATATACATACAAATACATATACAAACACCCACATATGCACGCCTGTCATGACAAAACAGACGCCTGTCCCTACGTACTGCTGCTTAAGTGTTTCTGAGGCTTCATGGAGAAATGTAGAGGAATATCGACCAGGCCTTTATGATATATCCAGCATAGTGTTATAATTCTTGGGGGGTTGCTGCAAACTCTGCCAGCTCAATAAATATGAACTTGATTAGACTGTCAGAGTAACTCCATTAATGGGATTCAGACCCACCATATCAACAGCTCAGGCATGTCATAGTAATGGAGAGGAAAGACCAAGGCAATAATATTTGTCTCAGGTGTAATTTACAGGGGAATATATCTATAATATTTCAATAATTCCTTAATGTGCCTTTACTGGCAGTACAACCTATGCGAAGTGTACGTATTTTGTAAGTATTCAGTTGGACTGTTCTGCTTACACTTCATCTGTTCCTTGCAGTGCAGTTTTTATAAGCACTAGATTCTGGCTTTTAATTCAACCCTGCAGGTACAAGTGTAATACAGCTGACAGGACCGTTGGGGGACAAAAAGTCCCCGTGTTATAAACATGGGCGTTGTTAGGTCCGATCACTGAGTACTGTAAGCTTAGCCCTGCGTATTTTAGCCCAGATGCCAATCTTTCTTCAAAAAAAAAAATAGTCAAGTCCCAGGTAAGCTTGACTTAACCCCTGATCTTTTCAATAGCTAGAAACGGCCCTGGTTATAAATATTTGTATTATACTACAACTCTGCTTCAGGATTCCTGTGGTTCATGAAGGTGATGGTAATGAAGGTAATCAAGTTGTACTTTAAAAGCGCATTTTGGTCAATTTGATAGAAGTTTTCCTGTTGAAGGAGAAGATTTCTTGATACTAGTTCTGCCTATACTGGTAGACAAAGTAGCGCAGTCGCACAATGACGTTAACTCCCAACGGAATGCCACTAGTCATGAAGAAAAATATTGTGAAATTCTTTGCATATCCAGTGACGACTGGGCAGTCAAATCATTTAGGCAAATTCTCTTAATCGGTTTGAAATACCATACTTTGCGTATGTTTGCAGTTGTAAAGTTTGCAGTTTTACATTCAATACTTATAATAAAACTGGAAGAAAATATTATATATCAATTCCCCCCCCCATGTCAGTGTAAGTGGTACAATCTCACTCTAACAGAGTCCTAATTTTTAAAATGATTTTACATAAATGTTCAACAGTCAGACGGGGTTATAAAAAATATGGCAGATTCTTACCTAACCGCTATACTGTCTGCTGCCCTAAAATGAGTTTATAAAGTGTGTTATTTGGGGGGACAGACAGACGGGTTAAACTACAGCAGTGGTTCTCAAGCCAGTTCTCAGCCTGCCCACCACCATCATCATCACCACCCCCGCCACCACCACATCACCACCATCAGTCACCACCACATCATCACCACCACCACATCACCACCATCAGTCACCACCACCACATCACCATCAGTCACCACCACACCACCATCAGTACCGCCACATCATCACCATCAGTCACCACCACCACACCACCTTCAGTCACCACCACATCACTACCATCAGTCACCACCACATCACCACCATCAGTCACCACCACATCACCACCCCCGCCACCACCACATAACCACCATCAGTCACCACCACATCATCACCACCACCACATCACCATCAGTCACCACGACATCACCACTGCCACCACCACATAACCACCATCAGTCACCACCACACCATCATCACCACCACACCACCATCAGTCACCACCACCGCCACCACGACATCATCACCACCACCGCCACCACCACATCACCATCAGTCACCACCACTGCCACCACCACATCACATTATCAATCACCACCACATCACCATCAGTCACCACCACTGCCACCACCACATCACATTATCAATCACCACCACATCACCACCCCCGCCACCACCACATAACCACCATCAGTCACCACCATCATCATCACCATCACTGCCAGCACCATCGATTACCACATCACCTTTTTTCAGTCACCGCCAGCACTACCGATCACCACCATCAGTCACACCCATCGATCACCACCAGCACCACTCCATCAGCACCATGAATAGCATCAATCACCATCGATCACCACCATCACCAACATCAGACCATATTTTTGTTCAAGTCTACCACCTGCATGTCTGAGTCAGGTAATCATGTGCTTTATAATTAACTGACAAGTAAGATCATGTGTGTAGGTGGTGGTACAGAATAAGAATGCATACTGGCTTAGGTGGTGGGGGGTGGGGCAGCGGACTGCATATTCTGGTTTATTCCAGTTCTCTGTTACCTACTAGCTTTCAGTGGACGGGGTCACTGTAGTATTGCTACACATGTGTGCATCAGAGCACTATGGAGACTCCTGCATTTACTATATACTCAGACGTTTCAGCTAGACTTTGGGGGATTGAAGGAGAAATTGGATCTGGTGGCAAAAATGTTGTGCATTTCATCTCATTTCACAGTTAGCTGCAAGCAGTAAGTGATTTTAATCTCACGGTAGAGATTTCCATTATAAATCTATGTGAGAATGTTCCTTTACTGTTTACCAGTCTGAGGCCAACATTTAGAGACAAACAGGCAGTATGTAAAGTTTCTGCCAGCCTTTGCATCCAAGTTTCTCTGTGCGTTAAGCTAAGCTGAATTAAAAATACACAAACCAGAAATTGAAGTGGGAATCACCGGAGCATTTCTGCTTTGTTCTGGTTAATTATACACATTTTTGTACAAACGAATATAGACGCTCGCATTTGTCTTTGTGAATACTTCACTCACCACGTCACAGTTTTTAATAATGTATAACACAGGAATTCAGGTTATTTTAGTATAAAATATGTTTATATACAATCTGGAATATAAATATGTGAATTACAATTATTTATATCCCATTATTTTAAATTAGTTTTCATTTATCTACCTTTTTATATTTCACCAAAATAATGTGGGATGATATTTAAATTTCATGACAGTTAATAATACTCCACATCGCTGTTTCACTTAACAATACTTTAAAATTGTTTTTATAAGTATTTCAAAATAAAGCCAGCCCATATATTTGGAATGATTTCCACCAGGAAATCTTGTTGCACTGTATGAGACATGGCTATGTAGTGCGATACGTAAATTCTCTCCTTTCTCCTTCACAGACAGACAATTTTCCCGCAGAGCCCAATTACATGGGCAGCAGGCAGCAGTTTGTTCAAAGGTAAGGGGCTATTAAATAACTTGATCAACCGTCGCATTTGCATTCCTGTCAGCGTTGCTGTCTTCAGTCCTATTTCTCATGGATCCAGTAAAGAGTCAGCAAAGGGAGCCGATCTTCTTTATTTTTCTGTTCCTTTATTGTGATGAATTATTTTCAAATTTCGTTTGGTTTTGATTTGCATGTTATTTTATTCTTTTGTTTGTTTGTATTTGTTCGTTTGTTTTTTTATATATATATTTTTAGCAGCTCTACATTCAAGGATCCTGAGCGAGCGAGCCTTAGAGACAGTGGGCATGGTGACAGTGACCAGGCTGATAGTGACCAGGACACTAATAAAGGGTCCTGCTGCGACATGTCTGCCAAGGACACCCTCAAGATGAAAGCCACCTCACTTAAGCCCCAACATCTTGCACAGGGTGAGTTGCAGATCCCGTTCCAGCGCGCAGCAGCTTCACAGCGGGTGGCCCTTTCTGCCCGTCTCCCATTCTCTATTCTGCTGTACTTTTTCTTTGGTCACCCTCTTCTTGCTTTCTTTTGTCCCCTTAGTCTGTCATGTCTCATCCCCTCTTTTTCTTTTGCCAACTATATTATCAGTTTATAAAACAAGACAGGCTTATTATGATTTTATAAACTCAACCACCACAACTCTGCCGTTTAATCTAGGTTGGGGGCCAGAAAAGAGCAAGATTCCTTAAATCTTTAATTGGGGGAACATGGAAAGTTACTTATCTTGCTGCACACTTGTCATGCACTGTTCTGGAACTGGAAGATTTTTTTATGAATAATGGTTGTTTCCACTGTAGTTTTTGCACTTATGGACGCGTCTCTTCCAAGAGCCGATTCATTTTCCTTCAGTTTTAGCTGAACGCCGCACTGAGCATTTGGCTGCGTCTCCAGTGATGTAAAAGTTTCCACTAAGCACTTTAGAAGTTGTGAATACAGCTTCTCCATATTTATGATCAGAAGGCTCCCAGATATGACAAGTATTCAAAAAAGGTAACACTTTGTTCAGTCTGCTTGGTTTAACGGAAGAATAATAGACATGTAACAGTGTGTGCCGTCCATGATAACTGCATTTTTACTGGCTTTTCGTTCGAGTCCATTTGTCAGCAAGAGGGATTGGCCAATTAAAGGGGGCCGTATGTTTTCATCTGAAAATGTGATAATTAAATTATCTACATGAATGACAAAGTGGCTAGAAAGGAGCACATTTAGCCTGTGATGGCAATATTCAGTGTAAAGAATAAAAACTGTGGTGGTATGAATGTAACATTGGCAAGTAATAGATTTCTGCTTTATAGGAAATTATCTACTGATCTATGCTTCTGGCAGTAATCAGTTTCCTCTGATTTTTTTTTCTTTACCAATGAAATTCTGCTTCTGGGTCTCAGTCACCTGACTGCCTTCCAGTGACATTCTATCAAGTGAGAAATATGCTCATCTTTCAAGAGCATAGACATGCAATTCATTGTTCATATTTTTCTCCAGTTGATAAGACTCCAGTGCTCTTTTCGGTCCTGGGATATTTATTGCTGTGGGAGCTGGTACCTCGACAGTAAACAAAGTCACAAACTCGCAGCTTATCGGCTTTAGCATAGGTCAGGCTGTGCTCCTCTTGGCTGCCGTGTATACTGTAGTGTAAAAACTATGCTCATGAAATATTTACACACGCCAAAAGGGGGATTTCTGTCATTCTTCTGAGGCAAAATGGATGAGGAAATCCAAGAACATTGTCCTGTCAGGCCATCTGTCTTCGGATTTATTTTTTGGAAGGCATTTAAATGCAGTCACACCTTTCAGAAATTTAGTACTGTTTTCTGTAGCATACCGCGATTAATGTAGACGCCTGAGCTGATGTAGATGAAATATGTATGTGGAGGATCGCTGTATTTATCTGGACACAGAACGCAGAATGTGTTTTGTAAACTCATAAATTAAAAGATTTCTTGGGAAGGAGTGTTTTCACTATATGCAATGAGCCCTGAAATGGCTGCCCCTGTTTTTTTAAATTATTTTAATAACTACTTTATTTGAAGTAGAGGATTCTCAGAATCAATCTACTCTTCCTTGAAATGGTATAAATTATATCCATAAATGGGAATAGTTAGGGTGAACGTTCAGCAAAGATACCCTTTGTACCTTTTTGTTCAAGGTAATTCAAATTAAATTCCCAGTCCTTATTTTATTTCAGAAAACCATTTTCTGTTTTGTTTTAATGTATTTGTTTCGCCACGGGGGGGCTATTTTAAAATTGCATAATTATACTTTCAAATGGAGGATAACTGTATTAGTGAAGTGCTATTAATTGGTGATTTACTGCCATGAGAGCCTGCTCCCCACCACAAAGCAACCCTCGATCTGGATTCTTTGACCCACTGATGTTAAAGTGTGCCACACCCGGTTTTCATTTATAATCTTTAATCATATTTTCAATGTGAATATATTTGTTTTTTTTTCCAAATCCTCTGTCCATAGATTGATCTGTCTGGCTGCAAAAGTTGTAATTACTGAGTTGCCATGAAAAATATTGGCAGATACAAGACATGATTATATATCAATGTGACATTTAGTGA
>JAAGVU020000035.1:24510765-24531249 GCA_011763525.2 Mormyrus iriodes | reverse complement strand
GCGTGACCCACTGCAAGCAGCCCGTCTCCCTCTGAAGTTGAGCACAGGGCTGAGGGCGTGACCCCCAGGTAGCAACCCGTCTCCCTCTGAAGCTGAGGGTGTGACCCCCAGGTAGCAGCCCGTCTCCCTCTGAAGCTGAGCACGGGGCTGAGGGCATGACCCCCAGGTAGCAGCCCGTCTCCCTCTGTACTCTGTGGGTTCAGGAAAGTTCACACACGTTTTGTCTTAGAGACTTAATCCCTTTCTTAGTGCCGCCATGATCCCCTAATTCCCCCCCTAATCTCTGACCTTAATCGTACTGCTATGCACCCAGTTATATTACCGGCGGTTGTTTTTCTTATTGTTGTTTTAATAAGCTCTTGTATCGCTTTACTTTTCCTCATATATAAACAGCTACATTCTAGGGAGGCTACCCTGTGTGTACACAGCCAACACCCTTTGTAAAAAGGCCATATTTTTAAATAGCATTTTGGCGGTAAGAGCTGCACTTTGATCACGGTGTGTGTCAGAAATCGCCATGGCGTCGGCCTGTGGTCCAGGCAGGATGGTACAGCACAGGATGTCAATGCTAAATGCAAGCGGGGAAACAAGCCGGTGTTGCGACGGTGAAAGGAGATGGGCATTTATTTCTTGATTTGGGCCGCTGACTCATTGAAAGTATGAGCTCCAGCCCTGTGCCCTGAGATCTCGGCCCCCTTCACACACTGGGGGCCTTTCAGACGTGCTCTATGTCTGTTGATCTAGGTCGCCTTTGGTTTTTGCAGAAGGCTGTACCACTACATACAGTGTGACAGTTTGCACGGGGGGTGGGAGAGCCTAGTAATTAGGGCCCCCATGGGGCTCTGCTACTTCCGCAGCCCCGCTCCCAGGCACCTTCATCCTGGACCAAGGCTCGAGGTCTCAGACATGTTGTGTGCTGTTCCGCAGCTGTGTTTCCATGGGCCCCGCGTGGATGGATTGCGCGCATTGCATGAAGAAAACCATGGGCTCGGTGTTGAGCAGACAGACTGTCTCTGTGGCAGGTCTGCAGGACGTGTTTACCTGCATATATTAAAGGCAGCCTGTGTGCTTCTGTGCTTAGAGATGGGGGGGGCAGAAATTCGACAGTGCAAAAGCATGCACGCGTCTCCAACTCTGTTCGTTTTGATTTAGAAAATAAACATAATAATTACTTCACTATACATGAAATGCTTGCAAGAGACCTACATTTTGCATTTCCTTTTGTTAATATCTTAGTTGCTGACAGATCGCGTTTAAATTTGCTTTCCAGTCTAGTTTCTTGTACAATAACAAATAATGACTTTTGTCTTCTACTCACTAAAGTATCCTGCAGTCGTTGCCACGGCAATGGTTTTAGTGTCATTATTCCCAAAGGCCGTGTTTATAGTCAATTCACAAGGAAGTGAGGATTTACGGCTGGCTGCGAGAGGGGCATCAAATAGGCTGCAGCCACGAATACCAGTTTTCTGTGGTGCACCGGACCTGATGGATTCCTGCTACTTGCTGAACATCATGATAGCGTTAAGCTTGTCACAGCCCGTGAGGATTCACTGTCAAATGGAGAAAAAGCTACCGGTTCTCCTAATACCTGTTGATTATTTTCCAGTGAAGAGCAGATTTGGAACACGCTTGCACCATTTACAGGAGCATCGCTGGCAAAATAATAGGATATATTCTAAAGCTGTCAGGCACCCTAATAAAATGGCTGCACATTATCTAGAAAAAAATCCCTTTCTCTGGCCGTCTTTTGAAGGTGCCCGCATGCCATTACCAGCCCAGTTAACACTTGAGGTCGGGAAGGACAGACAGCCGCCCCCTTTGTATGAATCCGCAGCACATTCCGTAATTATTTCACCGGCCAGTACGGCAGGTCCCATCCGCACAGAGATCAATGGCATATTTTCCCTGCTCCCAGGATACTGTGAAATAATTACAGCAACCTTCACACATTTTGGGCTGAACCAAAACGAGGGATATGAGAAATCTGGTGAAGACCTGGGAGCTATGTAAAACTCCGGAAGCATCCAGAGTCTCAAGGAATTATCTCAGAAAATGGAATGTTTGATTAGGACGTGCTGTCAGAGATTCCTGACTTTTCCATGGAAGAACGTAACTATGTCTGAAATAACATTTTGCTAAATGATGTGTCTGTCTGGCTTCATTTCGAGCTACCAGGTATCAGGTGTAGATTTTTAATGATTAGATTAGATGGAAATTTCCTAGACCTATACGTCAGCTTTTTCTTAATTTCATATTGTTTTTCTTCCTTGTTGTACCACAAAAGATCACTAAGAAAATGGATTGGCTGATGTGGCGGTCCGAATCGCCTGGTTTAAAATAATACCGGATTAGATGAAGGGTGTGAAAGATGTTTTTGGGTCAATACTCCTCTATTAGAATGGAACAATGGACTGGTTGAAAAAAATATTTTTAACCAATTAGTTCCTCATTATGTTACGGAAAAAGACCTGCTAGAACTTGCCTCTGGATCCTCCAGGGGCACCTCGCCCTCGCGCCTGTCCGCTTTGTCGGGTATTAACACCAGATTCCTGCATCCGTTCTGTGCTTTGAGGGCCAAAGCCACATCAGAAGCGTAGGATGATGCACTTAGAAAAAAGGAGGAGAAGAAAAAGAAAAAAACAAACCGATGGACAAAGCAACCCTGTGCCCCCCCCTGGAGTGTGTGATCCCTGCTGTCCTGATTAGAAAGGCTTAAATGGCAGATTGAAATGGCCTCTCTCACTGCTCTCACCTGTCATAAATAAGACTTCTGTGTGCTCAGCGTCTCTCCAGGTAAAATCCACACCTGTGCCCCCCGAGCCGCTCCACCCCACCACCTTCCAATATTTATTGACTAGATTAAAGAGGAAGGGCACACTGCGTCGTTTGTCTTTCCTGGCGTCTCCTTCTCTCCCTTCCTATCGATGCTGTCCCTTTTCAGCAGTTGGGCTTCATTTAAAAGTAACCCCCCCCCCCTCAGCCACACAGCCACAGTAAATGGCTGCTTTGTCACAGTTGCTTTTAACAGCCGTCCTCGAGTTACACCTCTGCAATTACACACCCATTACTGTTTGTTAGTCTCAGAAACATGCGTCACATTGAGAAAACGAAATTACACAATGTCTTCAAACATGGGTGCACCGAGCAAAGTCTTTTGTCTTTTGTCTTGCTCCTCGGAGATTTCCTTGTGTTGGTGAATCTTTATAACAGCACCACAGATCAGGGCAGCAGCTCGTAACAAACAGCTACCCAACAACTACTCTACTATTTTCTTTATTTTTTAACCATGTACAGAATTTAGGAAAGATTTTACTAAAACTAACAATCTTGCCTAATGTGTCTTCTACCAGGAAAAGTTCTCACTGATTCTCCTGTTTGTACAGATCAATTAGTTCAGTGGCAGATGTTACCGAACTGACATGGCAAAATGTGTCAGAAGAGTCCCAGCGACAGGAGCGCCATTAAGGAATGACTTCCTGTACCGTATCTTTGAGGTGTTGCCTAGTAAGCTTGATACAGAACAGTGGTTGTCTGTTATAATCAAGCCTATACACAAATAATCAATTTGACAAGATATGCTTCTCTAGCGACAGACTTTTTATGCACTTGCTGGCCTGGCTTCTCAGTCTTAGACTCAGGGTTAGCAATTAGTGAAATATGGAAATTTCACATCTTAAAAAAAAATGTTGTTCCACTTAGTTCTTACAAAGTTTCAACACTTATTTGCATAACATTCTAAACAGTCTGCTTTATTTTAATGTATTTGGTTAGTTGACAGTGTGAATTTAACACTCCATATAAAACACTGACAGTCACTGATAGGGCGGATTATATATTCATTAGTGTCAGTTGGGTCAGCAGTAAAATACTGGCAATTTCCTGAACATTTTGAAATATAAACATGCCTTGCACTTGGTTTAATTTTTATTGTGATTCAATTTTGACACTAAATCCTTATTTAAATGTATCCTACTCATTTATTCTTTATCTCACTGTTAGAAATCTCACACATTTTCTACAAACTGTAGGAAAATAAAAAATACGTCATTAATAAATGTATCCCCGCAGAGCTATATATAGGATGTGACTCTTAGTTTGTCAGTTCAAGTATGAATGGCGTCTTCCTGATGTGGCCTGAATAAAAGCACTTAACTGTTCTGCAGAACACGGAACAGTACAAAGGATCTTGAAATCTAAATAGCAACTAAAATATGCAATAATATTCATACTTCATTAATTCATTGGTAATGCTTATGTATCATAGTCTCCTGATGCATCATGTTTTATTTCTTTTAAAATGACTGTACCTCAGATTCTTAAGCACCTTTCTCTTGTACCAAAGAAAGCCTGGCCTTTAGTACATAAAAGGTCTGTGAGCACAGGCAGCAGCAGCCCCCCCTGCCAGCAGTGTAACGGTGCGCGGCCCGCAATCCGCACCGCGATGTGTCACCTGGGAAATGACAAACTTCCAAATGCGGCTTAAATTTGCACAGGGGAGGGGCGGACTGCAAAAGCTTAACCAGCCATCTTGTACAGAGCATAACCTACAGGAAACCCCAGAGGGCTGGCCAGTCCATTGCAGGATGCACACTCATGCTTTCAAACTAGACATTTTGAGGAAACCCCTGCAAACATGCACACATGCAACCGGGGGGGGATCTCTTCCTCCCCCCCGCAACCCTGGAGGTGTGATGCTATACTCTGCCACAAGTCGTCATCTCTCAGAAGTGGGAAAATGGTTCCTCTCACAGGGTATGTGTTTGTCTGGACCACATAATGTTTTATTGCATTAATAGGTATTGATTTTAGCTCGTCGTGGTTTTCCTTGTGTTTATGTGATCCCCTCTGTGTGGGACTTTGAGGAACGTAGTCGGACGTTAGCAGCCGTTCTCCCCGCTGTTTGGAAGGGAATATGTAATGAAAAGAACCTTTTGTTAATAGAAGACGTTTGTCCTTTGGGTTAGTGCAGGTTCCCCTGGTGCACTTTACTGCCCGCTGATGAGATTGTCAGTGTGTAACGGTATTCATTTCCTCACACTGTGATAAAAGCTTCTGGCACTATAGAATGGCTGAATTCTCCCTCTGATCGACGTAAGAGTGTCGTAGGCCGTGAGAGGGGAGTTCATAGAGATGACGCAGAGATCTATGGTTCTTGCGTGGGGCAAATTGTGACAAACACATGCATGGCAACAGGGCAAGACAGAGCTTGTTGGATCGAGCCCTAGCTGGTTCTACATGGATGTATTTCTGAGAATAAAGACCTTGAACTATTTCCGTAAAAAGAGAATAAATCCATCGGCTTTTCGTTGTATACAAGCATCTGCAGAGCAGCTAGAACACACACAGTGTTGCATTACAAATGCGGCGAATTGGGAAATCTTTCTGGCTGCTGGACATTTCGGCCCAATTAAGCTAATCTAAAACGATAGGCAGCCGCTGTGCGACAGGTTCTTAGAGGACATTTGGGTTGAGAACAGTGCGTCTGAGGCTGTGAAAAGACAGGCTATCCCCTGAACACTGAGGGTCAAAGCGACCATTAATATGGGCACGTGACCTGCTCTAGCATAAGTGACAGAGCGGTGCACATGAGAGGTGCCTATGAGCGTGCGCCCGCCTGCTGCACAGCACCCCGGGCAGGCAGGTGCAGCGGGTGCCTGGCACAGATGCTCAGGGGCTGCATACAGCTGCTGACGCACACGGCACTGCCCCCGCTCTCCTCAACAGGACTGCAGAGGCGTGGCGCTGCCTGGGTCGGCGAGCAGCGTGCCCCTCTGGGCCCTGCTGCTCCAGCAACACTAACTGCGGTGCCCAGCGGCAGAGCCGCGCCAAGCGCTGCGGCCTGGATGCAGCCGGTGGGCAGACATGGGATGAAGGACACTTCTTACAGCAACCTGTCCTTCAACCTGGTCCATGCTGTATTACGGGAAGAGAGAATGTGGACATTTAGGCCGCCAGAGGATACCCAGAGTGCTGTGAAAGGCACACGTTTCACTTGTTAACATTTCAGCAGTTCAGTATTTCTGTCTGTAAGATGACAGTTTTCTGATTAATCAGTTTTCAGATTAATCATGCACTTATTCGCAGGAAAAGCTAAATTATAGCCTGTCTGAAAGAAGAATGAACCTTTGTCATGATTTCCTGCACTCATATGTTTTAAATAAATGAACAAATAAATAGATAACTCCATCGATATTCTCGTTAATTGCCATAAAAATGAAATATAGTCATTTCATGTTGTTATTACAGAACTGATTAGACCAGTTTTCTGGAAAGCAGGTTGTGTTACGATGACCGATGTATTACATTTTTGTTGCAAGTGAATGCACGCAGCGCACTTTCTTCAGAAAACCCCAGTAGTTTTCGATTGCAGCAAAGTTTTTTAGGGCTGCCGTGAGCTGAGCATTGAAGAGAGAAAGAAAATGAACTCAGTGAAGTTGTGACCCGCAGGAAATGCAAAGTTGCAGGGGGCAGGGGGAGTGGAAAAGCAGAGTGGGGACAGTCTCTGAGCAGGGCCCGGGGTTACCTGTGTCCGCTTGATGTGTTAAACTTTGGCACCATAATGTCACCCCACCACACCTACAGTCCATAAATGGCTTATACCAGGGGAGACAGCAATCAAATGAACAGAAGGAGGCTGTGGGCTGGAATACTCCGGAACCTGGCTTCTGCAAGCGCCGTGCTCAATGGAGGAGACGCAGGGTGAAAAACAAGATGCTAATGGCGGATCTGGCCACAGCTTCTAACGCGTCTGTTTGTGCATTAGGCTGCTGCTCCGCCTTCAGGCCCCCACGTTACCCCCCCAGCGCCGCTGGATTGAGCGAAATGTTCTTTCCATGGAACGGCGACTTTGAGTGATCCGAGATCACGTGTTACCGGTACAAACTGGGATCGTTTCTGGCACGGTGTCGTGATGTAGCAGCCGTGGGTGATCGGAGGACACTGCCATACTTTGCGTTATTTCTAACATAAAACTCCTTCCTGACACTTTATCGATAAACAGGAACATGTTAAACGTCTATAAGCAATTAGTGTTTTTTTTTTGTTTAGCTGAGAGCCTGCCGTTTATTAAACTCGTACTTTCAGCTAAAGCACCCCCCCATTCTCGGTAACACAGATATAAAATTCCAGTTATGCACGGGTGTATTCTACGGCAAAGAATACAATATACTTGCCTCATATTTCCTAATGTAATTTGTAGTGTATTAACTGTATGGCTCAAGGTCAAAGAAATACAGAACGCATTAATAATCAATAAGCTACTTCCTGTTTGAATACTTAAACGCTCCAGTATTTATTATTTATTCCCTAAAATGTTTTCACTGAATTGACAATGAGTTTGAATGTGGAGGGGAAAATAGAAAAGGGGAGTGAATGTGATGGACACAGGCCCGTGTGCGACAGGCCGGAATTCCCAGGCATGTCATCCGCATAACAGGCACCCGGAAAAGCCGTTACTTGGTTTAAAGCCCTAGCATGGCACCTGAGGGCAGTGGGCAGGAACTTGGACGATTGCGGTTAAGATACTGAGTGCTTCTCAGCTAGCTGTCCATTCCCATCCTGGGTGCAGGAGGACAAGATGCAGCTCCCGGCCGAACAAGACAATCCGTATTTTCACACAGGGATTTGATCATAAATCCCATTCCTTTTCGTTAAGTCTGCCCTGGGAGGCCTCTCTTCTCCCCGTCGAAGAACAGGGCAATCTCAAAAAAATGGCCATGACTGTCACTCATAGTCTTATTTTCCATTCTTTAAGTATTCTTCACTCTGTCCTCTTTACGGCTTACAGAACCAGTCCAAAGCAGTGGCCGGTCCGCTGACCTGTGGCTCACGAAGATTTCTGCGGTCTGTGATTAGGGAGTGGCCAGAAGCATTAAAAAAAGTAGCGCTATCAAAGTGTCCAAGCAGGAAGATAAATACGGGGCAGGTCACTTCTGTGCTGCAGCCAAAGGGCATTAAACTTAAAGGCTGGCTGCATCCTTAAACACTGCCATCATCCAGAAGTAATTATGGCTATTTGTGTGGTGCATTTAAACCCTAAAGGAAGGCGGGGTACAACCCTGTGTTGAAGGTGCATGTGTGATTAATGACTTCTCCGGATCTCTGGATGTTAAATGTAAAATGTCCAGCACTTTGAAGGATCGTACCTAAATATTTCGATTTTGTACCACTTCCAAACCTTCTGCCTGTGAGTCAAGATGTGGGAGGACCTGTGGGTGTTGTGGAAGATTTCATTGGACCTACAAAGCCAGTTCCTCTTGGGAAAAACAGAGATGCATCTCTGAGGAGTTCTCAGGTCGCTTCCAGTCTGTCATTTGCTCATGAGTCCGTTCATGGTGTAGAAGTGGTGGAAGAAAGGAGCATTTAGCCTTTGCTCTGACAGGCCGATAAAGAGCCGTGGTGCTCTGTCCATAAAGACATCCTAAAATTCCATCTGGAGCTTAAAAAAGAGCAATTGAATACAAAATGTATGTAGACCTCATGATAGCTTAGGTGTGACAGTCTTTGCATAATTACTTAGTATTATCCCTCAGCGCAATCAGTGAACGAAATTAGTATAAATTAAGCAGCATCGTTCACGTTGATTAATTGGTAACCTGATACGTTACCGTAACCAGTAACCAACTAAAGTCTCGGTTCTTCTTGCATGTTACTGATCTGCACAGTAAATAAAGAATATTCTGTCAAAAAAAAGTCTTTTGCCATTAATAATGACTGATGCTGATTTACAGTGACTCACAATCTTCCCCATTGCTAGATCTGGATATTTTATTGGAGCAGGCTAAGTACCGAGATTAAAGGTTCAACAGAAGATACCCTCGAGAGACTTAAAAGGGCAGGTACCGAGATTAAAGGTTCAACAGAAAACACCCTCCAGGGACTTAAAAGGGCAGACTTTAAGTTACTGTTCCTTTTTGGAGGTCTGTGGCCTGGTGTTCTTTACAGTGGAAGCCTTGTCGGTGGTCAGTGTTTCCAGGATTTTTGGTTGGTAAATACCATGGTGGGGTGTGGGACGGATCACACGATCCATTTATGTGTACGGTTCTTTATGTTAGTGGGGGATGAGTGTATTAATTCATGTGCTTTTTATATCGCAGACAAGGCGGATAAGTGTATTTTTCCCCATGATGTAATGTATCAAATGCGAAGATTAGACTATTGAGGTCAAGCGCAGCGTCTTCCTTTTGTAGTGCTGCTGCCCTTTCCTTTAAGTATTCCTTGTGTTTTCGCTACACTGGATCAGTTGGACACATCAAATAAAAGTCTGAAAAAAATAACAACCCGGTTGTTATTTTCTCTTTTTTTGAAATGAGATGAAAGGCTTCACAAACAGAACCGCACTTGCGTATTCTATGTTGCTTGTCTGATTTGGGAGGTCTTCAAAGCCCCGTGACACAAATTTATGATCCCAGTGTTGCCACTATGCCAAAATTCTCCCCCCTGCTTTTCATTCCAGTGCAGAGTATGTTGTGAGTTCTCTCTAAATTCCATCGTACATCGATCATTAATGTCGGAGACTAAAAAACAAACCTTATTTACTTCGTAGAGTGTTTTTCCTTTCCTTTCCTTCACTTTATCAGTGTATGCAGCTATTTCTACGTGGCAGTGCATTGCATGTGACAGTCTGGTTGTGTTGTGGAGACAGCAGGGATTAATGTATGTAAAGCTTACTTGTTCCCTCTCTCGTTCCACAGAGCATGAAGAGTGCGTTAATTGCACCGATGAATGCCGAGTGCTAGGTCACTCCGATAGGTGCTGGATGCCACAGTTCCCGGGAACAGGAAACCAGGCAGAAGGTGCAGACTACCGCACAAACCTTTTCGTACCAGTCGGAATGGAGACGCTGTTGGAGACAGAGACCTGTGAGACCATAAATCCCAACGGGAAAAAGACGTTCTGCACTTTTGGCAAGGAAAGGCGGGACCACACCATTTTGGTAGCCAACGTCAAACCGTACTTAAAAGCCAAGCGTGCCCTGAGCCCCCTCCTGCAGGAGGTCCCGTCCGCATCCAGCAGCCCCACCAAAATGTGCACGGCTCCCTGCACGTCCAGCCAAGTTCTCACGGACGGAGGCGATGGCCAGTCAGGAAGCAACCAATACGGACCCCCGGACGGACAGTGCGTGTCTCCAAATAAACAGCTAAAGGACTCACCCTACCTGCCCCCCGACTTCATGTCCAAGGCCCTGCTGGACGTCCCGTCCCGAGTCAGTCAGGACTCATGCGAGATGGACTGCGTGCTGGAGCAGTTGGACCGTGGCACCTTTGAGCGGCGCCAGGACGCTGCCGATACGGACCAGGTAGCCCAGGACATTGACAAGCTCTTGCATGACTGCCAGGGTGGGAGCAAAGCCACGTCGGTGCAGAAGTGAAGCCTAGAAAAGCAGGCAGAAACACAGAAAGGGGCAAATGCCGGCATTTCAAACACGAGTGAACAGGACGAAGCCATTCGGAGTTAGAGATGGTGCTGTCCGACACAGGGGTTTTCTCTTGAGTGGTAGGAGAACGACTTTCTCACATTTTAAGTGCCCACCAGCTCTAAACCTTCACCTAAATCACCCCGAACCATTTGTTCACACATGGCAGAAGACATCCACGGAGATGTATGCAGAGATGGGCCATTAATCGTGACAATCAATGTAAATGCGGAAGCGTTCACCCCCTGTGTGGTCTACGTGACCGAGACACGTGTATCTTCTCATATTTGGTGATTATTGATGTTTGACAAGCAAAAGGCATCTTCTGTTCAAGTTTGGTGAGAAAGAAGACAAGCGACCATTCTTCATACACTATTAATAATTGTCTGTGTAAACTGTGTTCCCTATTTATCTGACACATAGTACATTCCAGATTGGTGAGTAAATAAAGAAAAGTCACTTTGGTGGTTGTGTAAGATCCCCATTCCTCATGAGTTCCCAAGTATAGTGATGTCCACCTATCTCACCCTCACACTTCCTGTAAATAAGGGACTGGTTTCCTCTGCTTGGAGAAGATGTGTATGGCGTGTGTATGCCTAAACACTTTTGTTATTTTGTGGAAGCTACTGTATAATCCAGTTAATAACAAAAATGTTCCCGTTGCTTGTAAAAACGATGGCAAAGTTTACATGCTGAAATCTGGTGTTCATCTGTAAACTTTAGAGGAAAGCGCTGTGACTTTGGGCTGAAGCTAGAAGGACACAGTCCCTTTGCAGTGTCACCACACACAATCTCATCTAATGTATACAGTTTAATGTGTTTACATCCGAATAACATATACTATTGATTTATTGCAATTTCTGTGCATATGAGCCAAATTGTCAAGTGTATAAGAGCTATATTGTGTATTTTATTAAATTAATATATAGTTGTGTTGCAATATACATGGGCTTATATTGTATTTGGCAGATGTTGCCTAAGTAGCCGTCGAACTCTATGAGTTTATTTTCCGTTCCTCTGCCCCTCATTCCACAGGATTGGGTAGCAGTCCTTCAAGAGCAGAGCCGGGGGCGCATAAACTGTTCAAATGTACACGAGCCAATGTTCAGAGACGCGATAGCCACATGTGTAAGTCTGTCCCACAAAGCTAAACCATTCCAAGGCAGCTAAATACCATTTTCAATGTGTTTGTTTTTAATGGGGATAACCTGCCATGTGGAGATCACAGCAGGCCTCTGCACTCCTATCACGAGCACCACCTGGGGTCTAGAGTTATATCTAAGAAGGAAGTCTTATTTATTCTTTTCTTTCTTTGGTATATAAGGACCAAAATGGTTCCTTTTGAGCAGTTTATGTATTTTGTGTAAGTACTTTATCACGTTAACAGTTACTACACATTTGATCCGACCTGTAACCACGACTGCTGGCTTTATTTTGTACCTGTTCCTCTCCTTTGCTAAGCTCTGTTGTAGTAACTCGTGGAGCAGAATTTGCATTGCTCATTAAAATTGTGTACAACAAAGTAGATCATTCACTTCTTTGCTTTTTCACACTGACGGAGCATTCCCTTTGAATCACACAATGAGACATCAGTCTCATATTTTTTTGGTATTTAGCAAACTGTAAAAACATTTACAACAGAGGCCTAATTTGAATCTGAATATCATAATGCACTTCAAGGATATACACAATAGCCATGGAAACTGTATAGATTCTTGGCCATGAACCTGGTCTGTATATTATGATTAAGCTCTATGCAGCAAAATAGCAAAGTCCACTGGTAAAAATCATCATTCTGCAAATTCTCTCTAGTCCAGCATTAGACTGCTGAGTCTGACTCAAGTGTTATGTGGTCTATGATTTACATTCATTAAAAAAATCCCTTTCACTCCAAAGCCACACTTATCTCCAAAAATATATAGAATCTAGCACAAAGAAACATTCTTCATGTCACGTCCTGCCCGCCACGTCCGCCTGACCCTCCTGTCTCCTCCCTCACGTGGTCCTGATGAGCCACACCTGATGCTTGTTGTCCCTCGTTAGTCCATATATTTAAGTACCTGTTTGTCTCGTCGTTGCTAGTCTGGTCATTAAGGTCAGTCCTTGTGTTGCCCGTGTCCTTCCCAGAGTAAATTCTCTCTTTAGACCCCTTGTGGTCCAGTTTGTTTCCCTGCTCTTGTTTTTCCAATAAAGCCCCTCCTGTTTTCCTGAACGCCTGCCCTTGAGTCCTTCCTCCCTTGTATTGTAGCACTTCAGTTCATTATGTGCTTTATTATATCTTCTAACGCGTTTGTTTCATTAAAAAATGACCAGAAATTGGTCTCTCTTTTTTTTTGGGGGGGGGGTAGAATATTTTTTGCTGTCATTTTTAATGAGTTGATAAGTCACAGTCGGCACCTTTGAGAAAATGGCTCCTAACAACAAACACAACAAACACAGATCTCCATTCCGCAAGAAGATAGCAGAATTATTTTTTCTTCCTACACTGACCATCATATTTTATTTAAACTGGTTAAATGTGTGCTTTGGAGCTGCTAGCTGAAGGCCACACTCTCTGAATTTTGCTTCTGAAGGTGTATTTTCTGAATTTCATTTTTTCCTTCATCTCTAGCGCGTTCTTAATGTGATTCTACCCTCAGGCACTTTGCAGCTGTTTATTAACATCTTTTTCTACTTTCTTTTCTAATATTCTATAGTTCCATGCTTAGCTAAGGGTCTGTGTTCATTTCTGAGCCTGATAACATGGGTAAATAACACTGGCTTCCAGTGGAGTGTGAGGCATGTCCCATTATTGTTGGGTTTCAGACTGTTGCTGTGTAGCAGAGTGTAAATTGGTGAAACCAGCATGTAGCTCAAAATCTAACATAATGTCCACCTCTTTGTTGACACACTTGGCATTGGCAAGCATTAATGCTGTAGAGGATTGGCAATTTTAGCTGTGTTGATTTGGACTGTGGACTGGAGCTGAGTGGAGACCCCGCTTTCCTCATCCCCCTCAGAGAGAGGAGCTGGGATGCCAGCTGTTTTCAGGCCTCATCTGTCGGGCTCCGTGCCCCTGCTCATCACCGAGGAAGAGGGGCAGGGGCAGCGACACCGCCACACCAATGATCTCAACCGCTATCACCTAACAGCTCTGTTCGATGTTATCTATCTTAAAAAATTCTAACAATAAAAAACAAATACTAATACAGCTGTTTCCTCTCTTTACTTTGGAAGGTTTGTGTGGTATGTTTTCAGGACAGTATTTTATAAAATTTCCTTTACACCGCAACAACAACGCAGTCTTAAAAAAATAAATTATCTTTGCAACACAGTCTTAAAAAAATAAATTATCTTTGAACTGTTGAGTTCGGGGCTTATCTGCGTCCCCTGGCTGAACAGTGGAGGCGGAGCGGAGTCAGGTGACTGCCAGTGTTACTGTTGATTGGTTCAACCTGCCCCTCATTCACTTTTGCCTCAAAATATTAACCTTATTTTTTGACAGCGGCTTTGGACCCTTTGGATATGTACCCTGACGGTGAAAGGACCTGGCATTTGAAGTGTTTCCTTTTGTTTCTTCTTCCCCTACAAGATGGCTAATTAAATATTTAATTTTTGCTGCCTTTTTTTTCCTTACTGTCATTTACCCTAAGAATAAATTTCTCTTAGCAAATCTAATCTTCCTTAACCCCCCATGTCATATAGTCCCGTTCGCCACTTTCCTCCAGTCAATCCCACATCAGTTATCACTATTAAAATTATTCCAGGTTTTCTGTGGAGAAGCTGATGGCTCCTGGTTTCATGCTATACTTTAGCTAGCTTTGCTTTCCTGGTGTTTCCATCAGACAGCAAGTTAGAATTTCCGGCTAGATCAATAGTACCTGCATAACCACTATTAAGTTAGTTCTTGCTAACACTGCATATTACTGACTTGCTCTCTCAGAGTAACTTGTACGAACTACTTACATGCATTTATAATGCAGGAAAACAGATGAAAAATACTGCTGAGATTTTATGGATAGAAGTTCAAATGAAGAACATGTTGTCTCATCAATTTGGAGCTTATTAAACTGGCAGTATCTTTAGATATGATCCTGTACTCCCTAAACTCTACACTGAATAAGTGTTTATGGAACATGGATGATGTTCTGCTATGTGGTTTTAAACAGTTGTTAATTCACTTCACGCACAAACTGGCAACTTTTTTAATGTTTATTGTCACAAACCATAATAGTTTTCTGCATATGTAGATAATAATAATGCACGATAAATTTGGAGGTGTTTTGACTGAATGAAAAGGCAGGTGCGGAAACACACAGCCATGTAGCATAAACACCACTGAATGGGCCTGCATAGCTGGAAGGAGGGTTCTTCAAAGAGCCGCAGGAAATCAAAGGACACCAACTACTGCAAATATATCAGGATGATGCTGCAGCAACAGGGGGGGGCAGTGGATAAGCCGTGTAAGCCGAGAATGTAAGGGTGTACCTGTCCATGCTGCAAGCCTCTTTAGAGTGCTCTACAGAAAATAAAAACGCTCTATCCAGCAATGAGCTGAATCACATAGCCACTGTGCGTAACAAGATATCACTTATTGTTTGAATTCTATTTTTATAATGAACAACTGATCACAAGAAAGGCAGCAGAAACAAAGAAGACAAAGGAGATCGTAATCATTCCATTTTTAAGCAGCTTTTTTGCTAAGTGGCTTGAACTGTACTAACTGTATATAATTAAAAGTGCTAAAACCATCATCCATGCTTAAGAATACGGTAAAGGGCATTCAGAATGATCGACCAAAATAACATGAGTTTCAATACTCTGAGTTATTTTAATAGTCTCATCTGAGCGATACCTCTGAAACGCAGAGCCTCTAAGAAGCGGACCTGAAAAAAAACCGGCGGGCAAGCCTGGGGCGAAAGCAGAAAGCGAGAACTGCTCAAAGCAAGGGGGGAAAACGGCGTGGAGAGTGGAAGTGAAAAAAAACCCACCCGGGGAAAAAGGAAGAGCAGTGAAGCACAGGCCAGGGCTGGCGATAGGGCCACATTAACACACTGGATGTGATTATTTTAAGCTCTGTACCATAGTCCTGTAACCGTAGCACTGCAGGTATGGCTCTTTCAAATATACACCACAAATTATATCGAACGCGTTTTTGTTTTATTCATGTGTACTCTTTATCATTTTTATTTCCCTCGACTCTGAGCAAGATAAGTGGTTAAAAAATCTAAGGATTATTACCAGAAATCAGAAGGAAACACAGCGATGACTTTTAGAGGAACATCAGAGGTGCCTTCTCCCTATCTCATCTCATATACATTTCAGTCAGTCACACCATAGGGTACAAGGAGGATGTGAACTGGAAGGGCAGCGCTTCTCTCAGAGAAGACAACCATTAACGCTGGAGGCGACTGAGACTCATCTAAGAATTGCTTGAAAAAAATTCAGCCAACATACCCTGGCTGACTAATCCCTCCACGGAAATGATCTTGTGCTACCGCCCCACATACGGTCATAGACAGCGGCTCACAAAGGTCATGTTTACGCCGCAGTTTACCGCACGGTTATTCATTGCATCGTATGCCATTTAATACATTTGAAAACTGAGGAGAATGTGCTATACGTCCATCAGTGAATATGAACACCATCACTTGTATGAGAGGCTGCTATGTAACTGTATCTCCTGAAGAATCGAGATAAACTGGCAGAAACTGCTCTGTGGACAAAACAATAAGCTCAGGTTGCTCACCAGCACCAAAACTCACATCTCAAATACATGTGATGAAATTATCATTTGTTTAGCTATTTTTCCCCTTAATGGCAACTTATCAGCGGGACTATCTGTAAACACTTAGGCGGCACGATCATGAACTCCTCATTATTCCACACCCCTGCCCTCCCGCACAAAAATATTTGTGCAAGCTTGTGGCTTTTGCAGAGAGAAGCAAGACGTGTCTGTGTTATTGTGACAGAAGACAGACTCGCCTACCCTGTGGGACGTGCACCCGAGGAACGCTGTGCCATGAAAGGAAGACGCGCCTTTTGAAGGAGCTCTGGGCGCGCACTGGCGCTAAACTGCTTTACACACAGTTTACAACGCACAACTACAAAAAGACACGCTGGAAAATCATGTGCACCCACACTCCGCTGAGCACGGAAGCTGCCGGAGATGGTGTGCGTCTCTGACACTAATAATGGCTGCACATATTTATATTTAGTGTTCTGCCTTACTTCTGCAGTGGAAATATTTCTGGAGACATCTCTAGAAGAACTCTCAAAACAACATAAAAGTCATGTCTTTTATCTTAAACTTTACTGTGTTAGTCTGTTCTAAATGTAAATTTGATTTGGAAATCAGACCTGGCTTTTGTCCATGTGATGTCCTATGTGATGTTCCAAGCAAAGCTGAAATAAGTTTACCAAATCTGACGCCTGAAAGGGTTTTCCCTGACATCCAGAAGCTGATTTGATAAGTGGAGAGGTGTTATGACACTGCCTTTTGTACACATCTTTATTCATGCTAGCAGGTCCATTACTGCTAGGTCTGCAAACCGTACACATTGTTTTCATTCCTTGTACGGCCTAGTTCTTGCCTCAGACAGAGACAGGAAGTGAGGTCAGCCTGAAGCCCTCGGCTAACGCGCTACTCAGCAGCTGTGACTGACAAGGCCAATGGGCTTTAAATCCTGAATTCCAGACGTCCCATCAGCCCAGAACCTGGCAGGATTGTGTCAGAACTTGACACGAACATGAGAAGTGTATAATTTTGGTCATCCGGCTCAATTTAAAAGTAAATAACAGTATAAGATGGTATTGTTATGCCTTAGAGAATGTGAAACTCACAGTGAGCCACAGCTTATCATATGTCACTAAAATGAAAATCATTTGTGTTCTGTTTGTTACAGAAATTCTTCCTAAATCCCAGTCTGACTCAACCTGAATGAAACATTTAGCAATAAATAAATAAAAGGTGCTAAGAATTCTGAAACCTGTGGGTTCTGATGGGTTTGGGCCTATAACCAAAGGTCTGCATCCAAGGCGCAAACTGTAAACCTGGCAGCAAATGACTTTTGGAGTCCAGACATATTTCTCTCCGGTAATAAAGCCTAACAGATATTAATGATTTCCGACCAGCCGCAGATGGGCAGATTTGGTTTAAGAGCGGAATGCTAAATGAAAAGGTCAATAAACACTGAGGAAAACGGATGTGAAGTAAACAGAAGAATTCCATCACAATGGATTATCGTCTTTGGCAAAGCGCCATGCAGACCGAGTGTCATACTAGTAATTAATGAATTATCTAATCCATACTCTGCAATCCAGTCTTCACAGGGCTTTATTAAATGTCATCTGCACTACCAGCATCTTTTATATTTCATCATAAGATGTATTTAGAAGCATTTTTGAAGGGGGGGGATCAGCACTGACAAGAAATCAGTCCTTTGATTGAGGATCTGGTAGTCTTGTACTTCTGAAGGTAACATTGGATGGAGCCTTAAACCCAACAATCTTAGCACTAAGATATCTTTTCTTACAGTTACTGTAAACAGACTCTTTATCTTATTTATGTTAAAATTTTAGACTGGTGCTAGTTATATATCAAGAATCCTCACATTTAAGTCCCTCTATTCCATTTGCTTTGCAGTAATAACCGAATGTTTCAAAGTAACATATATGTTCTGTATGTATAATGCAGTTTGTCTATATTGCATCTGTAAAACAGAGTGGAATCTTCCAGAAGGGATGTCTCCAGTAAGGCATAATGAGTAATAATGGCCAGTTCACCAAGAGCGCTCCCGTTCATCAAATACAAGTTTGGTAGCTCAGACAGAAATATTGCAGTTTGCTCACTGTAGTTATAAAATTGCAACATAATGCAAATTAGAGCACATACTGGCAAAGAACTAAAGGTCAGTAAATATGAAAAAGGCAAATTTCTTAATATCACTAAAAACTTACTTATTCCTTCATCTGGCATGTCAATAAATTCACGGTCTCAGTTTGATTCTAACACCAAAAATAGCACATATGAGATCTGCATGCTTCTTAGTCGTTCTGGATGCGTTCTGGATGCGATCATTAACAGATCTGAGGCATGTGTTCCTGAACACGACCAAGCTGATGAAATGGAAATGAAAGGATTTCTAATCAAATGAAAAGTTCTTAAATGATTGTCATGTTGCTGGCATGGCACTGATTTTCCTGAGTTTGGAATGGCTTCTCAACAATCCTGTCCAACTAGGTCTTAACATGTTCTTTAAGAAAAAAACCACTAATTAGATTATTATTTTTTTTTTTTTTTTTTTATCTATCCTGTTGTTATAAGTTTTCATCAGTTTCATTCACTTTATCCACACTCATTTACATTGAGTCTGGACATGTGGGAACTGTCACAGTCCTTCATGATGTTGCTCCATTCATTGAAGTTGACAGAATGGCATTTTAGTGAGCTGGATTCACGGAGGGTAACAGGCCACGAGCACTAGGACCCAGGCAGGGGGCAGAAGCTCTGGAGAGGGGCATACCTGGCCCTCTCTTCCTGCATGGAGACACACCTGAGAACAGCTGTAGTGGCCAGCCTTTGTTTGGGGTCTGTTTTAGATTCTTTCTTTGGTGAGGGATTAAACGTGGAATGATTGCTTAGGTGCATCAGTCCAGAAACAAGTTTTTAAATGGATACTACTACAGGAGCCAATCACTGTTTACCCAGGCTTATCATATTTTAGTGCACCTTTACCTTTCAGTGAATAGGGCGTTTCCTGTCACTCTTTGTGGGGCTTCTGGCTGAGCGTTTGAGTCTGGAGCAGCCATCGTTCATGTGTGCTTTCCGGTGTGCCATGGGTCTGCTTGCCGTGAGCAGGTCATGGATGTTGCATTGGTGTGAATCGGTCTGTGTGGAGTGGCACTTTGTTTATAATTTGTTCCCTTTTTTACACGGAGCTCTGCACTAAGCTTTCGTTAGCACAGTCTAGCTCCGCATTGTTTGTTCTCTGTTTGTTCTTTTATTGTTGTTTTGCTTTGTGTACTATCTATATAATCACTGCATTCCTCCCTTATAGCCTGCATTGAGGCCTCCATAGTGAATAGCATTTATATTTTTGGAATAGCAGTCTCTGGCTGGCTCTTGTTGGGGCTTGCATATTGAGTATTACCTGGACACACTCCTTACAGTGCATGTATACAGAACTAATACAAAGCAAAATCCATTATGCGCGTCTCTATGAAGACACAGGACTTTTGGTGATTATTTTATATTCGGTACAGAACCTGTAAAGAATTGCAACACAACACTTAACAATGAGCACGAAACAAGGGCACATAACCTGAAAAGGAGGAAGAACAGGGAAGGAAATTTACTGCCGTCGAATGCGAAGTAGCCCCAGTAGTATTAACATTTGACAGACTTTTAAAAATCCATTAAATTTAATTAATACTACGAATATGCTTTCCTTTTACATTAATATCACTTTTATAGATCTTAATTTGGGCACGTACCTTCATTCTCAGTGGATTCTTTTGTTTTTAGTTATGCATTTGATGCGCTTTAATGTTTGCTTAAGTGATTCAATTCACAGACATTTTCAGCGGTCTTACAGAATTGACCTCCGGGGATTCGTCATGTTCATCTGCAGCCCAACAAAGGGGGCCGGGGATGATGTGTTTGGTGTGACTTCACATTTCAGAAGTCTGAAGCATAAAAGGAAATTGTAAGGTCATTTTTTAAAGAGCAAATTAAATACCTGAATGTTCATAGAAAGGCACTCTGCACTGCGTTTTGGTGTGTTAGTGATGTGACGTGGCGTGGTGAGGGCGGTGCAAGCCAGTCCGGGAACCTCCTCTCGGGGCACTCTGCTCTCTGTAGTGTGCTGAGGGAGGCCTAGGTGCCCCATAGCAGCAGTTACCGCGGTGACCCAGTGGGGAGTGCAATATGATAGGAGAGGTGGGTGATGATGAATACTGTCTGGAGGTGAATATGACTTAAACAACAAAATAAAACTAAAGACTTGCCTTTAGGCCTATATCTTAAAAATACATTTTTTCTTAAAGAAAAAAATAGCGAAGCAAGCAAAACAACCTGCACTGTACAGATT
>JAAGVU020000035.1:24497996-24508181 GCA_011763525.2 Mormyrus iriodes | reverse complement strand
TGAATCGGATTTTGCCAATGCAGTATGTTAGAAAGGATGCATTCCGAGTTCACCCCAAATTGCACACTTTTTAAATCGGGCCAGTCACATCGTGATCTCTCATACCGGTGCACCCGTGCGAATCGGTGAATCTTACCATCCCTAATCCCAGGTACTCTGGGATAGGCTTCAGGTTTCCTGTGACCCTGCGCTGGAAAAACAGTATTGGGATAGCGAATGATACTGGTTCATATAATACATCATTCAGGCTGACATGAGGATCACTTACGACATCGTATGCCTCTGCAATGGTCTGTTCATATGCAGCTGCTCCCTGTGCTGCTGGGCTGGTGCTCAGAAATCTTCATACGCTGTCGTGTCCTGAAGGTACCCAAGAGCTGCGTGACATGGGCAGCAGGAGGAGGTCACTGCTCTGGTGTCACGCACGTCTGCTCTGCACGCCGATTACACGCATCCCGCCGTCCTTTAGTGCCCTAATTGTCGGTGGGGTTTGCGTAAGCAGTCAGCCTGTCTAATTATCATAGATTAAGCACTTGAGATAGCTGCTGGACTTTTGCATGAATATGAATATGATACCGACTGCAACAACCCAGCTCTGCAAATGACACGTGTGCCCAGTCTGAAAAAGGACATGTAGCAAAATCCTAAGAAAGCGAAACATTTGTCTGAGGACAGAACAAAGTTGGGAAGAACTCTGAACATTGCTGAGTTTTGTTCAGAAAAGGAGAAATTTTGCACTTGAATCCATAAAACTATTAATGAAACATTAGTGAAGAATGATTGAAGGTTCAATATCAGCATTTATGAGTTCTGTAGAACGGTCTCTTTGATAGGAAGAAGGAAACAGTATACAGTGCTGCACGTCTCGGTAAAGTGTATTACTTTTAAATCGATAAATTTCACAGTTTAAACAGCAGCAATGGATGTAAATCTACATCTGGTGTCAGGTAGCAAGGATACATGCATTTTAGGGGTGATGGTAACATTAAGAAATACTGAAGCAGAAAATGTGTTAATCAAAATGACTGATTGCTGATTGCTCTTTCACTGGAACTACAGGAATCATTTTCAAACAGATTGTTCAAGTTTCAAGTTTATTAAAACTGACATATTTATAAAGATTTTGGAAAGTATCCAATTATGGCGTATAGCTTCAGTTGGTTTTAGATGGAATTTTGGATGCAGTTAATGGAGTGTTTCTATTCTTATAGGTTGGCATTGTTGAGAGTTTTCTTTAGGATTTTTCTGGATGTTTTTCTGAAGCCAGACTTAACGTCATGAGCAAAGCCATCAATGAATTTGATTTCCACAATGTATAGTTTTCATTTTCATGTGGGACTGCAGTAACAACATATTGTTCAACACTGAGCAAACTGTTAAGTTGGAAAAGCCACACGACGTCCTGACAAGGGAGATATGTTACCCTCCTGCCACTGCAGACGGGCCATTTGCAGTCTTTGGCGGGAGTTTAGCTGGGCCACCTGTGAAATGCTATTCTGCCATTTGTTACACGCTGCTCAGTGAGGGCTGTGTACTCTGTGCTGTGCTCACAGCCGCTGGAGACAGCGGGAAGAGGGATACGTGCCCTGCAGACACATCTACGCCCACCACCTGATTTGTCACAGTGCACTCACTGTATGTACAATAACATTTTTTCTCTGCTCATGTGAGACCAAAGTCTTATATTTTTAAATAAATATCATAAAGGATATTGTGTGACAGTTAAACAGGGAAAAAGGTAGCTTGAATAGTATTTCTGTCTGTGTGTAAGAATATTTGTCTCCAACAATCTGTACAGTCTGAAAGTCAACAATCCCTGGGACTTTTTCCCGAGACAGTCCTTAAGACCAGCCCTGATTCCTTCCTCTGGAAGACTTTCTGCGAATCTTTGTTCTTAACGTCACTTTTAAACTTTTTAAGTAACTGCTGCCAACACATAAAACACCTGACATAAGATGTCACTAAGTTAAAAAGAGAACCTGACTTGGAAGAGTCTGTCTGTCGGTTTCCTGAATGGCTGTTTATGCTAAACATGTACAATCCTGACGTGTTTACATGGTAAATTCAAAGCAAACTGGCTCCCGGATACCGGCGGCTCTTTCACCATGAGCCCTGTACACCCGATTTGCATAAAACCTTTGATTTGCATAGATGGCTGCCTAAGAAAACGCCTGCTTTGTTGAGATTAAAGGAGTCCATTTGTCATATTAAGCCGAATTACGCGTTTGGATCACCTGTTCAGCTCTTTCTCGCTTTGGGATGGAAATCATTTATTTTTTCCTCACAATACATTCTCAATCTTTTACGTGTTATGTGAACATCATTTAGTAGCATTATCCATCCATCCTTCCATCCATTCATCCATCCATCCATCCACCAACTTATTTATCCTAGGCAGGGTTGCCTGAGTCTGTCCTGGGCACAAGGCTGGGCTACACCTTGGATGGGATGCCAGCTAATCATAGGGTACATAGGCACACCAGCAGTCATACTCCCCGGCTAATTAGCCTATAAGGCACCAATTAGCCTGAGTGCCTGTGTTTAGGCTGTAGGACAAAACCGCAAAACCAAAGGAAAACATGCAATGCTGAAGTGGGTTTTGACTCCAAGTCCAGACCCCCAAGTCACACTTTTGGGCATTTGTCATTTCCTTGTGTTTCATCACCTTTGTGACCTGCCTGTGTTTGAACTATGGATTTAGATCAAGATCTGGATTCACCTTTTTCCCACTTACCTGGACCTGCCTAATGACCAACTGCATGTTTTTGGACTTTGCAAAACAAGATAGACAATTATGGCTAACAATTCTGTACGAATTGGGAAATTCTGTAAATGAACCCTGACGTGTTATCACAGCTGATCCTCTCTTGTCTCATCATTACTGAATACTTCACCACATTATGAATCCAGTGGAATTGGAGGCATGACTGAACCATCAGGAGAGGAAATTGGCTGAACTGATCCAGCTGCTGCAGTCAGATGACTTCCTGAGGGCAAACGCGTCTGATGAGCATCACCACCTCATCAGGTCCTGGTCTTAGAACCACTACTGCTCTCAGCCAGCTGCCTCACATTATGCTCATCTCTGCCCCGGTAGGTGTGACAGTAACTTTAATAGATGTACCGGTTTCTTCTTCTGAGATATTCTAAACTGTCAGAGAAGTATCTGCTTTGTAATGTCACTGTTAACAGGAAAAGCTCTGGAGTGACGTTATAAGAATAGCTCCTTATTGGCTTCTGAGATCCAGATCTACACTGTTTTTTTGATCATCTCTCTGCTGGATAGGATGTAGGTGCTCAGTGATTCAGAATAAGGTAGGGGAATTACACGGCCTCGGAGTGTACTGTGCAGTTTTGCATTTTAGCAACTGGAAATGGGTATAGTGAACATGCCCTGCTCACCATGTGTCATTGTGGGTTAAATTCTAAGCTGCAGAAAGAGCTAGACTGCCAAAGGGGGGGTGCACATCAGTTCATTTATTTCATCTAGAGCCCCAGTTCCATCTAGAAATACCTTATTCTCTCAGTACCAGCAACTCAAAGGCTTCTTCAGCAAGAGCAGCCTTTGCCCCACCAAGCCACTCTCCTCCACTTGGTCAGCCCCATTCACTGCCATCCCCGAATACGAGGCCATGGACCAGGGCATGCAGAGGCTCCCTGCCAGCCTTGTCCCCCACAGCAACAGTCCGTTTCGTTTTTTGCGATGGTTAGCAGACTTCAACCCCAAATTGATTATTGGTCTCTCAGTAATAATATGGTGGCGTTCTATGCGCCTCTTCTCCCGATCTCTGCCGAATGGCCGCCATTTTCACCAAATTGAATTCGCCTTCATTGTGAATAACTGGAAAACATTTATTCCTACTTCACTCCCCTGTCACCCGTCTTCCTCATTTCCCAGGTACCCTGTAGCTGTCCTGTATCTTCCTGTAATGGCAATCCACACATTGTCCGGACTGTATATTAGCTGCATGTTAATGTCCGTACATCTTGCATAACCACAGACTCAGTACGGAGGTGCAGCAGGCCAGGCAGCATAAGGCACAAGGCAGAGAACAGCTTTGATGGGATGTCAGTCCATTGCAAATTATGAAGTTATAATATAAGTGACTTGTTATTATGCTAAAATAATGGCTACTTCCTGATGTGACCCAAAGTAAGTTCCTTTCACTTTCTTAGTTTTTCCTTAGTTTTTTTATAATGCAGCATTAACCGCAATTCCACTTTGCTGTATTGTTTTGACTTGCCTTCATGTTCACTTACTAAACACGACTTTGGTGTTTGTTAAAGCAGCACCATCGAGCGTGTTTATTACAGCTACAGAGACCGTCGTCTTATTTCTCTTCATGGTCATTCTACACGTATGTCCACACTTCTCATGTATCGCTGAGCATTACTTTAAATAAGTATCCCTATGAAATTTTACTGCTTTATTCATATTTTCCTTACTGTATCTTTTGAATAATAATAAGAAGAAGAATAGTGAGAATGACAATCGCCATCATCCTAACAATCTTTAGAATGATAATAGCATTATATAACTTTATTTATGATACCACAATAACTCAATCTATCACACAGGCCTGTGAGCTTAAGGCAGAACATTGCTCCGCCAATGTTTCTTTATAAATGTCGGGGTCACTGCAGATTTTCAATTCTGATGGGCGGCAGCTAGATAATAAGATTGTCTCACCCTTTTACTTGTGAAACAGTGGAGCCACAGCGGACGGCAGGGAGCACAAAACAGTGTGGTGCAGTACGAAGGCTGATAAACTCCTGAGCATGCGGAGGAGAGCAGAGGAAGCTCCACACTAATGTGCAGCGGCACGTTCTTTCTCATATCACAGAGCACACTCCATTATCTCACCTCACACACAGTCGGCACTAATTGCTTTATCATAACTTTATGACCGATCTCCAAAAGCGTTTCCCAGCTAGAATTGTGTTTGTGTTGCTTGTCCTATTGTATACTAGTTCAGTAATATTAATTATAGTGTTAGGGGGCTGGCACAGCAGATCAGTGTATCGCACTGTAAGCTCACATCGCCAGGACTGATGGCTCTGTATGTACGCATCTTGCAGGACTCCTGTTTTATATGGCTACCTGAGATCCCCATTCTGGCATGCAGAAGTTGTCATGACTTGCTGGACAAAGGACTTGCGGGCAGGCATCAGGAGAACAAATGGGGCTTTATTAAACCAAAACTAAACTGCAGCTGGAAAACAAACGGGACTGTGAGGGGACAAGAGCAGGGAGATTGGCACAGGAAGGGTACAGGCAACAGGAAGGAAAACATCAATGGCTGGACTGGGGCTGACAAGATTAACAGATACTTAAATACAAGGACTAATGAGGTGTAACAAATAATAGGCGTGGCTCAGCCACGTCAGGAAGGAGACGGGAGGGTCAGGTGGACATGACGGGCAGGATGTAAAGGAAATCAGTTATCTTTTAAAAAACTGTCCATTCTAACTGTATCTCAAATCATGTTATGGAACTTCACCTGCGAGGAAAGCTCCCTTGGCTGACATCACCATGCCTCACACATTTCTGTGTCTCTGTTGGCTGTCCACAATGCCTCCCCACATAGTATGTTGCAGGGAAATAGGTTAGTTGGGTTCTGCTTCATCCAATTTTTTCACCACCCTGCAGACTTGCCTGTTTTTCACATCGAGTGTCACCTGGCACTGAATGAGAGAAAGAGCTGGCACAGTGTGCGGCCGGGGGGTTGCTGGCAGGGAGCACGGACACTCTCTCTCCCCAGTCGAAAGTCACGGCAGCTTGAGAAGTGTCTGAGGAAGACACTTACGCAGCGCCCCTCCAGGATGCTGGGCTGATCTGCCACCTTCTGGAGCTGAACCTGAGGCAGCTTTGTGTACGTTTGGCCGCTGTGAAGCTCCTGCTCACTGCCCGCGGATGACACACCTCAGACCTCAGTCGGGGAGACCACTTAACGGGCTGAGTCACAGAGAGAGCCTTGGACCACCTGCTTGGCAGAAAAACAGCGGACAAACAGATGCATGGCTGTCACCATACCTGATACTGAGGCCCGCTGGACAACTTAATCTCAAGTATTTTTATTCCAGTGTTCATCTTCGTCTAGGAATATGATCATGTATTTGCTGGCGGACGCCAAGAAAAGAGCTGCAACTGGGATTTCGTTTGCTTTGCTACTACAGATAATATTATCCACTTATTTATTGCGATGACAATAAAGTGCAGTACCTGGGATTTTTTTGAGATTTCTTTAGTGAGAAGCTAGCACTTTATCTTTTCTGCATGCTAAGAGATAATGTGACAGATTCTGAACAGCTTTCTCATTTCTGTAAAGTCATACTGACCAGCTGTGAACGAGACCCTTACAAATCTGTTCCTGGCATGAAAGGTACTCTTCAAAGAGAGTATGAAACTGCACATTACCAGTTCTCTAAATTGTCTCTCTTGCTCAGGTAATGAAATTATGAAGTTTGGGCATTTCTGAAGGTGGGAGGGCTCTGTCTTTCTTGCATTCCTTGCGACAGGGTGATCTCTTAGAAAAACGGAAGTGTGCCTGAAGGTTTGCTGACAAATGTTGCAAATCTGTACATTGCTCCTTCTATTTCCCCCATTCTTGTTCATTCCCCAGTAAGTACACAGGATTTCTATCTGCTCTTTGCAATCCCAGCTTTCTCACTCGGAGGGACACGTCTAACCCTTATCTTTACTCTATGGCTGGTCCTCGCAATCCTCAGCCAACCCAGGTCCACGACACACTTCAGAACAGTAAATAATATACTAATTTTAATAGGCTGAAAGAAAGGGCCCGCATAGAGGTAAAACAGAACCGTCTGCCACCGTTTGCGGGCTGAATGGTATTTAAAACGCTGGCCTGTAAATGACATTGTGCAGCTGCAACACTCTCTGGTCCCGAAATATTCTTTTTAATGATACCCTATAGATCTTCTGACAACAGGGCAATCATTATTATTAAGATGAATAATTAACCTGAAGCTTGGGGCTTTCCCCTGGGCTTTGCTTATTCTGTGCTTGACCTTATTTGACAGAAATATTAAATCACCACAATCACATTAGCTCCACGCTTTTGAATCATTCACTGGAACAAATGACCCCACGATACCAAGACCAGATAAACTTCCCTGAATGTAGTCATGCACACGCATAGCTGTTTCTTGACTGCTCTCAGGAACAGGGACACAAATTCCTCTCTGTATTCCTACAATACCCATAGTCTGTAATATTGGACATCAATGTACAGCTCTGGAAAAAAATTAAAAGACCACTCTATATATATTATTTAAAAATCAGCTTTTTTAAACCCTGGTTTAATCGTGGTTCTGCTGGCAGAGGCTACACTGAGCGGCAGGCTGCTTCCAGGCTCAAAGTTTCTAAGACAGCAGTACACAAGAACAAGGTGAAACAGGAGACACTGGGAACGACCAGAAACCAGCCAGGTAGAGGGCAGGAACAACTTTCTAATACCAGAGATGACCGTCAAATTATCCAGCAGTGCCTGATAAATCGTGACCTTCAAAAAGAATGGAAAACATTAAGTGGTGTGAAGTGCACTGCTAGGACAGTCTGTAACAGGATCTTAGAAGCAGGACTGAAGTCCTATAAAGCAAGGAAGAAGGCCTTCATCAAAGAGAAGCAGGGAAGAGCCAGGCTGCAGTTTGCAAAAAAATGTATTTTTTACACACATGCATAACCATAAACTGAGAAATGAGTGAAACTCAAAATGTGGTCTCTTAATTTTTTCTAGAGCTGTATAGTGTATGCAAATTGCATACATCTAATGTACATCCTTCTCATTACACGTGTTCTTCATTTGTTCTCTGCGTGTTCTCACATGAGCTACATGTAACCCAGTATGCTCTGCGTGTCATGCACGTTGCTGTACATCTGAGCCGAAAGCGAATTCCTTCTACAAGCTCTGTACTGTGCAAAAAATCTGATTCTGATTTTGATGTACATCAACATCATGAATGAGGCAATAACTTCAGGAAAATCAGTTGGCGTGTTATAACGTGATGGTGGTAATTATCTTTTTGCGTCCTTGTCACTAATGAACCTTAAGATTCTGCAGTGCTAAAACAAGGCTGGCGTTCAGATCTCCAGACGCTGTAAGGTAATTTTTGTAATGTTTCATTATTGTCAAATGATTTCCTTTGCAATGCCAGTGGCAGTGAGATGCTTTGGAAAGCGACTGTCATGTTCCCCAGGATTCTCTGTTCTCTCAGAAAGGGGAAAGTCATCAAAGGGTTTACTATTATGGACAAGATGTCAGTCTTTGACTGACATATTTGTATAGTGTACTTGTGTAGTTTATTTCTGACGAATATTTGTTCAGCTCAACAATCCACAGTTTTTCTACTCAAATTCATGCCAAACTGTCTGAAACATGGATATTATCCCAGTAAATTTCAGAGTAAAATTATTAAACTTTTTATATGAAAATATTACTGTTATGATAACATAGTATTTTTACACATTCTAACCACTTTTTAATAAATGTTCATTTTTGTTAATGATTTGTGTCATGTTTTTAAATTATAGTCCAGTGTTGAGAATTAATAGGACAGAGTCCTTTTTCAAGCTCTTGGTTTCATGTGGTATTTCAATTCACAGCACAGATGAGACTTGCATTCTCAAAAGACTGATGTTGGACCCTTGAGCGTTTACTCTGAGAATTATTCTAGAAATATTCAAAATATCAAATGTCAAGCTTAAGATGTAAGTAGGTTAAGTACTATACATATATGTGTATATATCACATAAAGGATAAAGATGTCAGTTGAACATGAATTTGAGAATAATTATAGTTTAAATTACATCTAAAATTGTTGAGAATTAATTAACTAGCTAAACTTACTAAGTAAGTTTAAAATACCACCTTAAATACTATTGGTCAGAAGCAGTACCCGTGGTAAAGTCCTGTCCCCATGGTCACTGAAGCTCTGTCCTACTTATTAGTGTCCTATTTTGACTGGTATCTCCCTTGTTAGGGCATCGCAGAAGCCAGCCGGATTTTCCGATACCGCAATGGAGACCACGAGAATTTGGTAACCTGTGAGTGTGCATGATGTGAGAGTGGACATCACATTATCTCACTGGGAGAATAAAAAACGCCAGTAAAAGTGGCAATGGCCTGTAGGCCCATTGTAGGCAAACTAAGGCTGTCAAAAAGAACACTGCCTATTGGATAATATTCAATATGTGCAATTATATCCTATTACCTGATCTGAAGTCTTTACACTTTTGGTTTTCGTTCGGTTCAGTTGTGATGTAAGAGCCAATGTTCTTATCTCTTTATCTGAATGATTATCAGGCAAGATGGTGTGTTAGACAGAATGGGGAAGTCCAGGTGGCTGTCCACGTAGCTCATTTCCGACTGGCAGATGGAGCTCTGGATCGCGGAGAGCCCCCCGTCCTGCCTGCTCACCTGCATATCATCTCAGAGGCTTCAGGGAACAGCTCAGCTCAGGCAGGACGGGCCAGCAGAGTATAATAATAATAATAATAATAATAATAATAATAATAATAATAATAATAATAATCATGATGATGATAACAAAAATAATGATAATGATAATAGAATTGATAATACCTCTCCTGGAGCTGACACCTTATCGTGGTGGAGGTGTTTGCGTGTTCCAATGATCCCAGGAGCTAAGTTGCCCGGGGCTTTATGCCCCTGGTAGGGTCACCCAAGGCAAACAGGTCCTGGGTGAGGAACCAGACGAAGTGTGGCTCATAAGACCCCTAATGAAAGAAAAAACAATGGAACCACAGTTTCCCTTGCCCGGACGCGGGTCAGCGGGGCCCCCCCCTGGAGCCAGGCCTGGGGGTGGGGCTCGAGGGCGAGCGCCTGGTGGCCAGGCCTACACCCATGGGGTCTGGTCGGGCACAGCCGGAACAAAGCACGTGGGTCCCCCCTCCAATGGGCTCACCACCCATAGGAGGGGACATAGGGGTCGGGTGCACTGTGAGCTGGGCAGTGGCCAAAGGCGGGGACCCTGGCGGTCCAATCCTCGGCTGCAGAAGCTAGCTCTAGGGACATGGAATGTCACTTCTCTGATGGGGAAGGAGCCTGAGCTGGTGCGCGAGGTTGCAAAGTTCCGGCTAGATATAGTCGGGCTCACCTCGACGCACGGCTTGGGCTCTGGATCCAGTCTCCTTGAGGGGGGTTG
>JAAGVU020000035.1:24423250-24445750 GCA_011763525.2 Mormyrus iriodes | reverse complement strand
TTTATAATTTTTTTCGAAATTATTGGTTTGGTACCTGTACAAAACAGTTCCTCATGAAAAATTAATCTTATGCAATTACACAGCATTTTATTTTTATTTTTTCCCCTAAATTATTGTAATCTTTTTGCGTCACTGAAATTATTACATCTTAACATGATCGCAGTCATATCGCTCATGCTTTTTTAATCTGTTAAGTTGCTTCTATTCTTTTGCTACGTTTTTCCTTTTTCCGGCTCCTTTCATACTTAAGTAAAGTGTAACACATGGCACACAAATATCAGAAACAAGTGTGGGTACTGTATCTTCATTTTCCATTCCTTTTGATTTCATAAATATTTAGATCAAGCTTAAAATAAGATGTATAGGGCATATACAGGCAGAGGTTCTGGAACCCCCCCCTTGGTTTTCACGTGGTGCATCTAAAGAACAACAAGTAGTAAGAAGTTGGTCAACTGATACTCCGGCTACTTTAGTTATGCAAAGTGTGCAAATTGTCTTCTACCCTCCTGTGACAGCATCAGTTTTTAGGGTGTTTGGTGGTCGTTTAAATGCATTGTGGGTATTGAAAGGTATTAAGAGGGTTAAAGTTGAAATAAAAACCACATTTCTGTTGCATCCAAATACTCTGAAGTATAGTTAGAGTATAATAACAAAATTACATTGTAAAAATATATGTGGGTTCCTCCTATTCAGCAATAGCGCTTAATAAAGGTTGAGTATATGGTACCTTGTTTGTCCAATTTGCAGTACTAAAAAGGATACTGAGGCTTTGATTATCTTTGTAAACAAATGTGCTTCAATTTTGTTATTAACCTTTCATGTCTATCTATTTCTGAGGCCATAAGAATGCAAAGAACTGTCTCAAGGAAAAGTCTCTTTTATACATTTTCTCTTTAAAAGCATTCAGCCTCCCTGCAATTACTGAGATCCAGTCATTTCATAATAGGCATAAGTAACTAAAAATTACACAGCTACAGGGAAATTTGAATAGGAACCACGGGAGGGGCTGGGAAAAATAGCACCACTAATCTACAGATTTTCAAGCCAAAAAATGGCAAGAAGAATAAAAATGACCAGTAACAGTACTCATTAATGCTAGTTGTCATTACAGCACCTTGGATGGTAATCCAGTACTAGTTTCAAGTAATTGGTCTATAAGGGTATTGTTATACCATACCTTACTCCTACATTGTGTAAAAAAACCAAACAGCAGTTTTGTCTTCCAGTGAAGTGGCTAAATAATAATGCTCTCAATCTGCATAACTATTTTAAATGTTGAGTTTTAATTTGGTCTTTTAATTCTTAGATTGTTGCGTTGTGGCTTACAGTTTGCATCTTTTTGCATAATATGTATTCTCTTCATGTTTATTTCAAGCCATTCTCAGCTACTGTCTCACATGCGCAGTTCATAACCAGCCTACGCTAAAGTTATTGTTAAAGTTAGTAAATCCGCTTTCTATGTCTTATAAAAAGGACCATTGTCATAAACTTTCATGTTTGGAATTTTCTAGCAATGCAAAAAAGAGCCAATGCTTGGCTTGGTTTTGTATTCATAGAAAATTCCATTCAGTACTCGACTTTCTTGTCATGGTTTGCTATTGTGGTTTGCCATTATGCTAACTAAATGTTCCATTTAGAACTACTTCAGAATTATACACAAGAACATACATCCAAATTTTAATTTTCACAGACCTCTGGGTGGTTTAGCATAAGGCATTTTTTTTGGGGGGGGGAAGAGGAGAAATTGAAAATGTACTGAATTTTGATAAGACCCTTGCCTTGTGGTCTGGGGAGGAGATTAACTGTGGGGGGGAATGTCCATCGTCTAAATAAGCGCATTAAAAGGGCTAAATCTGTGGCAGGGCTCTCCCTAGACATACTGTAGGTGGTGGATGAAGAGAGAATGAGGGCAGAACTCAGCAGCATTATAAATAACGGTGCTCCCCTTCTCAGTGAAGTGCTATCTTGGAACACTGTTAGGCAGGAGCTGATACCACCACAATGCACCAAGAAGCATGTCCAGGGCTCCTTTCTGCCATTCAGAACCTGCACCCATAATTCTTGCCCCCCCCCCAAATAGTTTTTGGTTTCATTTTAATTATGTTAAATGTTGGAGTTCTTGTGCAATTAATATATCTATATTTTATTTATTTCATTGTGTTTATTATATATATATATATATATATATATATATATATATATATATATAGTTTATTAAGTGCAACATTGTTGTTAAACCTGCTGCATGTACTGAGATCTGCTGCAAAAATGCTTCCCCCAGGGACGATAAGCTTTTTCTGATTACCTACCAAAACAGCCTAAACTGAATTTAAAAAACAGCATGGTGTTTGTTTTTTTTCTTCTTGGTATATTATTACTGTATTTACATTAATAAATGTCCACAAAGTTTTATTTAATCCACAAAGTACAGTGTAGCCAAAAATTGTATACACTGTAAAAAAAACGGTAAGAAATGGAAATGAAATTGAGGATATTGAAAAACAAACTTTAAACTCTAAAATGTTACAGTTATGTTTGTGTTATGTAAAGAAACCAGAAAAACCTTTTCAAAACATATTCTGGGATTGTTTTCAAATTATGTAATTTATTCCCTTCAAATAATCATTTGTACATCTGGCCATTCACAGAGTTTAATGTATATGTGACAATGGGAGGAGTTCCCAGTCATAATAGACATGGCCTTGGTGGTCATTCTCCACACAAGCATTTGTAGGGTTAGTTCCCTACATGTAAGGATACAGCAGTTTCCCAACACGGCTAAAACTGCTGAATTACCCAATGCATTGAGGGAAAGAGTAATAAAATGTCACAATCAAGATTTTTCTGTTCGAAAAAATGCCACCAGACTTGATATGAGGCACAGTACCATGCACTACATTATTCAGAAATTCAAGAAGACTGGTAAAATCGTTACTCTGGAGGGAAGAAGGAGAATAAGAAAGCATAACCAGTATAACCAGTTCAAGGACAGACAGGCACATCAAAGAGCTTGCCATGAAAAATTGGAAGTTGTCTGCTAGACAAATTGCAAGTCAGGAATGCTACTGGCATTCAGTTTTGCACACAAACAATAAAGAACAGGCTGAGCTAATGTGGGCTGCACAGCAGGACTCCTCGTAAGAAACCATTTATAAGAAGAAAGAACTGAAAGGTCTGAAATTTGCCAAAGAACATGTTAACAAGTCTATTAGCTTTTGAAAATCAATTTTATCATCTGATGAATCCAAAAGAGTGTGACAACTCGCAGGAGAAGTGAGGCCCCCAGTGTCTAAAACCAGCCTTCAAGCATGGTGGTGGGAGTGTGTTGCTTTGGGGTTGCATGGCAACTTCCGGTGTTGGCAATTTCCATTTTATTGATGGCATCATGAATTCTGAGGTGTTTGAGGAGATCCAGGCTACCCAGATGATCCCATCTGCTGTCAAACTGCTTGGGCGTCACAAAATTTTCCAACAGGATAACAATCCCAGGCACAATGCAAAGCATGTGAAAGCCTTTCTCGCCCAGAACAAGGTGAAAGTGCTTGAGTGGCCCTCACAAAGTCCGGATCTCAATCCTATTGAGCACCTCAGGACTGAGACGGAGAGTAAATGCCCAACAGACCCACCAAGCACCAACAGAATCTGAAAGACATGCTCCACAGCCCTGGGGGAGCCTTGACCCAGCCATTTACAGCAGGATTGTTGAAAGCAGGCCCAGGAGGCTGCATGCTGCTATTGCTGCCAAAAAAGAACCTACCAAATACTGAGCCGGACTCTGAGAAAGCGCCAATGGCCAGGTGGACAAATATTTGTTTAAAGACAATAAATTACATCATTTTAAAACAATTCAAGAATATGTTTTTAATAAAAGTTTTTCTTCTTTCTTTACATAACACAAACATAACTGTAACATTTTAGAGTTTAAAGTCTGTTCTTCAGTGTCCGCAACTTCATTTCTGAGCATTTTTTCACAGTGTACAAATAATTTATGGCTACACTGTACATACTTTTAAGTTTGTATTCATTTATTGTACCTTAAATTCATAAAATGGAATAATAACAAAACACACTCTGAATCCTTTCTGTAGAAAATCCAATGGCTATGCTTTAATGTTGTGAAACATTGAAAATGTTACGCACAAACAACTTGTAATACACACAGTGTCACGTCCAGCCCCACCTGGTATGTCTGCTCCCAGTGTTTCCTGCTAATCAGCCGCTCCTGTAGCTCGTTGGTGTTACCTCGTGTTCCTGCCCCCTTGTTAACCAGCCACAGGTGCCCCTCGTTCATCCCTCTGTCTTTCCTGTGTATAAGAGTTCCCTAGTCCTGTGCTCCCTTGTTGGGTCATTGTTGTAGCCTGTTTGATTCTGTGTTGTTGCTGCCTGTAAATAAAGTCCCCACACAGGGTGGTTTCTCGCACAGCTCTCCCTGGACTGTTTCCTTCCTGCCTGCATCATGCCTCACCGTCAGCCCCGAAGCCATGACACACAGTCTCAGCAAGTCTACATGCAAAACTAAATAGCACTTCAACACATCATACACTTACATATAATTTATGTATAATAGGAAACTAATTTTGGAAATTATCACGTAATATCTGGTTTGCAATGTAACGACAGAAGAACATCATTCGACTATCAAAACTGCTGATGTAACTTCAATGTCCAATTAGGTGCTATGTGCTTTGCACGTTCCTTTTGGCCTGTGAGTGTTAATGATCTTTCCTATCTGAGTCAGCCAAACCCTGCACATAATCAGCCAACTTTGTGTGGAATCACATTCACTTTGGGTAGCAGCACTGAAAGTATCAGCTGCCACTGGAACACTATAAAATGGTACAAAAATCTGTACGTAGCATTGCAAGAGCTAATACAATGGACCTATTCATGCTGCCAGCATTCATAAACTAAGGGCAATTTGGTAGCTTTCAGAATGAACTTTGCCTCTTTCGACCCATAAAGTGCAGTCATCATGCTATAGCAGAATATTTTAAAAGCTGGATTGGTAATTAAAGGAAAGCCAGCTGTAGGTCAACTGCCTTTCAGTATAAGGATCCGTGTCTCGAGCTGCAGGCAACAATGCATACATTGAAGTGTTAAACAACTGCACTTATCGTCAGCAGTTTAGACTGGGGGGTCAGGCAGACAGGTCACCTTGGACCCCCAGAGGTTTTTTACTTCTATATCAAACTATGATTTTTTTTTTCTACTCTCCTCTTAAGCCCCCCGCGTTTGTTCCCCCGTCCTAAACTGCAAGCTCTCTGAACACCTGAAGTTAAAAAGATCGTGAAGTAAAAAAGATCTTGAAGGACATTGATGTCACAACAAAATACCTAAATAATTTAAAGGTATATTGTAAAATTGCATGCTATGATGCATTCAGTATAGCAAATGGGATATCTAACAGCTTTAGATTGTTTTGTGCGGATGTGCCAGATTCTCACTTTTCACAAATATGTTAGGGTATTAAGTAATAAATGACAGTATCTGTTAGACACTGCAGTTTGAACCATGTCGATTTAAAAAAGCTGACAAAAACACATTTTGCTATTGCAGACTGTTTTGCACCATGACTCTATCAATCGACATGCCAGATAAAATTAATTTCCATAATTATGCAACCCTTGTAGCAGGATTTGCTTTACTTGGCTAGCCAAGCGCTTTGGGTTTCTGCATGCGCACAATCAAGATGTGGGGTAGTTTTGTCACCATGTTTGATACAAAGCAGTGTGGGGGGGTACCTGTAGGTTACAACCTATCTTTCCCTAGCAAACACGCATATACAAGAAGAAACTGCTCAGTGGACAAAAGGCACCCAGATGTGTTTTACCCAGAAACAACCATCACCCTCAGCTGCAGCAGCACTAATCGATTTATGATCCTGATTTGACTCGCAGCATTTCTCTAGTTTCATTTTAAATTTGAAATTTTATTTGAAAAAAAATAAACAAACAAGCAAACAAATCCTTTAGCAGAACAGAATCTGCTCAAACTGCGCATAACACCCACTGACCCCAATATTGCTGCCGATCTGCAAAGATAGCCTATTTAGCACCATAATCAGGCCCAGTCCAGATGGTAAGGTATGACTCTCTACATCGCCAGACCTAATCTCCTTGTGCAAAGAAACCGCAATCCAGCAAAAGCCCTCTCCAGCACTGTGGCTGACACCTCCTCTGACCGTGACGCCAGCCCCTCCAAGCCTTGCTTCAAGGTAGACGGCAGCCTACAAGCATGTGGGGTGGGGGGGTGGTGGTGGGATTAGCAGAGAATTCTGTGGAGGCACTGTCTACCATCTGGATAAGGCTCGATTAGTCTCATTCCCATCCTGGATCCTTTGACAAGGGCCGAGGACTCGCTACTGGCCAAAACACAGCGTATGTCTGGCAGTGAAGCTTTGTGTTTGTGGAGCGATTGCTCTCCATGAAGAAAGGTGTACGCATGCCGCGTGTACCCACATGAGGGAGCACTAGTTAAAGTTGCACTGTCTCAGCACAAACATTTTAGATGACACTGTCACTGAAGGAAAATTTCTTACAATGATTTGCTGATTTTTAATGAAGATTTGTTCAGCATTAAGTGGCCTAGACAAAATAATTTCTCTGATAATTATATTGTTTCGGGACTTCTGCCTTTTTTCTTCTGCTTTTCATTGGAATTAAAATTCTGAAGAAGACATTTACTTAGTCTACAAGCAATGAAAGCATACCTTGAACAGACAAGGAAATTCATTGTTCTTTTATGCAAGACATGATTAAACTACAGTACAGGCATGATGAAAGTAAGATCGACAGCTCCAATTCTCTCTTGTATTTTTTATGTAAATGGGAAATATTTTGATTTATGTTCAGGAATTCTTAATTACAATGACAGAATATTTAGTGTTCATACGCAAAGGTTTTAAGCAGATCAGACCTGTAGTATTTGTATTTAACATGCAGGACTGTACTTGCAGGCATTAGAGATAGCTATCTGATCAGAATGTTTATCACCTACACAAAGCACAAAAATACTTTTTGTGGATCACTTGAACACTTTCCTTCTTTGCGGTGGTGATCTCATGTAGTGGCCCATGGAGACGGGCTTCGTGGCGATCTCAGAATCCCATCACTCGAGTCTCTGTGCAGCAAGAATTTCTGGCTAAATAAGCTGGATCTGCAGAAGTGTAATACAAAGCCATGAAATAATGTCTACGGTAATCAACCCTGTAATATTGCAATAAGGGAATAAAAAGTACAGAACAGCATCTGCACAGCGTTTGCAGAAGAGCTTCCTCATTGCCACCAGCTACTGAAACTTTTATATAATCAGCCTTTTAGTGGTCAGCTTCTCCATGTCACAAACTTTGGTAGGTTGGGTGTGGGGGCACGTATTACCCACTGTAGCTTTTTTACTATCACTCTTACACTCAAATTCTTTTGGCAAGCAATTTGTAAAATTTTATGATCACTTAGCTAGTACTTGGTATGATCCATTTTTGCCTACTGAACCACGACAAACACAGACAAGTTGTGCATTCTGAGAAGCCATTCTACAAACCACAGTTGCACTGAGCTGTTATTTTTGCACTCGTGGCCTTCCTGCTAGCTTTAACAAGACTGGCCATTCTCCCCAAACGTCTCTCATTAACAGGGTGTTTTCACCTAGAGATCTGCCGCTGACTGAATGTTTTTTGTTTCATGCACACTTCCAGCACCAACTCTAGATACTGTAGTGTGTGAAGGTCCCAGGAATATAACCATTTCTGAGATATTGTATACACCACATCTGAAATCAACAATCACATCTAATACTTTTCAAGATTGCCTAGATCACGTATTTAGCTAAATAGTAACTGAACCTCGACACCGTCTGTGTCGTGTATATTCAGTTAGTCCTCATTGGAGGAGCGCCCTGTTTCTGTTTGTCAGCAGGTCCTAATAAACTGGCCACTAAGTGTCATAGTCAACATTTATAAATTGTGCCACATTCTGTTCCTTAGACAAAGACTGCATTTTATTATGCCTTTGTCCCTATTTTGCTCTTTTTTTACTGTGTGTTTTCCAGTGTCCAAAAACATCAGCCATTTCACACTTGGACCTGTATTTGGAAATTGAAATTTTAGTCTTAGATTTAGTATGACCTTGTTTGATTTCTCGCCTCAGATATTACTCTCGCGTCGCACCAACCCCATAAAGTCAAATTTCACACTTACTGGGGCAGAGTCTCCCAGTCCTGCTGAAAATGTTCCACTGCTTAAGCTTTTCAACTGGAAATTAAGTTGTCAAAACGGGAGGCCTATACAGGAAATGCTGTATTTATGTATGCATGGGTTCTGTGATTCACGGCATGAGGAAATTGCTTATCTAAACACTTACTCAAAGAAATGAATATATATGGTGTGGAACTGTGCAAAACTCATTGGGATAGTGGATGAGCCCCAAATTCCTGATAGTTATTCATGGTTTTCAGCAGTTTTTTAGAGTTTCTATGAGGAAAACAAGCTACAAGGGACTGGGAACTTGACAATTTGCTAGCCTCTTACACTAATTAAGATGAATCTGCACAAAACAGTTTTGATGTTGATTTGTCTGGTTTGTGGTTTCCATCCATCTTCCATCCATTTTTCGTGAGCAGGCACATGGAGAGGCACGGAGCGTGTCCCAGAGAGCACAGGTGACAAAGCTCCGCATGGGATGCCAGCCCACTGCAGGGCAGATACTCATTTGTGTATTTATACACTACCAGTCAAACGTTTTTGCGCACACTGAGATTTCCTACATTTGCATGTTACTCACTTAACATTTACTACAAATACACTCCATATTTTTTGCTAACAATTAATGTTACAGTATGTTCACCATTTGAGTACCTTTATTAGCAAGAAAATGTCATGTCTTTGATTCATCTAAGTAACCTCCTCTAGCAGTTATAACAGCAGAGAAAATTCAAGGCATTCTTTCGACAAGGGACATTAAATACTGCCCTGTTTCATGGGATGAACCAGTTAACTACTGCATTTAAAGTTAAAGGGCAGCCTACAATGTGACTACGCCATCACCACACAGCCAGTTAATAGGATGTCAGACACGCACTGTTACATACTTTCCATGTTATAAAGGAAACTTGTTTTATTTTACTTATATTTTCATTTATAGCTGTTCACTCGACTTTTAAATGCTTAACAGGAATAAAAAAATCTGCAGTTTATGAAATAAATGGAAAAGTGGTAAAAACTTGTTGTATTCTAAAACTTTTGACTGGTTAGTGTATTTCCAATTCCTTGTAACTTAAGGTACTGTATTACTATGGGCTAATTCTTAATGGCTCCTGTTTAGATAGAACTGACGAATAATATGGTAACCAGGAAGTTAGTGTTGTAAACAGGGGTAATGTTAAGATATTTAAGCTGTTCACTGGGCTCAGCCATCTTCTGTTGCCGTACGTCAGAGACGATGCACGTCTTGTGATTTTGCTTCTTGTCTGATCCTGATAATTTGTTTTCTTTTTCTGCTTACAATTAGCTGACTTTGCTTGCCCCTGAAGTGACCCCACTTGGAGAAAATGGTCTCTCAATTCTTTTTTCGTACAAGATGTTGTTGTCCTTGTAATCCAATGAAACCAGGAAGCTTTCTCGGTCCCAGCTCTAGAGGGTTACCAGGTTCCATGCTTTCCATAACAGTCCTGCTCAGATTAATAATCAAGTAGGTTTTGCCCTTTAAATCTTTGACTATAAATTTCCTATATCTTTATAAATAAATGAGAAACACTGGAATAAACCTCCATTTCACCCACCCAAACAAAACGCTCACTCCACATTTCAAATACACATAAAATCATAACTTTTAAAGAACTGAGACAAACAGTTTCCAGGTTTATTGGAAGGTTCTCAGCAGAAAATCAATGCATGTTTTTTTTTTCACCAGAATTATGAATTTTTCACTATTATGAAGGGATGCATTTAATTCCCTGTCCTCTTAGAAACAACAAGCTCTTTATTAATTTTCATGTTGGTTCAATTAATCCTACGAATAGCAAAAAAAAAAAAATGAAACATGAATTTCAAACCATATAAGCATAATCATTATCTAAAATTCTTATCTTTTATAACTATGAATCTATCAGTGTTTTCTCTCCAGTAGACCATTACCAGGTTCAATATGTTCTCCATTGCATGTTACTTGAGGTGGTCTTCATGCATTAAGACCAATTCTGTTCTTAATATTTATGCTTTGACAGGCTCATGTTACACATATCAATTGTATTTGTTTTCCTTTCAATGTTGATGACATTCATCTGGAGAAATCAGGCAAATCCCAGGGAATTAAGTAAGCTACTGCTCTGAGGAACTGTTTAAATTACGTCATGCTGAATACTGAATAGTTAAACGGTCTGAGTTCTCGATTCTTGGCCCTAAGAGCATCTTTTAATCTCCTGAGAGCTATATGGAGCTCCATAAGATGTGTCTTTACACCATATCATCACGATCAGCACAGTACTGGGCAGGCTGAAGAAGGAGACTGAAGGGTGCACCGGCTACAGCGATGTCAACTACTGCTCTGCAGGAGTCAGCACTTAAAATAGATGATATATGACCAAAAGTACTATTCTTCATCTGCCATAAAGAACGTTTCTCTTTGTTTCTGTCATCCTTCATTAGCAGACAGAAAATCGGATGTAAATTTCCGATCATTACCATGTTTTACTGTTGTGAGTTGAGCACAAGCCCAGGAAAGGTCACGCTTGCTCCGCTTAAAAAAATATATAAAAATTAATTCTAACAATATTTCTGAGTTTTCAAAAAGAAAAACAGTTCCCAAGGGTGTAAATTTGTGGTCGAGTTTTCATCTGAATATACATTATTTATGTAAACACCCATCCATGCGTTCCACCCATTTTCTGTAACTGCTTATCCAGGAGAGGGTCACACTGCTCGCCTTCCATATTTTCTAGAGCACCAACCTCTAGCTATAAACGGAAATGCGGAGACGCTAAGGCAGCTGCGAGTTTCATGCAGTTCTTGGCCATGTCTGAATAATAATTGTGATTACTGTAAGCATTGTATAGTAAATATGCTACATTTGACATTCGTCGTTTCAAGGACTGAAAATGTTTGCAATCAGCATTTTCAGAATGAGCTTTAACTCCCACTTTGACATGTACAGGAGACACATCGTGTGTCCTGTTAATTTAAGTTTGTGCAAAAGGACTGGAAGATTATATTTGGCTTCATGCTTGGGAAACCTTTGAACTTTATTTATTGAAACCTTGAAACTATTATTGAAACTACTGAACTTTATTTGCGCTAAAACATTTAGCACCCCACTTTCTATTGTATTCTACTACTGCTAGTAATCCAGATTCCTGTTTTACCATCATGATACCATCGCAACCTGTTGTGATCATTTTTGTGCATCTTGCTTATGTCTTAATCTTCCATTTCACGACTGATTCTGGAATCATCCCTTCTTTTTTAAGTCTAAATGTGCGGTCCAATAGTTATTATACATTCTTCAAGGAATTATGGCACATTTCAAAGCCTTTTATCTGGGAAAAATGAAGACTGTAGCATGTAACTATTATTATACACGTAGAGTCTAATACTGAACTACATTAAATAAGAGCATATATATCCATAACTTCTTTGCTTGTGGTTCAAAAAAGTAGAACAAATGGGTGTTAACAGATCATGGCCTTCTCCTGAGTCCTTTCCCACACAGGAGCCAGCAGAGACAGGTTTGTGTTCACAGTTAGTTTTGTGAATATGAATGACTGAACATTCCGTTTCATCTAGAGCACAGAGCATGCTTTGTACAAGGGCTAGCCAACGCAGGGAAACACTGCCTGTTTTCCAGATCTGGTTATATGAGATTAACGCATCTCAGTAAAATGCCACAAATGTTTACTTTTTTTTGGGGCGGTGTGTTTTATATGATGTTTTTTTTTCTTAGGGGTGTCTGCGCCCATTTATAAACAGATCATTCAAAAACATTTCATTCCCAGTCTGGAGGTACAGTAAGTACCCTGTCTTTCCCATATTAATCATGTATTTAGCAAAATCCCTCTCAAAGCAACACGCCAAAGAGGAGAGTTTAGGATCATGAAGCTCCAGTTGTGATTATTCTCTAACCCACCAAGCTACACAATTCTCTGTTATAAATTCTTCGTTATTTTTTATTATAATGTTTCCATTCACCAAATCCATGAATTCTAATTATTAACATGTTTGTTCAAACATGGCATGGATATGTCGGCATCTGTTTCTGTTGGATACACATGATTTCGTCCCACTTTGCTTAGAGTTGTTCCTTATGAGGCAGAACTTTAAGCACCAAGTGACTAAAGAGTTTTGTTATTGTAAGATGCATTTTAAGCTGTTATATTAATATAAAAGTATTACTGTCAAGTGCTCTTATTTGAGAGTCAAAAGGTATTTTCCTTTCCAATGGCTGCTGTTTAAAGCACTTCCCAAAGTAACAGGCTGATGTTAAAAGAGCAGTTTGGTGCTTTTGCTCTTCATTTAGGTCATAATCAACGTCATCAGGAATGATTAAAACCTATTACATTAATAGGAAAATCTGCCTCAACTACCCCTAGACTGCTACTGTTAATAAACAAAAGTATTTTAAAGTGTAACATGCAACCTGGACGAAAATAAAAAGCTAACATGATTGTGGCTTCACTTAAAACCGGATCACTTAGGATTTCCATCAGCTAGCAAGCTTGAGGTGCAGTTTCAGCCGGGCAATTAGACACTAAAGCCATGATGACCTTGGATACCAAAAATGCAATTATAAAATTAGTGTGCATTATCTTTACACTCTTAAGTGGCTTAAGGCTATTCAGTTTTTCAGCTTCAAATAACAGTATAAGTTATTACTTATATAGATGATATACATTATCAGTTTAGTACCATGAACTATCAACAAAACTGAAATTGAAATTGAAATTGAAATTGAAATTGAAAGCCTTTATTGTCATTATACTGGAGCACTGATGCTACTTGTACAACGAAATTGCAGTGGCTACTTCTAAAGTGCAGACATATACAGATATTACGTTTACAGTACAAAATGACATTCTACAATAGACAGTAGTGCAACAGACAAAGCAGTAGATGCCATAACACATAGTGTTAAGTATTGTATTATACTATATTTGTGTATAGTATATTATAATAAAAAAAAAAATTAATTTATTGCACATTTTCCTTATGTGGGGGTGGTGTGTGTTGTATGTGTGTGTTCAGTGCAGTGATGGCTTGTGAGAAAAAAACTGTAAAAAAACTGGTCCTGCTGATTTTAAAGGATGTATCCAGAAGTTTTGATAAATTAACCTTTCCTGCTTGCACATTTTGAATGAATATCTCTTATCGGTCTGATTTCTGCAGGGTGTTACTTTAAAAACACACAGCAAGATGGTTTTTTTTCTCTTTTAAAGAGAAAATAGCAGAAACAAGGCCAAAGAACTAGCTGCTGTTTTTATGCTCAGGAGGTTGTCAGCTTGATCAGATTATCATATGGCACAAAAAGTCTATAAGAGACATAACCAGTCTGTGAAAATGGACCATTCATAAACAAAGTAGATAAAATGCTGAGATTTTTGGCAGCTATCTTACAGGCTGTTAAATTTGTCCATTGAGCAGGGAAGGGAAGTTCCAAAGCTTGTAAAATGTAAAAAAAAAATGAAAATAAGATTTATTAGTTGACAGTTTTTGACTGCCTCATTAGCCCTTTTAAGTAGACATATCAGTGCTGAACACATGGGTCCAAAAAGTGTTACAGGGCCTAGGTGATTTGTTTAATGAGGTTCACATTGTACATGGTGAGAATAAAATGTACATGGTGGGGACATGCTGCTTGGCTTGGCATCCCAGGGCGCACATGCGCACACCCACACACTCACTTAAGGCAGAGAACCCAGCGCAGCGAAACTGCATCCTGGGGAGACAGATCACAGCACACCAGCATCAGCTTAGAGAGGCAATGCTAAGTGACCCAGTCCCAGAAGGTCCAAGGTCTCCTGCTGAACAGACACAACGCCTTGGTTTAGAAAATATACAAACTGACAATTTAATAAATGTATCATTTCCTCTTTCTGAAAGACAAAATATAGATTTGACCATAAAATACTATTAAAAAAATTATGCATGCAGAGTCTCTCATTTCCCCCTCCCATCTGCCATGTCATTTAAGGTCAGTGAAATGTCAGGGCAAATCCTACATCAACACTTTAGGCATTAGCGAGACTGGGCGGCACCCTTTACTAATTGGATCAATTCATGTGACTGATATTGAGATTTAGCTTTGACCTTTTTGTAAGATAATACTGAACCAAGTCAAGCACTGGGGAAGGGAGTCTGGGTAACAGTGCAGCTGAGATGCTGAGAATATGAAGGCAGCTCATATGTCCTGTGGCTTCCCTCCCCAGCACTTCCCAGCCTCTTCAATGCCTTCCAATATAATTGCCCGATAGGGCCCCATCGCTCGATAATTCTTATTTTCCTCAGCTAATTATTTCTTGCGGAACCGACTGCCCAGAACAGACTCTTTCAGTACTTCGCCATCTGTTGGTTTCGCTGTAGGGCAATCTGGCAGTTAGGGATGACTCTCTCTCTCTTTTTGCTTTTAAAACAACGTCATAATGTTTTGGGATTACGTTTCAAAATAACTGTGTCTTGTCTCTCTTTTGTTCATTATCTGCAGTAGGCCTAACTGTGAAACACAGACAAACTGATGAATGAAGGATAAGAATATGGTGCCATTATACAGTTGGAAAACAAGCATTTTACCTTATTTGTGTATTTTTATGTCACCATGTAATCCTATTTTGCACTGATATTCATCTGTCAAATTATAATCCTGTTCTGAATTTGTAAAACTGAAGGTTTCTGTTTTTACATTCCAGAGTGGAACATGGAAAGTTTCTATCATCAAGCTTGCCAGAATTACACAGACTATCAGAAACCATGCAAGTGGGTTATAGAACTAATTATGCATGTTTACCAGAAAAAAAGCAGATTATTTAATTTAGTTTTCATGCTTTAAGAGCTAAGTAATTAGCAAGTAATTTTTCTTGAAGCCAAAGAATTATACTTCAGTGATACTATGTGGAGTATTGAAAGCAGGCTGTTGCTGGATTTGTTGTCCCCTCTGATGTGTTTATGATGTTTAATTGAGGCTGTTTTGCTTAACTTCCAAAAGACTGTACTTCAACCATTTCTTCACATGAAAGCTAGATATTTTATTTCTCGAAGCTGCTGTGTGATGTGATTCTTTCAGGTATATCTGCTGTTACACTATGATACAAGAAGAATGCCCTTAGGCTCCACACTCCCCTCTCACGCAAACAACTGCAATTTAACTCATCTTATATTAATCATATTTGAGGACAAAATGCAGCCCATGCAGTCTGTTTACAAATAAATTCTCATCACGTAACCCATGTTTAAAATGATAAAAAAATCAAATCTCCCAAGGATGTATGGACAGACTGTAAAATAACTTATTTCCATACTCCTGGCCAATGTTCCAAAGACTGAGGAAAAATGTATTTGCATATGCTGTTTGCTTGTTTATACAAAACAAAGTTTAAAAAGCCTGATACATCTAGTCTTTTTCAAGAAGAGCCATCTAATTAGAAACTATTTTGATCATTAATAATAAGTTGGGTGGGCGATTCCCTTCCTACCACTTCCCGTTTTGGCTCTTATTTGCATGACAGATCGGCTCCGGTGCAGATACAAACACCAATGTGCACCATTAAGGTGTGTAAGGAGTCGCCCACTGGCCCAATAATGGAATCCAATTGGGCAGCCCGCTGTACTGAATGTGTGTCCTTCTGATGGTTCCTGCAGGATAACCGGGTCAAATGGATAATCAGTAAGCTAGGGATGCTGTCTCTGAGTTCTGACCAGGAATTATGGTATCACTCATTCAGGAATTTACCAGAGTTAGCAAGTTCAGACAACCAAGAAGTAATCAAAACATAGTTTATTCGCTGGTTAAAACAACATACATCCATCACCAGTCAAAACCACCACACAGAGGCCAACATAATTTAACGTAAGTGGATACGGTTCAGTCTGATTGTAGTTCCTGGGAGGCAGTTCTTGAACCTTTTTTTTATCATCGGTTGACCACAAGCACCGGCACTGACTTGTAAATCACATGGAAGTGTGGGGAAAAGAGAGAGAAGCAGTGGAGCAAAGACTGAGCAGACGGAATTATTTTAGTACCGCAGTGACATTAAATGCATTAATGAATACCTTTTTTTGCTTGTGTCTCCATATTTCTGCATTGAAAAGTTTGATTGATAACCGACATACTTCTCCCTAATATCCCGGTCAGGGCTCTCTTAGGCGGCTGACATGTGCTGCTCTTGGGCTTGCTGCTGGTTTTCCTGACTGTCTCTACTTCAGTATTTGTTGCTGATCCCCAAGTATGGCAGGTATTGGATGATTGTAGGTGTTCAGTATTTCCGTATTGTAATACTCTATTTTTATTATAATGAAGTCATTTACTCTTTTTTACTTCCTGCAGTCAACAAGTGGCTGTTCTCCATGTGGGTGTGCTGGCCGATGGAGGGCTAGTGCCGTTGGCCGATGGATGGCTAGTGCCGCTGGCCGATGGATGGCTAGTGCCGCTGGCCGATGGAGGGCTAGTGCCGCTGGCCAATGGATGGCTAGTACCGCTGGCCGATGGATGGAGTCGGACCTCTCTGGGCAGGCTAGTCACAGGGTGGTGGTGTTCCTGCACTCCATGACGGTAAGTGTACCCTGTGTAGGGTTCACTTCAGGGGTTCCTGTGTACACGGGTGTTCCGTGTGGGACGTGGAGCACCCTTCCCTGCTAGCCTGCTCCCCCAAGGCAAGCCCTAAGTCCTTGTTTGTTTGGATTGTTTTATTTGTAGTTATGGGCAATTGTAGCCAGTAAACAGGTGCTATGCAAAGGCATGCAACCCTCTGTTAATCTTTGAGCTGTGTTGCAAACCTTTTCGCAGGGTGCCTGTCAGGGGCACAGGATTCAGAAAGTCTCACGACTCAATTCAATTTTCATTCTTGAGCTCTGAATTCAATTTAGAATCGATTCGTGATTCAAATACATGCATAGATGGGATTCCAGGTTGCTGTTTTCAGTTACTTTCCCCATTTGACTGTGGTAGACACTTTAACATCAGCCTTTAGTGAGACTTATTATTTTCCTTCATCCACTCATAGGAAAGGCAGCCCTGAGATAAATGGTAAAATGTCTCAATACAAACATAAAAACTTTTGCAAATATAGACTGCAAAGTGCAAATAACTAATTCAAACCTCAAATAAAAATATATTAAATAAAATCAAACAAGAACTGCTAGATTTAGTTGTAAAGTGGGGTAATCAGATCAAACAAAAATTGCTGCTATATTTTGCTATAAAGTGCTGTAACTAGTGGGTTGACTTTTGAAATGTGATCTGAACTGGGTGCATTGTACTTCTTAAAATCAGTAGTATTCATATTTATCCTAAGCTGTCACAGTTTTAGCGTACTACAAGTTTTGGAACCTTGGCAACTACAGTCCAATCGAAGTTTGTAGTGTTTACAAAATATTTCACCTTCACTTTGAAAAATCTGCATATAACATGGGTCTTATCAAGTTCTTTCTTCCCCTCGAGGATATAAAATCTGAAACTAGCCCAAATGCTTGACTTCAATGAAGATGGGGCAGGTAGAATTATTTTTTCTTTTACGTTTTCCTTTGCTTGAGGATAGTCACTCCACTGCATACACTTCACTTCCTTCTTGCTCACACCAAGTAGGAGTATCTGGGTGGAAACCGACACAGCGCCATCTATAGGACTGGCAGGCTAAACTCATGTCAGGGAAAAACAAGACCAAAAAATATGAATCGATTTTTGGAATCTATGAATCGATTTTGAATCGGTGGAGATAGAATTGTGATTGTAATGTGAACTGATGTTTTGCACACCCCTAATGCCTGTATTTTTACTTACAGAACAACTGACACTTGATTTGACACTTGACAATTGATTCAGCACTAAATGAAATATATATTGTTTTGGTGTTTTAACTGACATATTTTCGTAAGAAAATATTTCGTGCTGATTGCCCATGCCTGTCGCTTTATGGTATTTATAGACCTGTGCCCTCCACGTGAAGGCAATTCGTTAATTCTTCAGGTGGAATTCGTGAAGTGGTGTAATTGGATTTGTCAGTTCCCTTTCCACCCAGTATGTGTTCAGTCCTTACGCTCCGTCAGGTTTCCCTTAACCCTCCCCTGCTTTGGGTTGCCATACCTTGCTGTAGTCAGTAGAAATTCATACAATTACCATTATCTGTCACGACCCCTGTGAACATGCAGCACTAACTAGTCTGATCCATTAAGGATTGCACCTGTTTTTGGCCTGTTTAAACCTGCCTGTCTCAGCACTCAGTGTGAGGTATTGTTTGTGACATACAGAATACTGAACTCTTCTTTGTCTTTCGTCATGCTCTTACCTTCCGTTCATCTCCAGCTCCTGACCTCCTCAACCCAAGCCTCCTTCGGACTTCCCCGGTATTCTCACCTCCTATTCTGCATGTTTGTAGGGCTGATTCCCTGGATCTCTGACTCGTCTGCCCCTGTGACCCCGACAATGAGCTCAGCCTGCTGATTCACTGTCCATTTGCTGGTTTCCTCTAATACACCCGTTAACTGCAACTGGGTCCCTGAGTTTCTGGTACAATAAAGTTTGGACTTCTGAATACTTTTCATTTTATACTCAACATTTCTTGCTTGTTTTTGTCTTAGTTTCTGTAGTGTCTCATAGTACAAAGTGTATTTTTGATTTAAGAATGCTTCTATTAAATAATAGTTATTTCATGTACCATGTAAGCCACAATAAGCTCTGTAAATAGCAGACATGAACACAGTACACTGTATTCTGCAGATCATATCATCATTGTTGTTTGGTGCATAAAACCTCTATTTCAGTATTTCAGAAATTATTTTTTCTGGTGCTGTTGGGGGTTGTACGCTGGGAGTGTTTGTCTTTTATTTGAAAAATCTTATTACACACATACACACAGAGTGGTACCTTGGAGCACAAACTTAATTTGTTCCCAAAGGCTGGTCGAGTTGGTCAAGGTCCAAGTCGAATTTCCCCATTAGAAATAATGTAAATGAATTGAATCCATTCCAGACCCCCAAATGATGCCCATTTAAATCTACCTAACTAATGATAAAAAGCATTAACAATCAATATCAAACTAATACCCACATGAAAAAGAATATATACAAAAGCAATAAACATGAAATAAATGACAGTTTATAAGCACTCTACCTGTATTGAGGTGAGCTGACGGCACACTGGCAGTGGCAAATGGAGAGGAGGATGGATGGAGAGGTTGTTGTTTGGAAGGGGAGACGCATCTCTGTAGAACTTTTAGCAGGTCTGTTTTGTTTTGTTGTGTTCTGAATTTTCCGTCGAGTTGCAGCTAGATTTTTCTCAACCGACCCATTTCAGGTCTGACACATTTCAAACCATACAAGTTTTAGCAGGAACGGTCAAGATCCAAGATTTCAGTTGAAAAAGTTTGGTCCATAAGCATTTGGGCAGTGACATCATTTACACAATTTTCACTGCAATGAATTTAAAATTAAGCAATCAAGATGTGATTGAGGTGTAGACTTTCAGCTTTAAATCAAGGAGTTTAACAAAAAAATCTTATCAGCCATTTAGGAATTTTATATATAATCTCCCCATTTTCAGGGCCTCAAAAATAATTGGACAAATTAACAGTATCATAACCATGATGACCATTTTTAATACTTGGTTGAAAATCCTTAGCAGTCAATAACACCCAGAAGTCTGGAACCAAATGCTGGGCCTGCTCCCCAGTGACGCCCCGCCAGGCCTTGACTGCAGCTGTCTTCAGTTGTTGCTTGTTTGTTGGTCTTTCTACCTTCAGATTTGTCTTCAGCAAGTGGATTGCATGTTCAATTGAGTTGAACATTGGCCATTGAAGACTATTTCACTTCATTGCTATAAAAAGCTCTTGGGTTGCTTTCATGTTCTGTTTTGGTTCATTGTTCATCTGTACTTACTAACACCGTCCTATCAGTTTTGCAGCATTTGCTCAATATGAGCATGTAGTATAGCCTTATACACTTCAAAATTCAACCTGGTGCTTCTATCAGCAGTCATATCATCAATTAACACTAGTGACCCAGTTCCATTGGCAGCCATACATGCCATGTCATAACAATGATTATACTGTTTTGCAGATGATGTGGTGCACTTTGGATCATGAACCGTTCCTTCCCTTCTCCATATTATTTTCATATGTACAAAGAATTTTTATTTTTTTGTTGTGAGCATATCTGGCACCCTGTTGGCTGACTGTGTAAATACAGCACATGATTGGTCGATAACTTGTTGTATTTAAGGTTGTCTGTGCTAAATGTAAGTGAATGAAGATAAAGTGCACTTAAACTGGGGTACCTTGAACTAAGCGGAGGACAGGGGCCTGTATCATGAAGGTGGATTTCTTGTTTAGTACCTTGTCGCATTTCATGTATGCTGGTTTGACTTTGTGTCGAAGGAGCGGTTGCTAGGGGAGTCCCGAATGAGGCACATTACCTGCATTGTGAGGGAGCGTCAGTTACGGCGCTACGGCCATGTGGAGCGTTTCCCTGAGGGTGATCCGGCTTACAGGATCCTCATTGCTGAGGACCCAAGCAGTTGGACAAGGCCAAGGGGATGCTTACATAACACCTGGCTGCAGCAGATTGATGGCCATTTCCAGAGGGCGGGACAGGACCGTGTGTCTGCCTGGGGGGTCGCCAGACGGGATCCCGAGGGGTTTCGTCATGTGGTGGGTGCGGCAATGCGCTGCATCTGCGCCTGCTCCCCGACCTTTCCTGAGCTGATTAGGCAACATTATATTAAAATGCATGGCCATAATAATTGTTAATGAGACTAAATAATTTTTACATGCATTTTAGACCAAAATTTCTGTGTAATTTACATTTAAAAAATATTTAAAGGAGCAGAACAGACATGATTCTTTGTACCATGTTTTTGTTTAATCTACTTATGAATACCTTCAAGGATGAAGTGGGAAGACTCCAATGTGAGTTTTATGTGCTCACTATTCCCAAAAGTGGAGTCATATTCACAATTTAAAACATATGTGACCCATCTAGAGATGAAACAGTATGAAAATTTAATAGCATGATTATCATGACCAAATGTGTCATGGTTATCAGTATTAACGCAGTGTTGTTAATATGGGCTTAAATATTCAAAAAGTACTGATACACAACTGAACTCATTACAAACTGAAATCATTTCACCAAGTTTTATACTGAAAATGAAAAATATAATGGAGGCAATAAAATAAAACAATAACCAATGTTTTTCTTTAAACTCTCAGAATTTTTTCCTCAATGTGGCCCTTATGCTCCGTCGTAGGAAATCCATATAGATAAATAAAGTAATCTGGTTTAAATAGCTCCATTTCAAGAATATGCAAATACTAACATACACGGAACTCATTCTTAACACATGGACAAAAATTGCCGGCCCCATTATACCACTGACAACGTGGAGCGTTTTTACAAGAATAGATAACACCGGAAGATTCGGTTTATTAACAAGCTATTACCAGGTTAGACAGACAAACCATGACATTCTCCGCCATTCCAAAGTCCCCATATCATGCACTGAGCTAAAAGTTAACTTATTGTTACGAACCCCGGGTTGTGGTTCGCTGCACGACCTCCCGCTTCGGACCCTGCTTGCCCGTTGCTGCCCCGCTGGCCATCAATCGCCAGATTTCGCTAGCCTTCGCCACCTTCTCGCCGGACTTTGCCCCTTCGTCATCCCTTCGCCGGACTTCGCTCCCCTTCGCCCGCTTCGCCACCCTCTCGCCAGACTTTGTTACCCTTCGCCCGACTTCGTCCCCGCTCGTCCGACATCGCCACCTCTCGCCCAGCCTCGACGTCCAGTTCTTCGCCACACCCTCACCACACCTTCGCCACGTCCCTCCTCACCCTCTGACCTTCAGCATTGGACCCGGACTATTTAGCCACTCCGAATTCACTCCTCAGTCTCTCGCTATCGCTCTCGCTTCTCGCCCTTTGCGTACTTCCATTCTGACTATTGTGTATGACTGTTTTGGCTATTCGTTTCTGATTTCTGCTCCGTCCCTTCTGATACTTTCGCTTTGGCTCTATTACTGATTTCTGGTTCCGACCCTTTGTTCTGCCCTTCTGACTACTCTCTCGCCCTTTTGATACCGTGCTTAGGATTTATGTGTTTCCTGTGCTTGTATTTGGAGAGAGTTTGCCGTCCTGTTTTTGTAAGTGTGACGTTTGCGTTTGTTCTGAATGGTAAGTTTGAGGCCATGTTTGTAGCTTCGGCTTTCTGTATCCCGGGTAGTGTTAGCCTAGTTTGGGACTTGGGTGCTTGTTGTTTTGACCTGTGTCACTCCCGTGGTTTGTTATACCTCTTGTTTGCGAACGTCTTTGTGGATAAA
>JAAGVU020000035.1:24388959-24402612 GCA_011763525.2 Mormyrus iriodes | reverse complement strand
TGAAGGCGAAAGGGGGTCAAACACCGTATTAGTATGGTGTTCCTAATAATCCTTTAGGTGAGTGTATATATATGTGTTGAAAGCAGTGGTCGTGATAGAGAGATATGCTATCATTGACTTCATATTTCTCAGCTCCTAAATCGCTGTTTACAGGTATAAGATGGGAGGTACACTCCACTTGCTTACAAATGTATATTATTTATGTGAAAATTGCAGACCAAAATGCCAATTAAAAGCCTAAAGCTTAAAATATGCCTTTAGAGAAATATTTCGGTGTTCATGAATAATCATAATCCTGATAATGCTATAATAGAATGTTCTATGGGTTTGATCCAGAACAATCTTTTAGTGACTGTAAGTTACTAAACTAATTTGTAAGTTGTTTCTAAACTAATTTACTGATCACTTGGAACAGACTACAGATGTCCTTAGCTTTCCACAATAGACTAATACCTTATGTTTCCTTCAAACAGAGGGACAAATTATTACTGATGTTTCTATATAAAATGAGTTTTTTAACCAATAGCACACACCCCTTTACTTTTGTCATAACTAAGTTCAGTACTATTACCAGCTACTGCAGTGGCATTTCAGCCTGAAAGTTATAGCAGGGAAATTAAATGTGTGGATTTAGAATGCAGAAAATCTGTACTTAGCCAGTACAGAGTCTTGCGGGCCTGGAACACAACCCAGGAGGAACAGGGCACGAGACAGAGAAAGGAGCGCACTGAGACACACAATATGTGCAGTGATGCACACTGACCTAACCACATGCTTTTTACCGGCAGGAGGACGCTGGCAGAGGTGGGATTGCACTGTGCCATCCCCCACCCATGTGCATTAAAAGCAAGTCAAGTCATCTTTATTAATACAGCACATTTAAAAGACAGCAGGTGTCAACCAAAGTAATGCACAGTACAGCTAACTAAGGTAAGACAAACGTTAAATTAAATTTAATTTAATTTAAAAATATTATAAAAAGGAAAAACTATAAGTAATTTAAATAAGAAGATAAAATAGATGACTATTAAACAGATCTTTGACACTATAGACTATAAAGCAACCATCCATTTTCTGTACCCGCCTGTTCTATACACGGTCCAACCCATCGCAGGGATACACATACACCATTCACACCTACAGGTAACCTGCTAACTCCAATGCACCTTAATTAACACGTTTTTCGACTGTGGGGGAAACCCCATGACGATACGGGGAGAACATGCAAACTCCACGCACAGAACTATGGCAGAGTTCAGAGGCTGGTCCCAGATGTGTAAGGCAACAGTGCTAAGCACTGCTCCACCGGGCCGCCCCAAACTGCGTAATTTGCTTCATTTTCCATCTCAGTACAGATTTTGTAATTTTACTGCTGTTTATGAATAATAAATGTATCCTTTCCCAAAAAAGTGGAAAGCTATAACCCATGTCAATCTGGTTATGCTATCAGTTATGAGATTGTCTGCCGAGAGAAATCTTATGGCACAAACATGCCGAGATGCTCATTTAATCATGGGGACAGCATTTCAGTGAGAACAGTCACAGTGTAAATTAGCAGCTGACTTGAGAGTCTGTATCCTAGTGATGGTGTGTTTTTGTGATCACTGTGGCATATTCAGAAGTGTTTGAAAGTGTTTGTTCTCCAGTTTTGTAAAAGCGTCTCGTACCTGACCTCGGCTTTTGTGGCTGACACTCGCTAAGCTCCAGTGAAGCTACCTGACTAGAGGTAAAATGTTGGGTGCAGCTGTGATGTATTCTAAAGGCATCAACTCGTGAACCACTACAATCCCCTTAGCGTTTGAAAGACTCTCCAGATTGAATTGAGCAGAAAAAGTTTGTGTTCTGCCAACATCACCTGTCGTCATTATGTCCTTATGAGGACAATCTTTCTGAATTCTGTTACAACCAAACAGTTCTGTTCAGGGTAAACATTGGGCAATTTTCCAAACTACTCATGCTTATAATGCATCTGAGATGTATAGGTTTATAAAGCTTATTTTTGTTTTTCAATCTGTGAGTACAGGGCACAATGCTGTCGTATACCCTAGAATGCCAGGCGCACACACATAAACAATTTTAAGGACCAGTGAGGCTAACTGTATATCTTTGGAATGTGACATGGAGAGAAGACACAAACACGACCCACGCAGAGTGGAAGCAGGATTCAAACAGCCAGCCCTGGAGGTATGAGGTAGCAATGCTACCTACTGAACCACAATGTGATTTATAAGGTACTGAAAATTAAATGGCAGGCCACGATGATTCGGCTCAGACCCCCCCAACCCCCCCACCCACTGAGAAATTTAGTGGACTACAATCCCAAAGGAGAGTCAGTTTTTTGTTTAACCTTTTAACATTCTTGTAACAACTTTAAGCTTTACTATAGTATTTTCATCTCTTTTTCTCAAGCTTGTTTGGTATGTATGATATTAAATTGGGGAAGAATTGGGGTCAAAGTGGTCAATGCTAATTTTAAACATGAAACCGAACATTTCCTCTGAGTCACTAATCCTGCACCAAATATGCTCATTATAAGAAAATAGCTCTTGAGATTTAAATAAACTGTATATATAGGCCTAAATAGGCCTAGCATCTACTGGGGTGTGTGATTGTAGATGAGAGAAGGTCATTTCCAGCCACTAATTGTGGACCTCAACGCATCATATTTAACCTGATACAGGTTTGAGCTCCAAACTCATGGGACCATTGAAGAGCCACTGGCATGATGCATTTAGCAGGTGGTCCCCAAACAGAGGATCGATCAGCCAATACCAATGGGCTCCAACTGTGTTCCACTCCAGAAACTCTCAGGAGGCATTTTTTGGACAGAGCTTTGTGGAGAAACCTTTTCAAAATTGTGACATTTTACTGAAATGGCCAAACTCTTATCTGTGGAGATTCATCAAGGCTCTTTTTTATGACGATTTCGGAGATGGTTACCGTACAGTTACCTAGAGATGAGGGCTACCTAGAGCTGGTTCACAATTCAAGTCTAGTCTAAGTTACTGAGTTAGTGGAGGGAAATAATATTTATGTGTACAAGTACAGAAAAAGTCACATATAAAAGATGCATAATGTATCTTAGCTATATGTAAATAGGCATGACAGTCTCCTCTGAATTCCATGGCTTGTTGTGAAGCAGGATGTCCACATTTCCTCTTGTTGAAGAAAAATCTCTATTCAGGCAAACATAAACAAACATAATTCCTGTGGGATTCATTTGTGTTTTTAGTTGTACACTGGTCTCTGTTAGTATTATATATAGAACATTATTATACATACATTAAAGCAAAACCTATGAACATTTGCCACTGTACACTGTGAAAAATTGTTAGACTAAAAAGTCTTATCATACATTTCTGCATATGTCTATGCAAGCAATGATTTGTGAAGGGCATCTCTACCTTGAAGGTTTTGGAATGTCCCCATCTGAGGAAATAAGAACCTTTTATTTTATGTAATTAACACTGATATTGAAGGAAGACCATTTCATGGAAATGCCAACCTAATTCCAATCAACCTGTGCAGCATATTTTACCTCTGATATTAAGCTGAGCTCCTATGCTCTCAGAATATTAAATAATCCTGCTGTTTTTTTCTATAAAAAACAGTCGGCACATTGGATGCCTGTTATAAAATCTGACCCCTGTATAAATCTCCTTTTATTTATTTCAAAATTAAATGTCTGTTTCCTGCCACATCTCCCCATCCAAGCTGTTCATGCTGGCTAGCTGTTGTTCAGCACAAGCCCCTTGAGATGTTTATAATCATATTTAAGGTAATTAAAGTCTGCTCTTGTTGTTACAGGACGTCCCATTGACCTTGGATACATTTTCTAACACTTGTACCCCATTGCAAACCAGCCGCAATGAAGTAAATCGGTATGAATAAATAGCAGTGGTGTTGCCCCTTTGGGAGAAATCATGCTTTTCTATCATTTTTTCAGAATGTGCTCGCTCTCGAAAGAGAGGAGGAACATGAAAACACATCAGTGGTCCAAAAATGATGTACTTTTTTGTAGAAGATTGTCATCTCACGTTTGTGTGGCATGCGGCAAAATATTTCCCTTCCTTGAGAAACAGAAACAGCCCTGTGTCTTGGTTGGATTAACATCACCGTCACATCCTCTGCTGCTGCTGTCAACAAGCCTCCACTTATTTTAGGATTATCACTCGCTCTGCTTATTAGATTAGCCTGTTAGTTTATTACCGTTAGGCTTTATTGAGCGTATAGGGACTAAAATGCAGGAGATATGGGGGGAGAGCTCGCAATGGCAAACAGTGAGTGGGATTTATTGCAGGTATATGTGAAGTGAGTCACTGAATGTGTGTGTTTGGAATTCTTTCCACCTCGGAGCGAGCGGCAGAGAGAGAGAGAGAGAGCCTTTTGTGCCACAGAACAGAAGCAGTGCAATGACCTTCATCTACAAAGATTTAAATTTAAAAAGAAGGGAATGGGCAATAGTACAGCTCATCCACAGGGGATGTCGCAGTCCTGTCCCCACTAATAGCCATCAATGTACATGAAGTGCCATGTGCACTGGAAGCCATTATAGTGAAAATTGCTTCAGTCATTTAATTGATGGCGTCTCAAAGGCTGGTAAAATACATGGCCGTTTCTGGAACATGCTTAAAATCCCAGAGGAGACCAGGGCTCCCTTTTGCTTAAACAACAACTAATTTTCTCCTGTTTGCTTTAAAATAATGTTGGGCAGATAAGATAGCAACAGCATTTGCATTCAGATTTTAATTGAAATGTTTGTGATTGGAGATGGAAACCTACGTTACGGTGACTACACCGAAATCAATTTGAACTGAAACGGGGGGGCTCTACTTGAGTTTATAATTATAAAGGCAACAGCATGTCATTGTTTGGAATTAAAGCACATTCAGAAATGGAAGATAACTGAATCAAATCATATCACAGACATAATTTAGGGTAGTTCAGTAAATCATATTGTAATGACAATATTCTGCACATTGAAGATGGGAAGTCGTAAGGGAAGTGGAGTTAGGGATATGGTCAAAGTGACAGGAGATATATTTTAAATATAAAAACCTTGACGAGCTGTTCCGGGCATGAACTGATAATGAGAAACAGGAAGAAGGACTCGCTTGATGACAGGTATGAAAAAAATCATCTCTTAACTCAAATAGTGCACTCATGACTGGCATGTGGAATGTTGTGCCAAAGAACAGGAAGAGGAAGTGTTTCCAGAAAGCATCCCGTCATGGATGCCCAAGGATTCCTCTTGGGGCAGCGAGGATGTCTCTCACAACAATGTTCACGCCAGGCTAAATGATACATCACTTGGTTATTTCGGGACATCATTGCTTAGATGTTGGGCAATAAAGAGAGCTTTCAGACAATTCTCAGCTGACAGGCAGGCCAAAGCTGTCAGCGCTATCCTAACTTTGTCATTGCAAGAACTTGTAAAATGCATCTCAGAGGTTTTACTCCGTTCCAAATGCCTGCATTATTCATCACAATATTGATTTGGGCAATTCACTTTCTGAAGGTCTGCTGATTGCTGCATTATGGTTATTTTAGATCAGAGATTCCCAAAAAATGCAGTATTGATTTTTGATATGGAGAACTGTCTCACCCTTCCCAGTATAAACCTTCCCAGTATGAACTCTCTCTCTCTCTCTCTCTCTCTCAAGCTATTAGATTCAAGGGTGATCTGATTATGTGGGTGAAAGATCTACACAGGCAGACAAGGATACTGAACACTACAAATTAGCCTGTCTTTCTATCTTCTGGTATTTTAAAGGGCTGCATTTGGACCCTGTTCCAGCTGACGGGTTTGGTGTTACCACGTATGTCAGCTAATAATGGAATGTGAAATAATTTTTCTAAAAGTTGTCTAAGCCGCAGATTCCCACCAGTAATGTCCAAAGGTAATGGGAAAATGGGGTTACTGGAGCACAATCCGACCAGCAAAGATGAGAGGTCACTGTGCACCCACTCAGAATTCCCTCCAGCTAAAAGGTTACGATTGACCGAATCTGTTTTCTTCTGTTGTAAGAATAATATTGGCGAAGCACAAAAATCATGTTCATTTATGTAATTATGCATACAGCTGTATAAGAGGACTAGAAAACGGGGGGATGGACTGGATGCATTATATAGATCAATTGTCTTGCACGTTGTTGACAAATCCATGTGTAATTTATCCCTGCGAGTAGATGCATTTCACAGTGCTTTCTGGGCTCATTCACCAGAATAATACTGATACAAGCAAGACCAAAATAATCACTAATATACAAGGTTGTAGATATTGAGAGACGTTTGCATAAACCATTCTTGTTGCTATGCAGTTTAACTAATGAATACATCATTAAGTGTTTGAAAAAAGTTTTAAAGAGTAACTATATTACGTATTTTCTTTATGTATATCTATATGTATATGCATTCGAAATGAATCGAGACCTATGATTCTTAGAACAATAAGGATCCATTCAAGACATCTGCCTCTTCAAGAGCACAGAACTCTCTCTGTCACAGCTGTGCCCATTCACATTCCGGCCATGTTCTCTCCCAGTATCATTTACAAGGAAAACTGTACTGGGCAACCAGATCAAACAGCGCCGCCTTAAACAGGAAGCAACAAAGGAGAGAGCGCGAGCAGTGCTTTACGCTAAACCCAGAATGCAAATCCTCTAGCACTGCAAGTCTAAATATTGATTTGACATAAAATACAATTACCACACTAACTAGAGATTGTTTTAATCACTCTTGGATTAGGAGAACATTCCTTTCTTTGTCGTTACACAAAGAAAGGCTCTGCCTGGAACATTACATGGTTTTTACTTTCCAAAAATAAAAAGCACGGGCTCATCTGAGATTACTCTTCACTTGTGCTACCTTATTTAAGATCCCCAATTAAAATGCAAAGAAACCTTCTGAAAGCATTTCATTAATAATTCAACCAGTAGAAAAGATTTTATATTTCTCTCTTAACTGTTGTCTCACTAAATCTGTTATCATGAAATGAAGTCTGCTAGAGTTCACTGAGAGATAAAGGAACCCGACTATTGAGGGAGGGAAGTTAAAAATGCATAAATCTGAGACATGTTCAATGTAGCAAAGCAGCTGCATTTTACTGCATTTGGCCTGGGGGCGGTGGGGGGGGGGTACTGAAAAGCACAGAAATGAGCTTGGGGGCAAATAATATGAAATCACAAAATATATTTTTATTTAGATTTATTTTCTTTGCAGTTGTTTCCTATTGTGAAAATCCGAAACCCAGAATTTTAATAGGAAACATGTGGTGATGAATATGAGCAAAACAGCCTATACAGTGAGTCCCAGTACATTTCCTGAGTAACACCACAAAATCAGAGTGATGGAAAAAAAGTAAGTGTCATGGAGAGGTATAAAATCAAATCACTTAATTTGTAAAATGAAATCTTCCCTCTGCTGCTGTCCATCACTCAGTTTTATTGGTTTGCTCTCTCTTTATTCCCGTTAAACAGCCGGTAGAAGGTTTGTCCAAACCGTCCAATTAACTGAGAGCTGGCATTTCTGACCTCAGGTATTTTCCAGATTTAGCAGATGATCTAAAGACAACCTTTGCAGCCAGAGTTCCTCAACAAATCACCAGTAAAATGTGGTATAAAGGTCCAAGAAAAACTTAGCATGGTGCCTCCAGTTTTTCTGTTGTGTTTTGCAGGTTACGTTTTGTGAAGATAATCGTAATATGATCCTGGATACAAGTGTTGAAATTTCTATATTAAGGGAGACTACTTTATTGTGTTTGGCACCTAGTATATTAGCATTTTCAATATCCTGTACTAATGCAAGCATCAGCACATAAGAATGGAGACCTCTGTAAAGTACAGACGCCGACATTTACTGCAGTAAGCGTAAATGAATTCATTATTCATAATCATTCTTACCTGAGCTCTCAGATGCAATTGTCAAACACTCCAATGTGTTAATGCATAACTTTGTTTAATTAATATCTGTGAGTTAAAAGGTCAATAGAGTCATCTAGGTTGATCTTATTCGAGTGTAAACAGGAATGCATTTATGGGAACTGATTTATCATTATCTCCTAAAATACATTTTGTATTTATTTATGCAATAAGTAGAACAGATCATCTCAGTAAATCTTTCTTTAAGAGTTAAATGCTCTATATATACATGGCATTTGAGATTTTTTGTAGTTACACAGTCAAGAACCAGTTTTTTAAATTAATGCACATGCGTGCTTCATTGAGGACTTTATCTTTAAGCATTTACAGATTGGCACAGATTTGATTCTTTGTTAAGCACCATAAGAATCAGCATGTTAGGTACAGCAGTTACACTATATGCCTAAGGACACAGATAATAATAATATTCCTCCCCCTTGCAGCTGCTTATTGTGTATAGGGCTTATTGCTGGCAGATGGAGGAGATACCAGTCCATCACGGGGCACACACACTGAGGGAAATTTTGAGATGCTCAGTCACCTAAACGCTTGTACTTGGATTGCAGCAGGATAGCAGAATGTACCCTTTGGGAAACCATTAGCTACATGAGGAGAGTATGGATTCAAATGGCCAAACCTGGATGTATACAGCAGTGCGACCTACTAAGGCATAAACAAAATAAACAAACAAACAAATAAATAAATCCATCTATCCATCTCATAACTACTCATCCTGGGCAAGGTCGCAAAAACAAACAAACAAATGAATATAATAAATTTACAAATGCAATGCAATTGCTGTGTAACAGCATGCTGTAACAGCAGGGGTAATCGCATGGGGAAGCTTGGAAGTAGATTTAAACACCAGTCGTGTCGCCTTTTCCCAGATATTTTGTACATTAAGGGAAGCCCAGTAAAAGGAGTGCATCCATGGTGGGCGAGTACCAATATTAACTTGGGGGGGTCATCACGTTTGAGTCATTCAGACAATGACACGAGCCGCACCGCCTTAAAGCATTCTGTAAGTCCCATATGCAAATGGGGTTCAAAGAACTCACACCATATGTGGGGGGGATAAAGGATTGCATTCAGGTTTTAATTTGTATGCTTTCTGGTGTCGCCTGCCGATGTTGACATAGATCATGGAAATGAGATATTGAAGCTCAGCAGGTAGTGCTGCACAAATGCTTTGCACAATTTAAAATGTTCTTTGATGGTGTAGCAATCAGGAATCAGGATGCAGAAGGAGCAAGCATCAGAACCGCACTTCAACACCGCCCCTACAATCCATGAGGTTCCCTTTAATGTGCTGTTTACGCATAACTGCATGCAAATATATTTCTGACATTTATAAATATCGAGCCATCTATCCATATATCTTCCATACTGCTCATCCAGCACAGGGTCTCTGTGATCCTGGAGCCAGTCCCAGGCAGCATAGGGCACCTGGCAGGGGGCATCTTGGACAGGATTTCAGTCCACCGCAGGGCTCACATCCAAACACTGCACATATGTACTCTGGGCAATTTAGCCACACGATTCACTTAATCTGATGCTTTTAGTCTGTAGAAGGACATATATTGTGACTTTAAAATACAGCATTTTAATGAGTCGATCATCAAGAAGTACTTTCCATTGCGCCCCCTACAGTGAGTAAGCGAGAATGTCGCCTGGTGATCCCACTAGCATGTAACATACGTCTCACTTTAGATGTATGTTTTGTGTGGTTCCTCAATGGTGGGAAGAGCTACCATCCACATCCGGCCAACTCTCCCAGGAGCCATCTCAGCTAACGCAGCCTGACACTGACCTGCCATCTCGCTTCATCAGCTGTTCCCTGGATCCTTTCATGTATTTTGTACTGTTCCAGTAGGATGGAAGCACTCGCTGCACTTTCATTTGACGAGCTTTGCTGAGCTTCTAACAATGTTTTGTTTCAGCTCTTGCCTCAGTGTCAGCTTCTGCCTGGTCACTCGCTGGAAGCTCAGCCCAGCGGCTTAGCCGACTCCTCAACGTGCTGCAGGCCTGCGATGTATAATCTGCCTCACTTCTATGTTGCTTAGGAGTGCAGGAGTGCCGAACAAATATACATAATGGCAGGACAAAATTTTAGTTTTAGCTTCTATATATCTGCAGTACATTTAGCATCACTCAAAAACTATTTGTCAGCTAGCAGAATTACCTGTAGGCCCTTGCTGCCTAAATATATCCTTGGAGTAACAGCAAGAACACGGTGAAATCCTGGATGCCCAGAGATGCAAGAGGAGCCAGAGAAAAGGACAAAAAGGGCAGACGGTGAATGTCTGCCAAAGGTCTGCGGGGCTCGGCGGAACCTCACAAATGGGATCCTGAAAAAGGTTACGGCGCAGTGACTCTCACCACGTTTGTCCATTAGGGTGGCTGAGGTGTCAGCAGGGGCAGAAGCCATATAGCGTTAAAAAGACAGGTTTGTATGAGTGACTGTTGATTTTCCACATTCTCTTTGTCAGTCCACTCAAGATGACCCAAAATATTCTAATTACGATCTGTTCCCATCGGTCGCTGAAGCAGCCATGAAGCATATATGCTTCACTGAACCCACAAGTGTACAGCTGTTATCTTTGACTTGTGGCCAAAATAAAATTGGAGCAGAACAGCCTCAAAAAAAAAAAAGCTACGCTTTTTGTTTAAAGCGGTGGATTTTCGGAGGCCATTTAATCTGATTCAAGACTGAGAGGCGACAAACCCCTTTTCTTCCCCACCATTAGAGTCAAAAGGCACACCGACGCCAAGAGAGGAGGCACTGCGTTGCCTAAACCACTTCAGCAAGTGAAACAGTCGGTATACAGGGGGGACGGAGGAAAAAGCCTAAGTGGAGAAATTAGCTATCACATTGGCTGAAATGACATTCCCTTTATTTTGGGAGCCTTCGAAGGGCCTCCACTGCAGAGCGAGCAGGCCAGAGTGATGCGAAGGCCGGAAAAAGGCAAACCTTCTTATTTGACAAGTTATTTGAAGCAAATATTCTATTTATGACTCTCTGTGCTGCAATAAATGACTACCTGTCTGTCACTACTGCTACCCAAGAATAAGCTTCACGCATTTAGATGTCGAAGTCCCTGACAAATTTCTATTTGTGGAAAAAAGATGTACAAATATATATAATGCATATGATAGATAGATAGATAGATAGATAGATAGATAGATAGATAGATAGAGTATATATAAGATAGGAATAAATTTGGTTATATACATTCTAACCTAACATTTTACAAACATCCATTTATTTAATAACCTATTTGAGGAACTATATATCTATAGAGCATCAGTTTTATTTTTTGACATTGCATCATATTACTTGAATGCTATTTTATCTCAGAGCACATTAGTGAAGGAAAGCAGGTGGTGTACGGGTTTAAGGGAAAAGGTCTGCACCTCCCAGGAGTGGTATGCTGTTGTACACAGTCTGAGTAGCTCATAAGAACCACTGCACTCAGTAGAGAAAATATTTCCTTTGTGATGCAGTCAGAAGCAGCGATAAAGAAGATGGTTCTGACCCAATTGCTTAGGAGTGTACTACTAAATCCATCAGGACTAGGCTCACCTTTCCTCTTCTCAGGGGGCTTTTTGTTGTATAACCTTTGGAATCTGGAAAAATAAATTATTCATTAGATGACCCCTGTTACAATTTTCCTTGGTGAAGAGGAATGATGAACATGCAAAATATTCTGCGCTTCCTATAACCCAAATATGTAAGTTTAATCATTAATTACTTACATTTTTTAAATTCAGTATTAATAAATGCAATTCATCTGGACCTTAAATACACACACAGTATATACACACCGATGAGCCAAAACATTACGACCATTCCCATCCATCCATCCATCCATCCATCCATCCATTCCCATGTGAAGCAAATAATGTGGACTATTGTGCAAAAACAGTGCGCGGTAAAGCCTGAGATGTATTAGACAGTAAGTTAACATTCAACCCTCACTGTCAACTGGTTGACAAGGGCCAAATTATTAAGGTCAGTCAACTGGGTAACAGCATCTCCAAAATGGCAAGGCTCGCGGGGTGCTCATGGCCAGACGTACTGACAAACTAACCAATTGGCTACTGTATTTGTATATATATGTATATATATAAGCAAAGCAATAATACACCACTACAAGCCATGTTGAGAATGTTCATTCTGCTTATTGGTCAAATGTATCTGTGGTGGAAGCAAGACAGTAAATACAGAAAGAATGTCCTCTGTCCTGGGCTATGCAGACATTTATGTATTGTTGCCTCAGTTTTTTACTTTCACATGGCACTGTTCAGTCGACCAGTCAAATCCTCTTTCTTTCTGCCATTGACTGAACATTTTGAAAACTTCAAAGTTTTATCAGTTGTTTTTAAGGGCTGACGGATGTAGTCATCTGCCCAGATTTAAAGAAGGCAACGTATCTCGCTGCTAGACCAAGTCAAACCTCTTTTCATTTCTCCTTCTGTGCCTAGCTACAGCTACTGGTTTGCGTGTTCAACCACATCCCAGAATGCAAAGGACACCTGGCTACGGGAGGCGTTTAGCTCGAACCCGTGGAGTACACCTGGAGGTTGGGTTGAACTGAGGTTGGATCACATTCACACCACAAATGAACTGTTCCAAAGTTCATTTGGGACCAGACCGAGATGGTCTGCTTTGGTCGGCACCTGAGTGCGATTACCGTGTTCATACCTGCCCAAACAAAGCACACCACGGGGGAAATCGAACCAAAGTCAGTTTTGATCAGACTAAAAATTGGTGGTGTGAAAACACCCTAAGACACCTCTTGTAATTTGAAAAAGGTGCATTAGGAACATAAAAATTGTATTATAAAAAGTAAATATTAACAAGAGTGTACGTCAGCCATTTTCAAAATGAATCCATAGTGATCTGCATTTACTGTCATGGATCGCGCTGGAGGATCTCCATCGCCATCTCAGCCACGCCCCCCGGGGATTCTGACCTATAGGGTTTCCCGAGGCTTTGCGCCCGGTCGTCTAGTTTTTCTAGTGTTACCGGTTGCTCCGGTCTCGGTCACTCCTCTTCCAGCTGTTCCTAATTGTCCCCGGTTTCGGTGCGCTATATGTGGCAACTCGGGTTTCAGGTCCGTGCGAGATCTTCATGGTGTGCCCTGAGTTCGAGCATTATTTCCTGTGTTTGACTATCGGTACTCTGACTTTTGCTACGTTTCCTGGATTTCAAGTTTCTGCCTGTTCCCCTCAGTACCGACGCCAATCGCCCGACCCCTGCCTGGAAGACCGACTACGACTTTTGGCCCAGCCCCCTGGTTACCTTCGCCATCCGCAGTTTTGGAAGCCTGCAACTGCAAGATCTGGAACACCAGTGTGTGCTTTGAGATCTGCAGACATAGTGTTGCTAGGTCCTAATAAACGGGAATACCCTAAGCAGATTCGCGTCTTCTCGCCTTCTCAACATTTACACTTTGTTACTGTCATTACCAGTGTTCCAGAGTATCTAACTAAAATTATCGACGCTACTAATTTGACTACTTTTTTCATAGCTTATCATTAGTGTAACTATTTTTAAAACACTGTGGCTTTTCCAGTAACTTTTTTTTTTTTTTTTTTTTTTTTTTTTTTTTTACAAATAGCAATGTAGTGTGATAAAATGCTACATCGTTAAAAATATGCTACAGGTCGTCATCGACTTACGCCCTATGCGACTTATGTCTGATCGACTTTCCGACTGTTCTGAGACTGC
>JAAGVU020000035.1:24330099-24347535 GCA_011763525.2 Mormyrus iriodes | reverse complement strand
TAGAGGCGCGTTTGCCTGAGGGTGGTGGGAGGGGGGGGAGTGCCTGCCCCAGTATTCACTTCCCCCTTGACTGCACAATTCACATTTGCACCTGCTGGTTTATTGACAGTTCTTTGGCCTGGCCGTCCCGTAAAAAGACCGTGAGGCCACATAATCAATGTCTTGTTTTGTTATAATTACACTTTATAAAAGAAATGTTCGATGATTTCCAGGACCAGTAAAACACCTTTATTAGAGGAAATATGCCCCTTGACAACATCCTACGACAAAGCAGCACACATCCCTATTTCCCCACTAAGACTGAATGAAAAAATATTTCTCTGCTCCCAAAACACGCGGCTCCAAGTAACTAATTATGCTCTAATAGCTCTTCAATTAGCAAGTGAGCAATAAGGTCGTGCTGTTTACATTCTCAACACAACCCAGGGAGGATGAATGTAATAAATCCTGAAATGGATGGCGTACATTAAACATCACAGCTGACTTCTTTCTTATCCAGAAAAGCAACTACTATCATTTGGAATTCACCTATATCTGAAACTTTTGAAATGACCAAAAAAAAAATAAAAAATCTGAATTACAAACTTTAACAAAGTCGCCACCCATCTTATGCAAAATCTGGCCATATGGCTAAAACGTACATGAACAACTACTTTGTTACGTATGCCTTCTGTTTCCCGGAAATGGGCTGTCTGTCAGTGACGGCATTACATGTTCAGACTATTATAGCCAAAGCAGGCAGGCGGCTTTTGCCTGGAGAGTTCGCGTGTGTGCATTTTAGAGGGAGGTTGGGCCAAAGAAACGTTCAGAGCAACTCTGAATGGAGCATGGAAGTTGGCACAAGAGTCCAGAATGACTATTTCAGAACCAGTCTGATTCACCATGCAAAAAAACATCTGGCCAAAAGCAGCCTTTCGGTCAGATGCAGCACGCTGTTCGCAGACAGTGACACCTCTGACAGCTTATCGAGCGGCTTCAGTCGGCTGAATAACAGCAGACGGCAAGACTGAGGCTGACAGGCATGTAATGTACAGTTGATCATGCCCCGTCATGGATGTGCTACACACACTGATGACCTAACAATTCTCCACCTGTCAAGAAAATGACAAGATAGCAGGATTGCAATGACCTGAAGGACGCATACTAAGGGACTGGGGGGTGGGAAAAGCATTGTCTGATGATGAACATAATGAAGAATCCTGATTCCAGCTGTTTCACGCTGCTAGGAAGACAGGGATATGATGAAAACTGCACGATTCCGCTGGTCCATCCTGCTGGGTGTCAGCAATGTCGGCTGATGGTGATAGTGGCGTGATTGTGTGGAGTGTTTTCATGGCACAAACTGGGTTTCTCAATACAATCAAAACACAACAGGATATCTGAACATCACTGCCAGGCAGATTTTCTTTAGCGGGATACAGCTCCGTGTCCCAAGGCCTAGATTGCGCAGGCCTGCTTCTGGGATCACAACTCGTTAATTCAGCTTACTGCAGTGGCCTGCCCGCTCGACACTTCATAGCCAGTGTGGAGGTGCTGGAGCTGCTCAGTGTAACAATTCACCACCACCTAATCTGAAAGTACAGGAGTCAGGGTGGGCCAACATCCACGTGGTAGACTGCATTGTTGAGATCATGCCCTGACAGATACCAACTGCTCTGAAGGCAAAAGAGGGCTGGGCTTACTGCCTGGGAGATGCACCTCAGTAACAGCAAAGTATTTTAGCACAGTGCTTAAACTGACTTTTCTGCCTTTATCCAACTGTTTATTAAACCAGCTATATGAAGTTGTGATAATTTTATGAAAAGAATTATTTGGTGCATTATGCAACACAGCATGCAACGCAATCTCTTATCTAAACACTTTAAGGTAAATAACAGCCATTTTGTATGCAGGTGTCAATGTAGCAGAAGCAGGTTAAGTTCTAAAACTAAGTTAAGTGCTAACTTATATGGTGTTTGTCACTTTGTGGGGCACACTAACTGGTCTGCGGTTACGCAGCCCCATACTTAGCAAGCTGCGATGCACTCTGTTCTGACACCTTAATATCTTAGCCAGCATTAACTTTATGACCAGTTTGTGCTGCAGCTGCTCTCCTGTGGGATCGGACCAGACGGGCTGGCCTTCACTCCACACACACATCTGTGAGCCTTGGCCGCCCCATGACCCCATCACTGGTTCACCAGTCGGCCTTCCTTGGACCCCTTTTGGTAGTTACTGACCACTGACCCTTGAGAGGTGCCATTATAACAAGATAATCAATGTTATTCACTTCACCAGTGAGTGGTTGTAATGTTATGGTTGATCGGTATGGGCTATACATATTTTCAGTTAATATTATGTAAACTGAACTGAAGACTTGTTAGGCACATGTGTCACAGACCACCAGGCTTGTTAAAGCTACTCGCCTAAACACTCACATCGCTGGCCTGTAGAAAACGTAACAGTAATATAACAGGGATGTTTGGGAAGGGAAAAATCACAATTGTCTGTGCTGACTTGTTCCATCTGTTGCATACACCCTTTGTCTGCCCGTTAGCTTTTATTTAGACAATTATCCTTGTCCAGGGCCCCTATGACCCTTCATGTGCCAAAGTATGCAGTAGTAAATATTATACAGTAGTTTGCCTTTTCCAATCCATAAGAAATAATGCTCTGGTCTGACTGGAAGTCCACGTCATGTGGTTCAGGCCAGGCTTGTCCACAATACTGTTCAGACTCGTCAGAAGTGATGGTCACCAAAGATGACAGTTTGCTGCTGGTCAGGGCGAAATCTCAACACTGTGTGAGATGGACAGCAGCAGGCTGACCTCGCCACTGAACAGCAGAAAAAACCCTAGGTGTCATCACCCTTCAGGTGGTTTCAGGTGCACCGCACAGCTCTCAAAGTTCATACCTACAAAGCCTCAGATCCAGTAAAGCATACCTGACAGCAGCATGAAAGAGTACCTGCATACGTCCCAGAGTACTGCATCCACCTCCAGAAGACTGAGACCAAACAGGTCTGACAGAAGATCTAGTAAATTCCTCCCGGGTGTGAGGCAGAAGTGTAGTCAGCACTGCAGCAGTGTTATCTTAAGGGGTTACCATGAGGTCGAATCAACCGGTGTATAATATTTTAATTAATAACTGGCTAAGTGAAGTTCACAACTGGCACATAGACAGCATATCAAGCAGAGCCAATGTAGGGGGAAAACAGTTATTCTAAAGCATTTGCCCCAATGGACCATTACAGGGTGTGATTAGCTGGCCCAGCAGTCTCAGAGACAGCACTGCACTAGAGGGCAAGTGTTAATGTGGAGCACTTTAACTGGAAATCAAACAGAACTGCTCTCTACGGCCCCTATAATCTTTATCCATATTCTAACCCATTTAAGGGCATGTAGAGACACAAAAAAGACAAATTTCTCCAAAGAGTAACAGCAGCACCATTTACCACACCGGCTAATTTATGCCATGGTTTCTAACTTTGCTTTAGTAACACGTAAACCTTTCAGAAAACGCTTTAGAAAATATTAAAACAAAACTGGTCCAGGCCATAGCTCCAGACAGCCACAAAATGAAAGGCTCACACATATATACCTCAAAAGAACCATCTCAGTCAAGAAGAATAAAATCTGACAGTGTCTCGAATTGCTGCAGCATGGAGGGAAATAGTGCAATTGGGAAAATCATTAGCAATATTAATATCCTTTAATATGAACATTACTAGTCGACATCTGTGGGGCGACTATGAGTGTGGAATAATCCATGCTTTATGTCCCCACCCCAACTACCCCAACAGATCAGCCGTCTCCCTGTGAGCTGTCCGCGGAAAACCGTGTTTAGTCCTTCAGCGACTTCAGCAGCACAGAAATGCCATTTGTCACCATGGCTGAAGGGTGCAAAATTTTGCTGATGGTTTATTGGAAGCACAGCCGGTTTCAGGTACGAAATAACAGCATTCCCTGTGATCACACGCAAGATCCATTAATCTTACAGCCTTGAACGCAGCCAAGGCAAAACGGATAGCGCACTAGTCTCGGAGTAGTACTGACTAATTTGCTGAGCACAGAAGTTGAGAAGCTCACATAAAAAAAAAAAGAATTAATGGCTGCCTGTGGACCGACTCTTGGATTTCAGAGCTGAGTAACGCTGTTCTTCCCACCTGTTAAAAACCATTAGGGATTAATACAAAGAAGAGGAAGGTTAGGAAAGTTTCCAGCATGCACACTCTGTGTTCTGCAGTAGGTGGCTCCTCTCAGCCTCTGATCTCTGGCCAGCAGGGGGCAGTTCCTCTAGTCAGATCAATGTGTTCCTGTCCTTATGGTGAGGAGTGAGATGTAGGGAAAGTGTCCGAACACACCACCCACATCACTCTCTCTGACAGCCAAGCACCCTGTCTGCTTGATAAATCAGCAAACAGGACTCATTACCTATCCACCTGGGGCGCCACTTAAGTACAATCCTCTGAAAGCATAGATTCAGCACATCACACCTGTGATTAGCTACTCCGTGGCTGGACATAACAGGCACACAACAGGGGGAATGTAGACATTTTCTAAATGCCCTACACTTTGTAGTAGGGTGGAACGATTTGGGGAAAATATCCAATTATGATTTTTCTGACAGATTGCAATAGGATCTGCAAAAGGATCAAGCTTCGGTTCAATATGCCGTGAATAATACATTTAAAATATATGAGCCCGCATTACCGCATGAGATACCATCAAAATATTAACTACTCCATATTCTAATGCAAGCATGAGAACTTAAAGGTATGAACGGCTTCCAGCATGGATTTCTCACTTTTTAACTCGTGTGTACATACCTCAAATCCTTAGTGACCTGGCATATACATATTTAAAAAAAAAAAAAAGCCACAAGTGACCATAACTATACAAATTGTTATTGAATACCTCTTTCCTGAACACTACAGTGATCCCTCGTCTATCGCGGGGGTCGCGTTCCAGAACCCGCCGCGAAAGGTGAAAATCTGCGAAGTAAAAACCATGTTTATATGGTTATTTTTTGTATATTTTAAGCCCTTAAAAACCCTTTATATTCTCTTAGATATTAGGTCAGATTCGTTTTGAATGTAATTATGTATGTAAACACACTGTGGTACTACGCACAAATATACGTATCGTATATCATTGAAGAATTATTTAATACGTAAAATGTATTTGTAAACTAATATATTTTAACAAAAAAATTTTATATTTACTATAATATACAGTAATGCACTCGTTTTACTTAGGCAGTTATATTACATATATTATGATTATTCCTTTAATATTAGTATCATATTTCTAAAATACGAACACTGCAGTCATGCGCCATTTGCATTCTGGTGCTCTGATTGGGTAGCTTCTCAGCCATCCGCCAATAGCGTCCAGTGTATGAAATCAACAGTCGTCTTTTATGCGCTGGGGACCGGATATGTCAAACGGAGTGAATTTCAGATGGAGGCGTGGACTGCAACTGAGATGGAACGCAGGGCGTGGATGAGCGGCTGGCAAAGCGGAGGCTGGGTGGATCATCCGGTAGTGGGGAGGAATCTGGTAAAATGGAGGCGGAGTGGACGAGTCTGTCATCGAGGTGGGGTCTGGCGAAGCGGAGGCGGAGTGGACGAGTCTGCAGTCGAAGGTGGAGTCTGAACCGAAGTGGAGGCGGAGTCGAACGCGGACGCAGCCGCTGAAAATCTTACGGCACGTACCACAAACCAACTGAAGAAGCATGTACCAGAAATACAGGCCCATCGTCCACAGAAATCCGTGAACCAGCGAAAAATCCGCGATATATATTTAGATATGCTTGCATATAAAATCTGTAATACAGTGAAGCCGCGAATGTCGAAGCGCAATATAGCGAGGGATCACTGTATATCAAATTTTTTTGCACCGTGAACGTAACGTTTTCCTTGCTTTTCATGTGTTTGTTGTTTGTGGGTGTATATGCTGTCGCCTTGGGCCAATTCTGAATGGTGAGCATGACTGTCACACAAGGACGGCGGCATGAATTTGTAAAACTGTTCTCACGAGAGTTTTAATCCTTGGGTCAGACATACTGTATACCGTGAATCCTAAATCGCAGCCGTTGCGAAGTGCTAATTGCATCGATTGAAATCGATAAACCATTCAGTCGTACTTTGTAGCAACTATGGCTCGCACCACGTCATTTCAACTTTTTCAAAATAACTGCACAAGGCTGAGTGGAGGAGTACAACTGTGCAGGTACAATTTGTAAACCCACCATGGGGGGGGGGACTAGAACAGAGAAAAATCCACGTTTTACCTCATTTTTTTTATACACTCAGTGATGCAAGGCAATTAAGTCATCTTTGATTACATCATAATGAGGGTGCACCATAATTCCTTGGCAGGGTCACTTGTCTAGCTGGAAATCAGGGTATGAATTAAAGGAGGTCGAGGAGAGGTCCAAGAAACCCAGTACGTAAACTGACAAATTGTATTCCAGGAATATCTTTTAAACAGCTGTACCTGCTGATTCCTCACAAAGTATCTTTAATATTTTCATTGTTTTATTAGATGCTCCAATATTTATCTACAGTGGATTGCGTTGTTTTCATGGTATTGATTTACCATTTGTCAAAAAATGTTAAAAGATGAAGAAGGCTCTCAGCTGATGAAAATGGAAACTCACATACTAATTCATGGCTGAATATATGCATATATGTTTCTTAGCATTAAAATGATATTTCCTGTTTCGTTTTCCACCAATCTCTTGCTGGAACGTAGCTTCAGCACAGCAGTCTGCAGAAGCATCGGGGGAGTTTCTCAGAGACACTGAACGAGCGCTAAAAAGCCTACAGACAAAATCACGGCTGCCATTTCAGAGTAAGGAGACTTGAAAGTGGAAAGCTGTCACTAAGTCCCAGGAGACAAGGGGCAAAACACTGACTGTGCTCCTTATCCAGTTTGGCTGCGGGGACGTTGAGCACACACAAAAAGCATTTATTCAAATTTCTGCACACATGATCTCCAAACACTTCAAGCAGAGAAACCATGTGGGTACTCCTGAAAGAAGCCGTAAAGAATGCTCCTTAAGGAAGCCTCGTGTCAGTAACGTTCTGAGATCCTACAGGGTGACACTTTCAATACCGCACAGATCTTGCTTTGCTTACTGACATGACTGTTCAACATGTCACTGAAGTGAACAGCAATCCCCAGCAGTGCTTAACAAACCTGAGAGAGCCTGTCTGATTTAGTGAGATCTCATTGGTTGTTCTGCAGGCACCATTGAATCAAACGTGCAGTTGAAATTGTGTTATCGTTTCTAATTAAAATACTGAAACTAATACGGATACTCATTTCACTTTTTGGATGAATTTACCCCAAAATGCTTCTACTAAGTGGTTTTCAGTCATAAAAGGTAAAACGAATGCTGCACACCTTCCAATCGGTTATCTTGTACAGCGTCATGGTGCAGATATTTCTCTCACTGACACACGCACATCTCTCCCACAACCATCAAACACACATGACACATTATAATGGATTTAGAATGCAAAAGAATTCCTTATACTGAAAACTATGCTCCACAATGCAGGTGTGTTTTATATTTCACAAACTGAATTGCCGGCCAACGTATCCTGGAACATTTCAATGCCCTGGTCAAATGGGAGAAATCACAGTCAAATGTTATCTGTATATTATAACTGAACTTAAAAACAACCAGTAGGCAGGCTATAAAAACATAAGTGACATTATCAAGGTGTGTAGATTTATACCAATTTTTCATTGTTAAGTAGGCTATTTCAAATAAGTCCTGTCGATACTCATGTGCAAACAAACGAATGGCATCAGCGATCACAGATCCATCCTCGTTATTGTCTTTAGACCTGCTTGGTTTCAGAAAACGCTTTTTAAGGTTTACTTGTTTGGCCATGTCTGATCTATATATAATGGAGGCAAATTTTAGAGATTCTATATGAAATGCTGACTTTTGTTATATATTGCCGTATTATGTTATTCACATTTCTTAAGTATTTATTTTAATATTAAATTTATTTATTTATTTAACTTTGTTAAAATATCAACACAGACACACAGTGCGTCATGGTGTAACCGCGCGCGGCATTCAGCTCCCCAGTGCTTATAGTGCATCTTCACTGCTGAACTGCAAGGCAATAAATCATTTAGGGCAATTTTGCTTCCCAAAAACCAGTTATTGTCCTTGTGCTGCACCTTGATGCGTATCAAATCTCTTCACAAACCTAAGTGGATCACATTTGAACCCCTGACCTCACTTTTGTGTTATCCGTGTGTACGAATTTCCACACTCAAGGCAAATGTATTTGCTTGATAAAAATGCATTCCAAGACCCCAGTGCAGTATTTTTACTTTTATTATTCAAAATCTTTGCTATGATCCTCACCTTCCTCTGACCAAATCTTACCCTGCATCTCGCTTTGATTAAAACAGGCCATTGCCTTTAAGGTGTCCTGTCACTTTTTGTTTGTGTCACCTACATGTGCCGATGCACTAGCCATGCAATGACTGGAGCTACAGTCCAATGAAGCCATCAGCCTGCCAATATCTTACGCAGATGAGACGTGATTGATAAATCTTGCCTACCTTGAGTTTTCAGCTGACGGGAAAAATGGCGCCAAGTTCTGCTGTTACTGGCATTTGTCATAAATCAGCTGCAATTTCATCAATCAGAGAGTCTCTGTCAGTCTCCCTCACTCCATCTGCTTTTGCTTCATTCTCAAAGCTTTGCAGTGTACACTGAAGATCCATGAGCAATTCCTGATCTTTATATAAACACACCATTCTTTCATTTTTCACTCCCTAATAAATAGGACACATTCGCTACTGAGAAATTCCTGAAAAACAAGGGTCAAGGCCTTTCATGTTCCCATTCCTATATGCAAATATAAGTTTACAGAAAAGTGTAAACTTCACCTGGTGAAAATTTAGAGACATTCTTGAATCTGTAGACACTCCTTTAACACTTCAAGTCAATAATTATAATTCATTCATTTTCAGATACTGAATGCTGAATAATCAATATTTTACACAAAAGCAAAATATCACCTATGATTATTCACACTCTCTGTAAGATCTATAACAAAAAAATAAACGATCCCCAAATAACCTAGACCAGTGCTAGATTTAAGACACACATGCTTTGCTTTGCTACAGCTACACCATCACAATGCTGTTATTACGCTATAAAAGATTATGTCAGTTGTTTGTCTCCCTCATAAATTAGTTTTTTGGGCCAAGGAATTAGAACAGGATTAGCAAGAAGTGATGGTTAAATGACAGGAGTGAAGCCAGAGAGCCTGTATAGGCTGACAATGTGTTCTATTTCAGTTGCACAGTGGGTTCGATTTAGGCTTTTTCCCCTTTTTTCCCATCCCCACGCTGCCAGGAAAAGATCAGAGAGAGGCCTCTCTCCATGATCTATTTTCAGTACTCATCATCTCCCATTTTACACACGAAAGTCAAGCAATTAGCCTTTAAAGGAGTTCTGGTGAAGAATACTGTTTTTCCTGTTCCTGGGCTTCCTCACTCGCTTTATACCCTCAAATAAAGACTTAAGAACTAGGATTTCAGTCAGAATAACCATGACAGTTTACACAGGACAGCCTGTCGCTGCTGAACTGCACTGCAGTTCCAGTTTGATAAGCCATATAACCCCGATATTCATGCGAAAACTGCTTTACAGTCTTCATGGTATATTGTGAGATTATTACAGATACAAGCAAACTCTAGCAGGAGATAAAACATGTGTAAAAGCCGTCTGGACTAAGGCTTACAGCACACACACACACACACTCATCTGGACTTTTTCACAATCTTGTCATTCGAATTCTATTTGAGCAACATCAAAATGTCACATCACTAAGTATAAGGCTATGACACCTTTACCTTTTTCTATAACTTGCATGGGAGTTTTTTTTTTGAGATATCAAGAGGCAAATCACAGTACAATGTAACAAGGGGAGGCCCCACTTTTCCATTGTTCATTGCGGAGATACTAGTGCGTGATCTAAAGATTCTCTGCAAGGAAGATTAACAGCTTCTCCTGCTTTATTACAAGGAATTTAGCTCTGATTAATTTTACTCTTAATGAGCAAAAACTGCCTTTAAGTACTAAATGTGCGATCATAAAGGACGAGTCATATGGCACGCAGCAGAGTCTCCTGGATGACCTACAACAAGGCAGGCCTTAAAAATTACAGTCTGCATACAGACAGGCCTTAAACGTTAACGTCGGCATAAAAACAGACTTTTTCCATGAAAACAACAACAAAACAGTCTGTGACATTCACATACAGTAATATGTCTGCTCAATCCAACAATATCTTTAACTGGCTTTGCAAGTACAATAATAAAATTAAAAAACACACAAAGAGACTTTCATTATCTCAGTTTACTTTGCATGACCTGGCAGTTTCTGTTTGGGCCATTCTGAGGAACCTGGGACTTACACCGCTTAATGGTTCCCAGTACAGCTATAGGCCTCCCGCCTATTTGCTCATTTGTACCTAATGATGAAATAAACAGACAACAATAATTTCCTACTTGCAAATGGGAAACTTATTACTAACGCAGATATTATTGTTTGTGCATAATAATTGAATGTGATACCTGTGGGTATTGCATGGCACCTCAGCTGTATAGTTTTTCACCACCAGTGCTTATTTATACAGCTCCACTTGTTCTAGAAACTAAGGTCCATCAGCCCATCTCCCTACGCACACGGATATTTAATTTAGGAATGAGGTTTAATAAACAGTGACCACAATAACTTGATAATGAAAATAATGACTTTTCAGCTCATACTTACTGTGGCACTAAATTTGGCATGATGAAGCCCTGCCAGGTTTCAGCATAGTGGCAGAGACAGACAAATGAAGTGTGAATATAAATCATTATATAAATGTAATATAAATATGCAATATAAAGCAGCAGCTAACTTCCAACAGTTCACATGAGTTGAACAAGTACAAAACAATTTAGAGTTTAGGGAAAACTATAACCGGAACCATTTAAATCATATTACCTTTACAGAAATGCACAAATTAATGGTACTATACTTGTGGTATTAATGGTACTATACTTGTTTACATTTCTTATTTTCTATCAATATTTAAGCCAGGTTGCTTATTACTTTGTTCTTCAGCAAAATTTATACAACTCCTCCTGTTAATTTGCAGCTAAGCCTATGGCATCTTTTAGCTTAAACGGCAATAGCCACGAGCTCGCTAGCTGCCTTCCCTTGACACTCCGACATGGTTCCAGGAAGCAGGAAGGTGGGGCTTGGGGGACAGGACACACTAGCAGAGATCTGATTAAAACTCTTCTCAGAGGGATCTGCTGCCAGCCGCAGCCATCTCATCTGGCCTGCCTCTTGCACAGGTGTGGTGGCAGCACTGTGCTTTTTGGGAACGTTGGGTTGGCAGTTAGTGCAGAACAGCCAGCGCTGACATTGAGAAAGCTCCATTTATGTGCACTGACTGTACGTGGGCACATGCCACACTGGCTAAGGAGGAAAGGGGAGCGGGGGGCACGATGGCCACTCTTGTCATTTTATACTCCTCTGCACATCCACCTCTTTTGAACCTGCCATTGACTTTAAGAGGCTGTCACCATGGAAACAAAGAATTGGGGGGGGGACCTTTTGAACCATTACATTGAACTCAGATTAGCCACATAATAAATAAGTTGTTATCTGAATACTGTTTAAGTACAGTTACTGCCATACCCTGTTATGTTTTACTTTATTCAATAGCATTGTAATCTTATTTTCTGCATTTGCAAATAATTGTCAACAACAGCGTTTCAGCATGCATTTCTTTCACCATCTCCTTTCCATGATCCCAGGTCACTGCCATTATCATATTCAGTCCAGTCATTCCCTCACCTGACTACAGATAATGCAGACTTTGATTCGGCGTAAAAACTCATTTGAAGCCTGTAACAGGTGTGGAGGTTCTTTGAATAATTCACACTGAAAGGAAATGCAGTAAATCTCGTTTCTCTCAAAAAAGGCGCAGCAGTTACATTGATAAGATTAGTGTGCAGAATGCGAGAGGGCCATATCATCCCACCATGCAAAGATAAGCCGACTGTAAAATTCAATTAAAGCAACTGCAGATTATTAATCTCAGAAAAGTAGCCCCAACAATGTTAACTTACTTTATCCTGGACTTAAACAAATACAAACCTCTAACTACTTCCAGAAGCCAGAGCATTTGCGTCTGTGCTGTGCTATGAGAGGGAAGAACAGCCATTTCACGCGGGCTGCTATGCAACGGTCCAAAGTTACTCATCCATGATGTGAACAGCTTCGTGCCGGTTCCATAAAAAGAAAATATAACTATAGAATTCATAGATCATGCTTATCACTTCACAAGCTGTTCTGTAGATAAAATCTGTCTACTGAGTTATACAACTATCAAACAGAAACTGGTGTGGAATCAATAAAAGGCAGAGGAATCAGATTATCTGCTTGCCTGAAGCCTGGCTTCAGTTTGTGAAAAGATTCACTGCGATTCTCCTTTCCAGCTCCCTTCTCTCAGAGCTCACCTGCCTTTATGATCAGATGGCCAGGCATCCGTTCTCGTTGATCTGCTCAGATACTAGACATTCATAACAATGCACGTACTTGTTTTTCCAGCTGAAAAATGGCAGCACACAAAAACCAACAAATATCATCAAGTGTGACTATTTAGACCGGAATCAACTCGACAGATCCAGATCATGTCCATTGACTTTCACAGCATCTATCACTATAAAATTAAAAGCTAAGCAGAAGCTCTAACCCCCAGGCGAGGTCCTACACTGTATCATCACTGAACAGCTATGCAGCATAACATCACAATAAAATAGCAGGACCTATTTTCTTTAGGTTTTTTTTTAATATAGTATGCAATGTAAGCTTTTATGAATTCATCTTAAACATGCTGACCCCACCCATGCTGGCAGAGGTTTTCCTAACATGATCTACACCACATTTTATCAACCAAGGTGGCTCCAGAGACCAATATTTGATGGACATGAACTGATGTGACAGTGAGAAACTGCAAACTCTTCCTTCAGTTAAGGACTAAGTAAAAACCAGTATGACAGAAGCATGTCAACTCATTCCCCAGAAATGAGAGGCACATACCAATGCCAGCAGTAGACTGGCAACTCAGTGGATTCATGGCCTATTTCATGTTAATTTGTTCAAAATGAACAGCAATGATGAAAATCCAAGAGATCCCATATAAAATGCAAGGCCAATTATGTTGAGCAAAGAGAAGGCTTTTCCTACAAAGGTGATAATAGCTTTTTCATGTCTTTAATGAGGCATATTTGGAATGCTTGAAGGATTTCTGCAAACCGATATAATCGCCTGTACAAACGGAGGTACTTGATAGAGCACCACCTATTTTACACCACAGCATCCAGAAAATTCTGCCCTGTGATCAAAATGCAATTTTGACTGTGGTCATGACTTGGTCATCAGTAAATATAACATTCCCACTACAGAATATTTAGAACTAAACGTATGGATGTGTTTTGGATTAGTTGTGTAAAATCATATCCAATTATTTAATGTGGGATAATATAATGTATTACCTATAGCCACGTTTTTCAAATCTAGGAAAAGATATCCGTTTCTATAGGCCCACGTACCAACGCTCATTAGTCTTAGACTTTGCAGAAACCAGAGAAAATAACAGTCTAAAGTATTGTAAAAAAAAAAAAAAAATGAATATTCAGTAATTCTGGGCTTTACTTAATTAGATCACCATCGTAATAATATCCTGCTCAACTCCTGCATTTCAAGGCAGAGTTTCCGTTTGGTAGCAACAGGTCAAAAATTGTGCATCAGACACTGGTATTTTTTCCTTGTGAAACATTAAAACTGACAAGAGCATAAAACAGACAAAATCCTCCTGACCGGCCACGTATAAGTCGCCAAGGCTCAGGGTTTCATGCTGAACACATACTTACTGCCTTTCTCCATTAAAAGTGCCCAGCATTACCCTGCATTTCACTTTAATTTAATTCTGCTTCATGCAACTTCTCTGCTATAACAGCCCTTTAAAAATGAACAGACGTTTGCAGATATAATCTGTCACTCTAATGAAAAGTACACAGGCTGTATGTGATGTGTGGAAGATGTATTGTAGAAAAATACAAATATATCAAAAGTTTTGACAGTCAAACTTTGAGAACAATGACATGTCACATCAATTAAAAGAGTTTGGAAGACAGATGCTGATTGCCCATTTTAGGCTGTGAATTGCACACAGACCCAATGACAGGTTCTGCTGCTATATCAGCTCCTACAAATAATTACACACTACAGACATTACATACATCACCACACACACACACATGTATATATATGTGTGTGTATATATATACACACACACACACACACACACACACACACACACACACAAACGTGCACATAATCGCCCACATACACACACAAATAAATAATTATATATATACACACACACACACACACACACACACACTAAACATCCATATTCCTTGATTAAATGAACAAAGAAAAAAAAAAACAAGAAGAATAATCTAATCTCGGCACACAGTTATGAAATGACAATCACACACTAATGTTTGACGTAAACTATACTAAACAGTCCAAAGGCGTATTACTTGGATAGCAGTGAAGGGTTTATCTTTTCTTTCAAAATGCTGCTATACCAAACTGTCACCACATGATCCAGAAACACCTGCCGAAACGATTTTGAGTGCCGGCACTGTGACAGGGACAAATAATAACTGTGCAATAACACCTACATTTATCCAAGCGGCAGTCGTTCAACTCCCATGAAAATCATGCTGACTGAGCAGTCTGCAAACAAACCTGTGCTTCTCTGTGCGTCTCTGTGCCCCATGCTTCTACTTTACATGTGTTGCTGTCCCTGCTTTCACATTATATGCTTTCTTGTGTCCCTCTGCTCCTATTGTATGGTTCATCGCGTCCCAGTCCATTGCAGGGTTAACGGATCGTCCTCAGATTGTATGCTTAACTCTATCCCTGTACTTACACGGCAGAACTTTCTTCTCCAATCAGTCAGAGAGGCAAGCATTTCTTTACTTTTAAAGAGGTGAGAAGGCAGCACTAGTCCAAAGAGCAATTTAAGTATCAATCACACAGTGCAGCAATGCACTGGAAATGGTCCCTCCGAGTCCTTTACATAGTCTTATTTCACGTGCAAGAAACTAACAACACTTTATAACTATACCATTTCCCAAAATTCAAGTCACTGCTGTCTGGAAGTTTTGGCAGCTTAAAGGTCAAATATTTAATTCCTGTCATGCAGCTACAACAGTGAGTCCTGACATTAGTCTTGCAAAAGGCCAGAAAGTCAGCTTGTAATATAGAATATTTTCCACCTCTGCTTTCTATATTTATATGCCCACTAATTCAAAGTTACACTGGTGCACAAATGCGGCAATTCAAAATTAAAAATTATACTACAAAGCTGTTGAATTCTCAAATCTGGTTGGTCAGAAGGGTGTTGATAAATTTTCTATAATTGCACAGGTAGTGTCAGTCAGGTTAATTACAGTAGTAAATCAATGCACTGTTAAAATGAGCATATATATGTGTTTAATAGTAATTCTACTAATATCTGCAATTTTGGTACAAAAACATGAAAATGCCGTCTTCAGGTACAAATGTGTAAGTGAAACGTGTAGTAAGCAAGGTATAAGCGGGGTACCACATTATTTGCTATTAAACACAGAGAGAACGTTTTCTGTGAGGCACTGGCCAGAGGTCAGACCTTTCCTTGCTCAGTCAGTTATTTGGGCTGTATTGTTTGAGAACTAAGTATTTTCATTCCATGGAAATAATTTCAGGAAGAATTATTCTAAAAAACTTAAATTATGTCTTTTACACTTTAATGATCTGCATCTAAAACAGATATAAAAGATTTTATTGAAAAAGGAACACTGTGTGCCCCCCCCCAACACACACATAAAGGTAATATCAAAAAGGCATTACTGATGGGTTACAATTAAGCTCAGTGCTGTCATCCTGCTCTTGTGAATTCCACTTGGACTACAAGAAACTGACTGATAAAGGCCATTCCTTATTAAGATTAGCTTTGTTTAGTCCTTTCTGGCAATCATTACAATATTTCCAAATGCGGATCTTGTAAGGGACTTACCTTTTCAAGGGAGGATATGAAGAACAAGTAACAACCTTGGAGATCAGTTACTCACAGATAAAGACCACTTACCCAATTAAGTAAGCAAATGTAGAAAAAAAATAAATCACAATTATATTGTCCCGATCAGACTGAAATTCTCTGGAATGGAAGCTTTGCATTGAGGAAATTTACATACAATTCATGCTGTTTTGGATGTGAAATTTGTTCACAGGAAAATGATTGCTTTGCGATAATATGCAATGCTAAAGATATGAGGAAGCGTAAATGCGGTAGCTGGGGTGAGAGATGTAGCGCAGCTGTAAATGCATTGCTGTATGCGTAGAAAGCCAAGCAGGCCCTTCCTTTCCTTAGAAGCAGCAGCATTGGTTAGCCCAGAAATCATGCCCTGGAAATCACCCTCCCTTCAGAGACGCTGCCCAGCAGCTTGAATACACCGTGCCCTTCATTTATTTTTGCTGCTGGACATCTGAGTACAACCTACAATGACAGTCATGTCATTGTGATGGATCATATATATTTCTCCAGCATAATATTAGACATCCCAGAATTCCTCACAAGTCATCCCACAATAGAATGCTTTCCATGCCATCAGTGCCATCCTTGATGTAGGCTGATAAATGTACACAAATGTATTAACATACACTACATTGGAGGGTTCTGCAGTAAAGGCAATAACTGAAATAACATTATGAATATTTGTCAGTGCCTCAGCGAGTGGAATACGGTGTCCCCATTGGTACAAAAAGTGCTGCAGCGTGTCTACTGCTAATACAACCATTACAATTTATATATTACTGAATAAAGCAAGGAAATTAAATTCAACATTGTTACTTATGCAATGTATATTCTTGCATGAAAACACACCATATAACAGTTTGCCCTGCACTTTCTAAGTACATTGTATTAAACTGTATTTAATAAGATCAGTTACATTTTACAGGTACTGTTGGAGTGAAAATCATTTCATTAGAAGGGAGCACGCAGTATCCACGGTACATCGATGTTAATCATCCAGAGTTTGAATTCTGCTCTACATGGTGGAGCAAAAAATGAAAATGTAATTCTTTCTCCTGGCTGCCACTGTTATTGTCAAGCAATGGCTGTCATCTGTAAGATTATTCAAATTTATGTGGCAGACATGAGTCAAGCTGAAATATTAAATAATCTGATTGCCGGGGGGGGGGGGGGGGGGGGGGGTTAGTCGGAAGATGGGCAAAGCTTCACGAAACAAAAACGGAGGGAGGGAGGCAACGCCCGGCGAAGTGTTAGCTTGTTTT
>JAAGVU020000035.1:24302321-24326159 GCA_011763525.2 Mormyrus iriodes | reverse complement strand
ACAGAACCAGAGACGAGATACAGACCCACCACAGACACAGGAAGAACATGTAAGCTCTGCACACACAGAACCAGAGACGAGATACAGACCCACCACAGACACAGGAAGAACATGTAAGCTCTGCACACACAGAACCAGAGATAGAAAGACAACATACAAACCACCAGCCTCTGGAGGTGTGAGGCTGTGCTGTTGTTCATTGTGGCCATGTGTAATATAACCCAGCATAAGCCAATGACAGTCGACATAGGTGATATGTCAACTTGAAACAGGAGTTCCCAATGTCAGCTACATAAGCTGGAATGAACCTTTATAAATACTTTTGTCAAGATATGTCAGCTGTCATGAAGGACATATGTTGGTGTCATGTACCCTTTCCCAGAGGACCTTTAAGTAAAGTGTTACTGAATATTTTTATGACAGAAAGAAGTGTGAGATTTACACTAGTGTGAGGTTAGCGTGTCATGCTTCACATGACAATCACTTACAGATAATGCCACTACTCAATACTAGAGAGTCGTGGTCCTGGCACTGGCCATATCTCAAAGAGCTGACTTGAGACAGATGCTGACAGAAACCCAGCCATTACTTCACATTACTTTACTGGGTGTTCAATGAAGCTATTAAGAGCAAGAGAGAGCTGAAATGAAATCAAGGACAACTACATCCTTTCCTGACATATTACGTGCAACAAGAAAGTATTTTGGGCTGGGAAGGACACCCACTACTAAAGATATTCATTCAAGGATATAACCCAGTGAGCATCTTAATATGTACATCTTTTCCCCATTACTGATCACAGAGAAAACACAGCCCATGACCCTTTGGCTCAGCGTAATGCAGGGCAAACAGCTTCTTAATCTGTAAGCTGCTGTCCAAAGTGAGACTGATGTTCCTTTTACCATATAAACAGATGAAGATTGCAAACCCGAAGATGTATACAAGCATGTATGCAAGTTATGCCACCTAACAATGACAAATGGGGCAAGCACCACAAATTTAGCTAAACATGTAAAGGACTGACACACGATGCAATAGAAAATGTTTCAAGAGATAGGTAAGTTATTCCTGAATTAAATATTAATCTGTATGAGCCTGTTATGGTTGAAGAGATCTGATGTGCATTTTTTTCTGTGTTAAAACATCTTTTGTAGTCTGTTAAATATTTCCACATTAACACAACAGTCTGCAATTATTTTTTACCTGTGGGATGTATTCGACTCAAGAGTATCTTGAGGTCGAGCTCATTAGCGTTGATCATTTGGAAACAAACTTTTAGAGTTAAGCAATTGTTAGGAGTGTAAACACTTTGAGACAACAAAGAAGGCATGTAAGAGTAATGTAAGGCAATATTAATGGCACAGTACGCATTGTGTCAGTAATGTGATGTGAATCATTTGCAGGAATGTTTTTTGCTCCGCATCATGTTCGAGTTTCTGCGATCTTTCAGCAAGCTCCAAAAATACTTGCGTTTAATTACTCGTGGCCAACTCTTGAATAACCGGAACTGCAAATGTCAAGTCTACGGATGTGAATGGGGTTACTATATATATGTTCTGTTATGCGTTGATAATAATATAAAGTAATCTCATTTTTAGTAGTGTTTATTTACTGCTCGGGAACATCTCTAAGAAAGAATACAGAACAATTAAAACTTGTGATGCACCGCCTGACAATGCAGTGTAAAAGGATTTTTTTAGATCGTGACATGAGTTTACAAAAGGTTGTAAAGCTTTTACTGCAGTTTTTATTCAGTTACATTATACACTGTTTATTGAGTATTGAAAATGGTACTGACATTTCAGTACCTTTCTCGGTATACTATTGACTGAAGTTTGAAATTTTGGTATCGTAAACATTAATTCTGGAATTTGTTTAACTTTAAATACTTTGTATAGAGAATGAAGGAAATATGTGGTCCAATGAAAATAAGGAAAAAATAAAGTGTGAAAATGAGTGATAACTGTTGCCTGAGGTAAACCAAGGAGATCAGTAGAATCCAATGGGGAAATAATTTTGTGCCAAGTTAATCAAAGAACAGTTATTTAGGGAAGGTATTTTGTCAGACAGACATACTCAGCAGAGATGTAAGATGACCTGGAGGAGACATACATTATATGTCACTGCTGTGACGAGTTACTCCTATATAAGAGTCTTACTTTATGCACACAGATATACTGTTTTTTGGTAAATAGAACAGTCTTGTTAAAAGTAACGACATTTCTTGTGCATAGCAATATCTTGAAATTATGTTAAGATTTTAAGGTTTTTTTAAGATTCACAATACATCAGCTATGCCAATACTTCAAATTCACAATTTCCATCAATTTAAAAAAATACGTTTTAACAAGTATAACTAGTTCACAATGTTGATAAGTTATTTTCCTATTGAATGCCTTGACTTTTGAAGAGATATAAGAAAGATACATTTGCACTTATAGCAGTCTCTGAAAAACTTCATGCAGCTCATTCTGCCAACCTGTCCTCAGTCCTAATTCTTCTGGACCTGTCTGCGGTATTCAAAACAGTCAACCATCTGATCCTCCATGAGAATCTCTCCAACCTTGGGATAGTAGAAACAGCATGGAAATGGTTTGCGTCCTATCTTGATGGCTGAACATTTCAGGTAGCATGGGTAGGCTCCCAGTCGGCTCCACGGAGACTGGCCACAGGTGTTCCCCAAGGTTCAGTCCTTGGACCCCTACTCTTTTCCCTATAGACTGGTTCCCCTTGGAGAGGTTATAACCTCACACGGCTTCTCCTACCACTGTTATGCAGATGACACCCAACTCATTCTCTCGTTTCCACCTGATTACCTCCACGTTTCAAATTGCATCTCTGACTGCCTGGCTGACATTTCTTGGATGATGTCCCACCACCTGAAGTTGAATCCCAGTAAGACTGAGCTTCTGTACATCAGTAGGAATCCATCTCCAACTCATGACCTTGCCATTTCTTTTGAGAGCTCTCTTATTGTCCCCTCAAAGGCGGCAAGAAATCTTGGTGTCACTTCGGATAATGAACGCTCATTCCCCTCTCACATTAGCAACCTTTCCAGGTCTTGTAGATATCTTCTCCACAACATTAGAAGGATTCGTCCCTTTTTCACCACAGACACCACACAGTTACTTGTCCAATCACTAGTCATCTCCAAGTTGGACTACTGCAATTCCTTACTGGCTGGACTTCCACTAAAAGCAATTAAACCACTTCAACTGATTAAGAATGCAGTGGCACGACTTGTCTACAATGTCCTTAGGATCTCACATACCACACCTTTACTTCGGGACCTGCATTGGCTCCCTGTGGCTGCCCGCATTAGGTTCAAAACCTTAACACTTGCCTTCAAAGCCAAAAATGGAAGTGCACCCCCTTACCTATCAGCACTAATCAAGCATCGCGTTACTTCTCATCCTCTTAGTGACAAGCACCGCTCAACTTGAGCAACCGTTACTGAAAGGAAAATGTACATCAAGACTCTTCAGTTTTGGCTCCCCAGTGATGGAATGAACTTCCTCTTGCCATCAAAATGGCAGAGTCCCTTCCTGTCTTCAAACGCCGTCTGAAGACGCACCTCTTCAAGAAACACCTTGGATGCTAACCAGCTTATATATAAATGTTATGTTTATATTATATTAAAAAAAAACAAAAAAAAAACACTACTAACACATTCTCTTCTCTTCACTAATGTTCTCTTTTCAACAGGGTTTTTAGGTGCGTGACCAAGCTGGCAGCGACTTAGTTGACTGACACTTGTTATCCAAGTCTGGCTTTACAAGATTGAAGAAAAGTCAAGGACTACTGAGCACTGTTGTACATCGCTCTGGATAAAAGCGTCTGCTAAATGCTGTACATGTAAATGTAAACATTTTGTTCGTTCTGAATATCTATTGTCACCTGTCTTTATACTAAAACCTGCATCACACAAAGTGAAATGCTTGGTGCATTTAACTTTTAAAGTATAAAAAATAGAATAGCGGTGAGGAAACTGCCCACCAATATGTATTTTATACATCCTTGGTCTTAAGTGTTGTAATTGATCATTTAAATATATCAGCTGTGAAGAATTAGAAGTTCAATGTGATTTTGCCTGGTGCTGGATTAAACTTTAAAACAATTTTTTAAAACATTTTAAGTTAGTTTGCAAGACCTAGTTATTAAATGCGAGTGAAAGGACATCTATTTATAGTGAATAAAACATGAAAAAGCAATTTCTTACATTAGAAATGTAGTCACACTTCAAAAGATTATCCATGCAACAGATGTTAACACATAATGTGCCATTTATAATTAGCCTCTTGTTTAATGCAGTGCTGAGACCTACTTCCTAATCTGCATTAAAGAATAAGTGTTCCTGAACTTGACAATATGGCTGATTTGGCATTAATGATGGTGTTCGAAGGTGAGAGGGCTGCATGTAGGATATTTTCCACGGAGTAGCCCCCAGGACCTCAGCGGAGGAATTCAAGATTCCCCTCAGCGAACACTTGATTCAGGGCAATAAATACTGAATAATGCCAAGGTGTTATCGACAGGGCCTTCAACACACGTAACTGATGTCCTACTTTCAAATTCAGTTTGGTCCTGTGCCTTATTAAAAAGGTCTACATTGTGTCTCTCCTGCTAGAACAAACAAACAAGCACAAATACCACCCCCCCATTTTGTAAGGTTATAATTTCGTTTCTGCTCTGGCTACATCTGTGTGAAGATTGCATGTTCATAATGTGGGACTTCCTCCAGGTACTACGGTGAATTGCTAAGGTGGATTGGAGTTGCCAAATTGTCCATAGGTGTTTATGTGCGTGTGAGTGGTGTGTGAGTGTGCCCTGCAATGGGTTGGCGCCCCATTCTGGGTTTTTCCCCGTCTGGAGCCCATAGCTTCCAGGATAGGCTCCGCACCCCACAACCCAGAATAGGGCAAGCGGTGTCAGAAAATGGATGGATGGATAAAAATGTAACATGTTACAATAATTAAAACATGTGCATTAAAACAAGTCATGTAACATTCTGATGAGACACACACCAACTTATAACAAAAATGACAGGTATCCTTGGTAGCCAAGGAATGTGGATGACCAAAAATATGATTAGAACTACTTGCTGTGAAATAGATTTGGGGAAAAAAAAGACACCGAACTTCTCAGAAGTGACAGGGAGGAAGTATGAGGGTAATCTTTCTCTGCAGATAACAAAAGTGAACGAAGCTTTGATGTTCTAAGGGTTGCTTGTTCAATTTCTGCCTCGTAATACTTGAAGCACCTGCAACTGGAGCTTTCAATAAAGTGATGCACACAGCACATTTTGCTTTTTAAAGAACACCTCAGGAACGGCACACATGGTTGACAAATGGGTGAACATCTAGCAAAGCATCTAGGCAGCCTTTTTGCTTGACACAGCTGGTTACACAGCTGATTATGAAAACATCTAGAGGTGTTTATCAATGGAGAATACCTTTCCAGTGACTGAAGAACCTTAAGAGGGTGTGCTTGAATGTGTAATTTGTTGCTTGACAATCATTTGTTTTATTAGGTCAACCCTGAGAGTTAAGACAACTGATTTATTTGTAGAATAAAATTATATATGATTCTGTATACAGAGTACTACCACAGGTGGCGCAGAAAACGTACTTAATGTTTAAAAGTGTTCACAAATAAATAAGAATGTGCAATCTGTCATTGTACAGTAAATTCCAAGAAGTGTCTCCAATGTGCCTCTGTGTGCTGCTTGGTCCTTTGTTTAAACCTGTTTGAGTCTCAGTGCATTATAGTTTCAGGAAAAGAAAAAAAACAGTAAATGCACTTAGCAAATCCTGACTAAAAAACATGCTACACGGATCCCCAAGCAGCATGCAGTTTTATTTCATGCATCATTTCCTTTGCTCTTTCCTAAAGAAAGATTTGCTAAAAAAAAATCAATATTCATACAGATTTCAGAATGATTCCCATGGACATTTCTTGTTTTTCTTATTATATTTGTTCTTGCACACAAACAAGAATATGGCTCTTAGTTACAACCAAAACATATACAGTATAATTCATCAGTGTCACATCCAAGGATCGCTGTCCGGAAAATTTACATTCAAATGTATGTATTTGAATTGCATTGTTTTTTTGGTGCTGTTACCAGTGATCACTAAAATGCTTCTCTCGGCCTTCATTAAATCTTCAGTATTTACAAGTGTTAAATTTCAGTGAATAATGAGTGTACAAAAGATCATATACATTTTCTTGTCTGTATATATATGGCTCTAGTTTTGGAAACTAGAAATGTCCCTTCATTATGTGCATTTCTAATAACCATATGGCGGTAACTGTATGGACTTCAAAACTAGTGTGGTCACTGAGCCTTTTACCAGTCTTTAGTACGTCTCTGCCAGCCCAAAGGAAAGGTGATGCAATAGGTTTTGCATTAATATTATAAGTTAATTAAGATGGGAGCTAATTATTTGTAATCAGTTTGGAACTGATAAAATGATTCAATAGCTAGCTAAGGGCCCAAACACCTTACTAACTGAGAAGCAATAAACTTACTTACTGGGCAACAGGGAGTAGACTGCAAAAGAAAGCTCTGAAGTCTATTTATGGTACTTTATGTATATGGGGGTGGGGGGCATAGAGCGCTATACGGCTTATAATGTTTCATTTCTTCATATTATATACATACACACAGACAGACAAACACAAACAAACCAGTCAAAATTCCAGACACACCTACTGAAAAGATACACAGTGAAGAAAAAGAACAATGAAAAGATAAGTAACGATCCTGGATTATCTTGTGAACAGGAAGAGACGGGGTGCTGTGACAGATAACCTGCCCCCACAATCCCTGACGTATATGTTATAGAGCTAGATTGGGATGAGCTGGATCAAAGAGTAAGACCAAAGTGGTCAACTTGTGCCCAGAACTTGGGGAAACTCCTTCAGGACTGTTGGTGAAGAATGCCACGGTGGCTACATGTGGAAGCTGGTTGAAAGAATACCAAGAGTCTGTAATGCTGTTATTGAAATAAAAAGGGGGTATTCTGAACAGTCTAAAATGAGAAAATTGAGATGTTTAACATTTCTCTTGATTGTTGCAATATTTGAGAGGTAGTACTTCACTGCCTTGAGGTCTTCTAAGGTGAATAACATAGCTAAAAGAGACAAATGCATCCAAAGCAGGTGTGTTTAGACCTTTGTCTGGTACTGTGTGCGTGTATACAGTGTCCAAGATGATGGTTTTCCCCCCACTGGCCCACCGTGCCACTAGATCAGTGTTTTACTGCGCCCTTGTAAATTGTTACTGGGGCAGAAGAAAAAAAAAAAAAAAAAAAAACACTTTTCCATAAAACTGTTCCTTTTTTTTTTAATTGTCAATATATCTTATATATAAAGATTCCTCCAAACAGCAGAGAACTAAATTATTTTCTTTATAGCATATTCTTTTTAAAATTTCATTCATATGAATACATATGTTGAGAACTGTGGATCCTTCACAATAAGGTCCTTCTGTCTGCCTCTGTGGTAAGTTTGTAGTTTAGAGATCACGGCAAATTTGTATCTGGACTGTATCTTGTGCAGACTTAAAGACGTCAAAGATCCACTAGGGTGCTCGATTGCGGATTCCAAAGCCAGAATGTAAAGAAATGTAGGCAACATTACTTGAGACAGCTCAAATAATGCAGAACTACACTTTTACTTAATCTATTACTTAACCAAAAATTAAGCGGTAGTTACGTACTGATCCCATGTTCGTTCATCTTTAATCAATCATAAGGATTCATATATTTCATGCAGGTACTGTATTTCTTCATGATTTGTTCTTGAGTAGTAATGCGGTTACTAAGAAACTTCTGCCCCAAGTAGTTTAACCAAAATGTTTTCTTCGATTGGAAGATAAAACTGCTATCAGGCTGTGAAAAAGAAAACACGACACTCATTCAGATACTTTCCTTAACCCAACTATAAAATGTGTCATCTAAATTCGGGTTACTGAAGCAATTGATTCATTTAAATGTACGTACACAAATTCAAATGGACTTGAAGCAAACGGCTACCATTGTCAAAGCAATGCAATATATTCACAATCCAGTAGGAATGCTGAGAACCACGCATGTCTGTGGCAGCTCGAACTGCTCTTGTCTTCCACAGCTTGAATGTGAAGATTGGATATCAGATAACATATGCCATTATGAATAAAAACAAAAACAGCCAAGCCCCATAAAGCAGCAATGGAAAAGGGGGGAGTGGGGGTGGTCTTGTATGTACTTCCACATTTCTGTATTCGTGATAATCCGTGGTTCAGCATGGTAATGGCTTGCTTCCTACCTGGAAGGCTGGTCATATCAATGGACGTCAAAGTGATCTACATCTGCTCCACACAAACTCTCTGCTGGGGTCACTCAGGGCTCAGTTCTTGGCCCTCTTGTATTCTCCCGCTATACTAGATCTCTTGGTGAGGTCATATCCTCACATGGGTTCTCATATCACTGCTATGCAGACAAATTTCAACTTATCCTCTCCTTCCCTCCCTCAGACACTCAAGTCTCCACTCGGATCTCTGCATGTCTGGCAAGCATCTCATCATGAATGACAGCTCTTCAGCTGAAACTCAACTCCAGTAAAATGAACTGCTTTTCATCCAAGCTGATTCAACCCCATGCCAGGATCTTGTGATCTCCCTGAACAACTCTCCGATTCGTCTTTCAGTCACCGCATGGAACCTTGGGGTTGCCATGGACAATCACCTGTCGCTCTCTCCAATCCTCCAGCACCGCTCGAATGGTCCCACCATCTCTCAAGGTGCAAGAAAGACAAGCTTCTAGACTCTTCTGTTTTGGCACCTATGTTGTGGTGTAAACTCCCCCTAGATGTTCGAACAGCTGAGCCATTGGGTTTCTTCAAATGACGACTAAAGACCTACCTGTTTCAGAAATACCTGGATTAGCACTTCCAATATTATACTTATTATATATATTACTTGCGTAATGAGTCTTTTCGTGTTTTGTGCTTACTGTCATTTATAAGCAACATTGCACTAACATATATTAGCTAGCTAAGTAACTTGCCTTCGACATTATACATTGTGACTGTGAATGGCGAAGACGCCGTCACTGGCCCAAAAGGGGCAGCGACTGGCTAATCCACATGCCCGCTATACACTTTTTTTTACTGGCCCTGAGCCATCAGACAACTGCCTATATGGAACCCTGATATATTATACAGTATACTGTATGCTATTAGAAGGGGCATTAAAATATTTCACTGCTAATGTTTCCTAAACCTAGTGTGGGATGACCATTGACCCAGCTCTGCCAGATCACACCCAGTGTGAAAGTTCTATCCAGCCAGTAAAATGAATGTTTCACAGCTGTACCACCAGTTCTTGGTGATTATTAAGAACTAGTGCTAACCATCTGAGATGATGTACTGAAGATTATGAATGAGGAAGAGAAGAAAAAAAACTGATCCATCTTTCCATTCCAACATGTGATTACTTCACACTGTGTCAGTTGATTGTTGCAATGCCTTGTATGTGTTCTGGAAGACAAGATCATCAGAGATGGGTACTTCATATGTTAGTAGCTGAATGACAGCACCCCCATCCACGAAATTTTTAGGTTTTATCATTCATAAATGAACATCCAAGAGGATTATAAGATCCAAATAAAGAAGGGCAGCTAATTATTATACACCCTCTCCAGTGGAGTCTAATTAGCTGTTTAGCAGACTTTGCATCAGAAAAGACTGATAAAAATACAGAAAATCCCAAATAGTGTAAAACAACAGATGAAGTGTGTTTGGATTCTGTTCTGCTGATTAGGCACACTCCGTGCATACTCAAAACCATTTAAACCACTATGTTAGTGATACATTCAAATGTTTTGCTCATTTGAATTGAATCACCGATTAATGAATAAGCCGCAAAAAAAAAAAAAAAACCTTGATGATCGAAGGGGGAAAAACAGATTGCAGAGGTGTATTGGCTGAAAGATACTGATGTTTCCAGGAGGTAGTTATAATTAATTCTTTTACAGGATTTTTACAGGATTTTTTTACAGGATATAATTAATTCTTTTACAGGATACTAAAAGGTCTGTTGTCCTAAAATAGTATTAATGAAGGTTACTGATGAGTGTGTCTGTGAATGTGTATAGAATTTCTCCTTGTTCTTAAATGCTACACTAACCATATTTATTCACACAAGTTTTGTGTAAATGCATGTCCTAAGAATGGTACCCAGAGAAATCCAGGGTTAATTCAGATACAGAGGATCTGCTATTGTATAACATACAGCTTCACAACCCCTTTCCTCAATGTCATAAAATCATGCCACTAACATTAGGTTATTAGACAGCCATAATTCCAACTGCTAATTTAACCATAGTCAGCCTGCAACAACCTGTGGACTGAGGTCATGAGCTCATTGGAGCAAATCATTGCAGAATGCATAACCATTCAGGATTCTTCTTCAGCAAGAAGGCTAAGAGCCCCGGAAGATGGTAACAGCAGATAGGTAGCAGTGTGCATGTAACCGTGCTGAGAAAATTCTCATGAGAATGAGGAAAGTTTGTACCAGGGAAATACCTGCTCAATCCTCAGGAGATACACCTCTCTGGCTAATAAATATTGTACTAAAAATCAAATACTTCAATTGTATAAACAACCAAGGAGTGGAAAAAAACAAAGCATTTTAAGCTATTTATAAACTTATTTACTTCTAAAAGTAAATAATTTATCAGACTGATTGGCTGTCCTCTGGATAGGAAAGCATAATTTAGACTGCATATTACATCCATCCATTTTGAACTAGTCAGGACTGCAGGGATGCTTGTAGGCTACGCCAGGCGGCACGAGGCTGGACTACACCCTCGATGGGACAACCGGTCCATTGCATGCACACAAAGGATCAGATATAAAAATGCTCAATGGGCAATGTAGCGACACCAGTCAGCCTAATTACAGGTCTTTAAACTGTATGAGGAAACTAGTGTCCCGAGGGCACAACACAGGAATAACATGCAAACTCCACACAAACACAAGGGAAGAGGGATTCAAACCCACAATGCTGACGGTGCGAGGCCAGGGCGCTGCTCACTGAGCCCCCATGCCAGGAGGAACTTACCATGGAGAACGAGCCGTACCATATAACACTTATTTATGAATGATATGTATGATGTACAGCTTTAACTCTGAGGTGCGGAGGGCCGCCGTTCCGCACTCATACCTGTGTTCACATCCAGAAGCCTCCTCTTCTTCTCCTGCCTCTGGCGCTTCTCCAGCTCTGCTCGCTCCCTGGCCAGTCTGGCATGAAGCTGCTTCTCTTCAGCCTCCCTCATCTTCACATTATCCTTCACCGCTTGCTGCACAAGCCCAAAAGATCAGGCACTCAAAGCAGGAAAATTACACCCGGGCCACAAGCATGGGGAATTAAACAGATGACAGCGTATTTACTGGCCCTACAGTCCTTTTAGATAACTGCACAGAAAAAGGGACTTGACTATTTTGAAAAATAAAAACAAATGAGTTTAGAAAATCTGGGGTGTCACATTAAAACTACATTTTTTTTTTTACAATCAGTAGTTGGAGAGATACTAAAATCAATAAATCTTATTTTCTATGATGAATGGCAGTTTTATGAGTGTCAGAACACTTGGCAACCAGAAAAAAAAAATCAACTCATTTCTTCATTCATCATTAAAAACAAACAAACAAGCAAACAAAGCCAAAATGTACCTTCCAAATAATATGATTTCCACACTCACCTTTGGTAACCATCAATTTTTATAATATAAATTAATTACTATTAATGTACATTAATTTGCATGAAGGCAAAAGTACAGAAAAATTATGCAGGGGCACAAATCTGCAGGTGTATATGGATACAAGCCAGACAATTAAGGACCAAAAAAAAATCAACTTTATAATCAACTTCACCGCTTGTACCATTTTACATTATATTTGTGAAACTTTCTGCCTGTAATGAGAAACATTTTAAAACGAAAACAAGCACTGTATATGTGAAACATTTAAAAGGAAGCCAGGTAATGCAGAAGAGGAGGGGGAGACAAAACGGCCGTGCGTGCTTGCGTGCAGGGAGAAATTTACAGGATTTCATCCCAGGATTACACACAATTACCAACATTATACTTTTGTATTAGCTGTGAATAAGATGTGACAAATGTTCAATTCTCATTAAAGTCCAATGTACCTAACCCAGTCACACCTGAGGTCTCATTTATCAAATGTGTACGAACAATGTTGTGCGTATGTACATTTTTACGCATGGAATGGTAGTTACCAGTTCCTTGCTTTGTGTAGAAATGTGCGTACATTTACAAACACTCCTGACCATGCGTACGCACAGACCCCTAGCGGCAAGGAAGCATAACTAAAGTAAACCAACTGGCATATACGATACGCACAGACTCCCACTTAATTATTAACCTTGACAGACAAAATAGAATGATCTCGTTATGTTCCCATGAAGGTCATGCTTATGACAAGGAATTGTTCCAAAGTAATATAAGTAATAAACTAACTGAGCTGTATGATTAACTATTTGGCAACCTCAGTGTCTTCCTTCTCAACACACACTGTTTGCTACCGCGTGCATTTTTGGATTTCGTAGTGTAAATCGTCTTATTTTTCGTAAAATTAATACAAAATCTCGTATTATAGTGATTTTATGTTTACACTACTTGTTGTAGAGTACTGTGTGTATATTACACAGCATTACCCGTACGTGTCACCGATTCCCATACTAGGCCACTCTCTCTCTTTAACTGGTCACTGGTAAAGTTGCCAAACAATACTTATTTTCTTCCATTTCGTACAGAAGAACTTCTACCTCCACCTTCTACCTCTCAGTGAAGTTCTGGTTTTTCCTCTTTGGCACCAGATGAGATATTTAACAATTCTTTTTAGAAGAACATAGTAACAAAATAACAACAGTACAAGCATGTAGTGCTAAATCTATTACAAACAGGAATAAGGATGTAATGGTACATGTCTCTACATGGTTTCCATTTTTGCAACACGTTCTGCAACACAGTTTTGACGTGTTTTATGTGTGAGGAAAATCAGCGCTCGCTGCATATGGCTATTTGTACGCACGAGTGATAATTACCAATTTGCCTGTGCGATTTGTACGCACACATTTAGGAACTGTTTTACGCACACTTTGATAAATAAAACCCCAAGTCTCATTATAGAAACAAAGCTACAGAAAACCATACATTCTGAAGCACTCAACACCCGTAGAGCTGTGGCAAGCCCTCACCTTAAATCATCAAATAAGTACCACTCTCAGGGTGTACATTAACACATACGCACGTATAATAGACACAGATGGAGAAAAAGCACTTTATAAATCGATACTAGTACGGAAATTTGCCTCCTTTTCATCTTAGGAGTGGTACTAGTGGAGTGTAAAACATCTTTTTAACATCTATAATTAAATCTTCATCAGGGGAGTCAAAGTTCAGCTCCCTCAGTACGCGGCACTCCTCTAGCTGTTTCTTCCTAGGCCCCTCATTTCTAAATGTACTACATACTATAAAATTCTCATGGAAGTTTACTCACTAAGATTTTTATTTTCTTCACTGTCCATCAAGCGGTATTTTGCTTACATAAACCACCGCTTTATTGTATATAACATATGATCTCTTAGGTCCTTTAAGTCCGAAATTTCAGATTTTCATTCACTTTGCAATGTATACTTTCATATGTTGTCTTTACCTTCAGTTTTTCTGAGTGGTCTGTCCTGCTTTTTAATTTTAAGATGGCTTATGCAGTTATTAAGATATTTGAGATACAAGATGTAGATAAGATATAAGATATAATTAAGATATTATATTCATATGGAGATATTTGCTCTCCTGTGTCAATCACGCTACTTTTTTTTAAAATAGTGATTTAACTAGGATTTTACAATGGGATTTTAATTTCCATATTATTTCTGAAGATATCTAACATGGACTTGAGAAGAACTCACATTTTATTGCATGAATGTACACAAACTATAAACGATGATGATTTTAAGAAGTTCAAAATCAGAATGCATCCAGATCCTTCACACGAACCTTACCACAGAACCATAACTGGCTAATGACAGTAAAAACGGCTCTTTAGTTTTTAGTTTCAATGTCTGTAGTTTACATATAAGATATGAATCAAGCTTTAGAACACCAGTCATTTCTTTCAGTATTCAAATGGCAACACAGATAGACGCGCAGAACTTTATCCAGTTTAGATTATTTTTAAATGATACGTTAGGAATATATACAGTTTAAATACTTCAGTTATTACCTTAAAATACACGATTGAAAAGGGACTGGTTGAACTGTATGTTGCAATAAGTACCAGTATAGAATAATATGGATGTATGCTTTTGGTGTGGTCTGGAGGATGTCGCTGTGAAGATCTGTAATATTGTATCTGCCATTCAAGTGCTCAGTATCTGCAGGCAACCATTTGACAGATTTAGCAACAAAGATCGACTCGCAATTTAGCTGAGCTATCTCTGTATCCCTGAAGACGCAGAATCCTTCCTGTAAATGGTTTGTTGATGTACAGCCATTTCACCTCTCTTACAATGGGTGCTATTCTCCAGTCATCTGATTGAGTGTAAAGTGAATTTTACTTTGTGACATAAATTAGCCTGTAAGTTTCATCTCTGATGTTACATGGACAGGCTAGGCAGAACACGAACATGTATGTCAATGTGGGCTTCTGATTGGTTGCTGCCAGATGTTATTGCCCAGATGAAGTGACCCATTTGTACATTTGCTCCAGCATGTGAGTAAGAGAATGCAGGAACCGCAGCAGCATGTCTAAGGCCATCAGAGTCATTATGGGACTAGAAGTGGACTTCAACCAGTGGGGACAAAATGAAAATCACAGCGACTTTCAGAAGAAAATCAGACTGAAATACTGAAAGCTGTACTGCTGAGTGAAGCCAAAGGAAATAGCATTCTTCTAAATCTTGGTCCTTCCTTTTTGCCACTGAGACTAGCAGGTATACGTGAGTGTGACAGAATTCATCTTATATCGTGCACACAATTCATATGGATCTTATGTTCAATTACTACATAAAAAGGGGAACAACCAAAACTGCTGCTGAGAAAAACAATTTTACTGAAATTGTTTTTTTAAATTTTCAATTTTATTATTTTTTAAATAATATTTCGTTAAGTTAACTATTCATTGCAAACTTGCAGCTATATGCTCCAATGTATACACTATCAATATTATCAACAAAAATCTATGGCTGAATTACAAGAAACATGCTTTCCAAAGCCGGTTAACATTATTGAGCAGACAAATAATATATATTACAGATTATATAAAATATTACAAAATTAAAAAAAAAGAGATAGTGTTGAAGCTAAATTAACATTAGGCCACTACCAAACTACTATATTATACCAGCTGAAAATAGATGACTATGTATTTGGAAACTACTTTGCATAATATATATAAAGAACTCTTAAATCTGTAATATTTGCACTTGGAGAATTTTAAAGATACAAACTGAGTTATTTTCTTCCATTTATTATTCCTTACATTTATTTCACAATAATATTGTCTTCCACTGCAATCTATTTAACTCTATTGCTTTTGAAGTATCTGTGCTCCCCCGGATTGGGAAATCTCTATAAGGTCAAATTTGTATCAAAAACCTCGATCATGGGCCATTAAAAAACAACAGCTTTGACAAACTTGGGCCCAGGAGTTCTATAGCATTAATATATATCTCAAAAATCCCCGCTGAACAACTTAAAACAACAAAGCAGGAGATCGGACAACAATTCAAACATACCACAGCATTAGCATGCAGCATATGAACGTCAGAGTTCATCCCAAAATTCAAAATTTCAATCTTGAAATCATTTAAAATAATGAAAGCGATGAAGCTCGTCTCATCAATGCGGCAGCCAAGTGGAAAATAACTTTGCATTTCAAAAGCATTTCATAAAAACACGCAGCCTACTTCTGTCCTGTCAGAATACTGTCCAAAGTTTTGAATAGAAGGGGGGGGATCATTAAACACTAAGATGTATAGAAAGAAAGACAAAGGCAAGGAAGCATGAAATGCAATTTGATAACTTGTGAAACTATCATCACCACTCAAGTGCTCAATTTTGATTCCTGTGAGCCAATTACCTTTTATTATCTTTCACATCCATCCTGCTGATGAATGAGCAAGGTGGCACTAAGTGCATCCCTCAGAAAACAAGGCCTAGTTTGTCTGACCATACCTTCCTGGTACCAACACCACAGTTAAAACACAAACACAAACACACACACACACACACACACACACACAGTACAGTGTGCATTCACTGCTGAAGATCACAGGGCTTCCCCCAGGGATGCAAACACTCTCTTAATGGCAAATCAAAAGCATGACTCTGGAGCCTCATACATGCTACTGCCTGATGCCTGAGGAACTTGTTTCAGCACACTGCAAGCACAAACCCACATTAGCAACCCATTACAGAATATTACAGATATGCGCTCTGGCACAGGGAGGTGGGCCCAGAATGTGATTTATTTTTCAAAGCTGTTACTTATTTTGCTCAAATCACTAACTAATTTTTCACATCTCCTTTGACTACTGATCATGCCTATGAGGTTTTCACAAAATATAGAGAACACAAATAACCGTGATTGCTACAAAGCAGGCTATATGCAAACATTAAGAAAAGCAACTCGCCCAAATGAATGGCAGATTTGACAAAGAATCTGCTTCACTTGTCACATTATTTCCAAAATCAAGGCAGACCTGGCAAATGCGTCGAGAATGAAGGTGAGAGATGTAATAATTCATTTCTCATTTTGCATCTATGTTATAGAACATGAGGGCCTAAACGCAGCTCTCAATCCAGGGAGACATTTCTGTGTTTGAGATGTCCATAACTTGCAAAGTATATTCATATACAGTATAGTCCATAACATTATGGCTTTTAAGAAGATCCGCTGAATCAATTAGATTTCATACATTTCACCACCCCTTATTTTTTATAAGGAATCCACTCACCCTGTCCCCCAGTGTACTTAACTATCTGTGACCTCCCTCGAGATTTGGTGAGGTTTCTCTATCTGAGATTTCCAGGTAAATTTGCTACTAGGTTGACAGATATTGACTGATATATCACTGTAATTGTCCGTGCATTTGCACCATCCATAATAGAAGATATCTTTACTAGAAATATTTTACCACAGGTGGCAGCTATAAAACATACAACAAAACATGCCAAGGAAGAACACATTCCTCCGAACAGTCAGGTTCAGTAGTAAAGATCAGACTTACCATGAACATGGAGCGGAAGCTGCTCATATCAGTAAAGAGCTCCTCCACAGATGTCTTCTTGGGATCAATGGCAAAGTATTCTAGAAGATTCTTGTACAGCATGATCATATTCGTATGCATGATGTCCAGCTTCTCATACTGCTCCCTGGCCTGCTTAGCAAAGCTGTGAAGGCTGGGTTAAGGGTTGGGACAGGAGTAGCAGTTTCCACTTTGCTGAATTTTAACATGGAAGAATACAAGAGGTGCTTAGAAAGTCAATGTTCGAAGAAGAAGAAACAATCTAGCAATATTGACACAGCAAGCGGGCTGTCAATAAGTTGATTGAATTTTCAAAATGAACACCTTCCCAAAACATTTCAGTCTACAGCTTTATATGGCATTAAGACTAATACTAAGTAAATTCAATAAAAAAAGAAAAGAAAAAAGCTTTTCTAGAATTTTACCAAATTCTTTTAAAGGTTCATATGGGATGCTGCAAACTGTAAAAAACCTAAATGATTCTCGGTGTAAACATACGTGCTCAAAACATGTCAAAATATTGACAATATGAAGAATCAATGGGCAGTGGAGCACATCAAAGACCCTCAGCTAGTCAGAAGTGAGTCCTGAAGCAGTCCGATCCGATGGGGACATTTATGGGTAAGCTGCATGTATCATGTGCAGTATGCATGTAAGTAAGCAAGCAAGCAAAAAAAAAAAAAAAAAAAAACTTATATACAGCAAATCCCAAATACTTCAACAGATTTTCATGCATGCAACCAAAAAAATTGAAAAAAAAATTTGGAATTTTTTCGGGATGAATAGTAGTATTATTATTAAAAACGCTATCCTGCTTATCCTTGGCTTACCTACGTATGCAGATCACCATTTTTATAAATGTTAAGGGAGAAAATTGAGGGGGGGGGGGCAAGTTTTTGAATATTAGCTTGAGATTTAGTATTACCATGATACAATCTCTCGCTATCACTCAGGCTCTGGAGTAATATTCATATCTAATTCATTATAAACAAAATATATAGATATATATATAAATTAGTTTTAGAGCACCAGAAGAACAAGGGCCTATGAGTATTAAACCTCTGGATTTTACATATCACTTAACCTCAAAATATTTGCATTTCATTTATTACTTCATGGGCAAGAAAAGAAGGGAAGGCAATTAAATTCCCACACAGGCACAAAGCAAGCTGAATATATAAATTAAGTTCAATTATAAAATAATCTACCACTGCTTAAAATGCAAGACCTTACACTTGGCCTGCAAAACATGCTGCTGTTCAGAATAAACACACTGACTGATAAGATTCTGCATCAGCTGATCAGACTCAGACAGGACTTTACTTGCCGAAGAAATTTTCCTTTAAATCACCCAGAATAACTTCCTGAAATGAGGGCATTTCACACTTAGCAGTCCTGGCTTTAAACCCTCAAGTATTTTAAAAATGAAAACAGAAAATTTAATAAAGCCATTATGTAAATTTTAAAATACATGCTTTAAATACTGACCAGCTGCATGCTTTGTCTGCACCTCTTACAGCAATGATTTCAACAAATAATTCATCAGCATAACCTAAAATTCTCAGACCCCAAGTCTGGCAAAAAAAAAAAAAAAAAATGATGGAAAGGGTACGTGTTTCTGAAAAGTAAGTAAAAGGTAAGAAATTGCATGACAAACATGTAAACACTGTCTATTTAAAAAACAAATAAGAACTTTGTGGTTTTACATGAACTCTGAGGTTAGAACAATCAGCAGGTGGTGGAGATATCAGGGTGGGTGTTTTAGACCACAGGTGACAGGAGGGGACAGCAGCCTGCCACAGCCCGACCTCAGTCAGACAGACGCTGTTCCGAATATCCGGTGTGTACTTGTAATTTAGATCCAAGTTTTTGCTATAAATGCGATGTCATTGACATCTATCAAGAAAATAAATGTGAAAAATACACATTGCCATACTATTAAACTTCCAGAAAAAATAAAGTATTTGGTATACAATGCGATACTTTGATTTATATAGCACCACTCATTTTAAAGTAACACAATATACCTGAAAAATATATAAAAGGCGGCATGTGTGTTTTAATCTTTACTTGCCTGATGGACACTTTGTAAAGTCCCGTGAGAATCGGAGCGATGACCTCTGCGGGAGGGCTGCGGAGACAGGCTGAAGAGCACAGGCCTGTCCTCGGCTACTGTGCTACAGTTCAGCTGACAGAACTGCTTGCGGGGAGCCGTCTTGCCTGCGAGGCAGATTGTACTCCATACTGCAGATGGGCTTTCTGATGCTGCCTGCTTGCTAAATTATTCCTGCACCGTTGTCATGCATTAGGCTCCACCCTTACTCACGATTCCTCGTAAGTTTCTGAAATGCTCCCCCTTCCTGCTGAGCATCACTGTCTGCCCTGACAGAAGGCTGAACAAATGGCCGCTGTTCCAGTCCTAGGTTTTGTCCGAACAGCCACCTGTTTCTGAATGAGGCCTCAGGTTTTATAGGTTGGTGGGGGCTGGAGGATTTCAAGCAAAACAAGTGAGTTTCAGAGCATGTCTCTGGGTCCCAGCGGCAATCACCTTTCTCATTAAATGAAAAGAAAACTAAAATGGACTAAACTGCTGTTGATCAAGTGAAGAAAAAAATAAATTAAACCATTTTGTTTTGATGTGATCAAAACTGCAAGGGGTTTAGAGATAAATGCCAGCGTTTCGCATTATATTTTGATAAATACCGGAGATTCTGAGTCATTGTTTACAACACACTGAACTAAAGGCAGAGTCTGGACTTTGATTATAAAACCAGACTTATGCGATTGATGAAATAGATAACCAATCGTTTTCCTCTATATGAGCTTCCCAGCTTCTTTTGAATGAAAAAGGGGTTTACACAAAGTTCCTGAGAGCTGCTATGGTAAGAAACTTTACTAATGCGTTGTGCTAACAGTCATCTGAAATGGCTTTGGGGCTAGGGAATTACACACAGCATATGGGTAAGCTAACACTCCGAAATGAGCGCTGGTCTTAAGGGACTGGATATTGGAAAGCTTTCATTACTGTTTGCAAATATTAATGAAATGACAATCTTTGGACCCTCTGCCTGTGGTCGAGGTTTATTTATACGTTTCAGAAAAACATTTATAAACTGCTAACCCAGTAACACCTTCTGTTGACACAACAGCTTCCCTTGGATAGAACATTGATCTTGGCCTCAGGTCATGATATTTCCTTCTTGTTTGTTTTTTCTGGGCAATTTACCAATGAAAATGACTTATGTATAATTAAAATTATGATATTTGTGATACTAATATTAATAACCATCATTCCCATCATTGATACGACAACCTGTATTACAATAAGACCAGAATGAACATAGGGTGCTTAATTTCTTTAAAAATAAAAATAAATAAAATAAAACATCCATTATAGGTCCTCTTGAGTGAAGTATAAAACACATTACTGTGAATAGTGAGAGAAGAACAGGCAGGCAACATAGATGGTACTTGATGGGGGGAGGGGGTTGATCTGTTCGTCAGTTTTCAGCAGCCAAGCGGCTTACAAAGCACTTCATATTACAGGGCGTTTGGAAGAACGTTAATCTGCAATATAGAGAAAGAATCATTGTGCTTTAGGCTACGCAATGATGATGAACCTCAGTCAAGTCGGTCATAAGTGAGAGGCCACAGCATGGAATCGAAGAGGACACTCAAGGGTCTAACACCCCCAATTCAACCTTACAAAAAGAAATGAAACACAGATTCCCCCAGGTTAAGAGAGAGCAGAAGAAAATGTCAAAGACAGACGCAAGATATTGAGTGAGCAAAACATCTAACAGCACATTATAGATGCAACTAATGATTTTATAGCCCTTGACTTGATGAAGCACATTTTCTTGTAGCAGTTATGAGCCGAAAACTGGACTGGCCAAAATAACGGGAACAAAGTGCCAATGAGGTGACAGCAAAGAGAGAAAATAGTATGAAAACTCAAACAAAGGCCTTGTGACTTGCATCCAAGCAGACTGAAAGGATATGGCCATCTTCTGGACAAACATGTCCTGTGGGTCCTCTGAAGCGGCGAAGCTCTTCAGATTGTTCTCCAGCTGCAGAAGCTGCCTCTGCATTTGCTTCAGGTTCTTTTCCAGGTTCTCAGCAGATGCTGCTCAGCAATGAGAGGGATGGACAAGGTGGGAAAAAGCTGAACCACACAGCAAGGGCCGTTATTAACCACGCCGTGACAACAACTCCAGTGGTTACTAGTGCACATATAGCCGGAACAGAAGCCATTCATCAAAAGCATCGACTGCATATTTTTATTGTAGTGGGTCTTTTCTTAATGCACCCAGTGAAAACAGATTACCCCGAACCTAAGACAAAGGAGGACTTGGGAATGTGACATTAGAATTGGTATTGTAACACTTACTAGACCATTTTCATGTTGCTCATTATTCATAGAAAACTATTTCTCCCCCCCGCCCCCCCCTTTGGAATACATAAAAAAAATGAGCAGTATATGAAATTCTTTGGTCTAAGAGCTGCCTACACCAAATAAACACGCACGCATGCGCGCGCGCGCACACACACACACACACACGCGCGCACACACACACACACACACACACACGCACACACACGCACACACACGCACACACACAGACCCATTCTCACATTTAACAAAATTATTTGCATAACTTCTTTATTAATAGATATTGTTTTTTTTTCTTTAACAAAATGCATTACATTTGTCAGAGAATTATGCTCATTATTACTTTGCTTCATTAAGCATTTTTGCCAAATCATTAGAATTCACATTATGATTAAACACTTGAGCTTCATTAAGCTGCAATCACAGGAAGAACTGTATGTGCTTTACGCATCCCATGGATTTAATGTGTGACTAAAGCCAATAGAGAAAATGGCAATGATTCTGCAGGAGGCTGTTTAGACATTTTTCCCTTTATTCAATAAGATGCAGATAGAGTCATCAGTTGCCGGTCTGCTTTGGAGACCATTTGTTACGAAGTGTGAGATACGGCTGATTTACTGTAGGAAGAACCCAATTATTTCCTGCACCGATCCCTTCCTGTCTGGAGGTGCCTTATTTGGGGCACTGAAATTCAGCTGTGCCACGGCACTATGCTTTGGTTTGCTAGGAAAGCATCAAAACATAGATGAGAACGTGCATTATTATACTAAATGAACAAATAGTGATGCTGTGAAAAGTGGCAATATTAGCCGCTTTGTTCTACACTACAGAATAGTGCCCCGCAGCACTTCATACCACAGCAGCATATCCATAGCAACTCCCTATATATAAACAGAATCAAAACTCCACGTGATCTTAAGATCAGCCAGCCACATCTGCACTAAAGCCCCCTAACACCTGTGCTCTGGCAGCTTCCTTCACCTGGAAAGTAGCCAGCGCTCTTAAAGAGATAAAGACCATTCCACAAAGTTGGTATCACCCAGCTTTATCTTGCGTAATAGGAGGCTACGCAGAAGCTTATCCAGCCTCATCAGGAGAGGCGTGCTAACCCGCAGCAGCGAAACGCAGCAAAGCCTACCCTGTGAAACTTGGCTTTAGGGTGAATCACAATTACCAGAATCAATGGACTCTGATGTAAAAGAAATAAAATTCCATTCTCAAAGAGTATCAAAGACACAATACCTCCAATACAAACTAGCAGACATGCTTTGACGACTCAGGAGTCGGCAGCAAAATGGGGACTGGGTGATTAGACAGTCTTGACAATAATTCGATTCAGAAGGGCATTCTTGTCATGTTCCATCTACACAATCAATTGTTCAACATAAAACATGTAACAATAAGACAATGTGTTCCTTGTTTGTTCACACTGGCTCCTCTGGCATGAGTGAAAACAGGGGTAACGTGCCACTTGTTAATTCACACCACAAAAGTACCACCCTGATGTAGATACAATGAACCAGCTGGAAAATGAAATCTATTGTGAGTAGGGCGAAACAGCCGAAAAGAATCAATCAGATATATAGAGATGGTTCAGTCCTTTAAATGCAAGTCAGTGTTCATTGAAAGACTTGTTGAGGACGAATGCCTGTACAGACTGTCAACTTCTTAATATCAATATCCTTTGCACCATTTAAAACAGAACCAAGACACACATCACATACACCACATAATTCTTTATATAACATACTAGTGCATATCACCTTTCACATAGCTCTACCAATAAGCGGCAGTCTGCGCTTTAGAGCACATGGCCAAGCATATAGACACAGGCAAAAACAATACTGCGGCACTTCGCACATAATTTCCATCAATTATAATATTTTATTGTGTCTTATTATGAAACCCTGTACTCTTTCCTGTAGCCCAGTATATTACATTCCTTTTTTATTTAAAATAAATTATTTGATGTCGATCATGACACCAAGACAGAAATATTTTGGATGATGATTTTTTTTTTTTTGGGGGGGGGGGGGCGGGGGGGGTTTAGATTTTTAAGTAACCAGGAATGCCTGTGGCCCATAACTTCAACATGAGCCACAAGCACACCTGGGTTAATACTTTACAT
>JAAGVU020000035.1:24257591-24272809 GCA_011763525.2 Mormyrus iriodes | reverse complement strand
TATCATATTTCTAAAATACGAACATTGCAGTCATGCGCCATTTGCATTCTGGTAATGTTTACATTCTCAGCTGATTTTGGCCGGTAACACCGCCAATCGTTACCAGTTATAAAATGGTATAAAAAGCTGTAAATTGGGTAGCTTCTCAGCCACCACCAATAGCGTCCCGTGTATCCGAAATAAGTGTGTACCAGAAATAAAGAGCGCCATTGTCCGCAGGAATCCACGAACCAGCGAAAAATCCGCGATATACATTTAGATATGCTTGCATATAAAATCCGCGATAGTGAAGCCGCAAAAGTCGAAGCGCGATATATCGAGTGATCACTGTAATCAACATAAAAATGTCAAAATTTACTAGTGCTGCATTCACAAGTCTTGATTATTGGTGCTGATCATTTTTTAATCTCTGAAAAACAATTAATAGGAGGGCCAGATTTAATTATTATTTAAAAACATGACGAGAACAGTCTACATCAGTTGTTCACAAATTTTTGGTATTAGTGTAACACCATTATAACCGATGTTTACAGACACTGAAACCTGCGAGTACCATATGAGGAGTTAAAAAGTACCTCTGTGTGTTTTTTAAATTGCATCAGAAACGTAGAGCGTTAGGCTGAACCGGAAGCTAAACCTAAATTGACGTTATCTTCCTTTGCATGTAAGCACACTACACTGACACAGGTAATAGCTGACGGTTAGACACTGTAAGATATCGCCACCGGGTTGCGTGTATGAGATCATCATCATATCACCCAGTCCTATTCTGAAGTAAACTTATAACAAAGCTGTAAGTTTTATCAAAGTGAAGTGTGATGTTCAGCCTCAGCTGTGCGATTATAAACTATGGAGTAACTGATTTATAACCTCAGTGACCATAAAGTCATAAATTATATTTACTTCATTTAGAAAGGAAATACTCATGGCTTGAGGAAAATGAACTAAAGGCCCTTAGGTAATTACAAATATAACTTTCAGCTGATACAAGAGGTTCAGTTCAGGTGGTTATCAGCTAATTAAATCTAATTGCTATTCTTCACAAACATTTTTCAGAGGGATTTAGAGGGTTTGTGAAACACACAATTAATTGCTCAGGGTAGGGTTCATTAGTTAATCAATCACAATATGCACCTCGCAGTTTTATCTCCACAAACATCAGAAGACGTGTGACTGATAACACCTTCTGCAAAAATCAGTAGATGTCTTACATCATTAGGCAACAATCTGCTTCGCTATCTGTGAACCAGGAAATTAAACTCATGTCACCCTTATTTGGCAGGCACTCCAGAGTGCCAAGAGAACATGGCTCAGCCGCCATCACTCCTTTCAGCACCCCTAACAAGCAAGAGCACCCAAGCACGCTCAGTCCCTTCTGAAAATATCACAAATGTAGAATTGCATGTTATATATTTGAACAACCTAACCAAAATAGTATGACTATTTAGGAAAATCAATCTAAACCAACTAACCAATATTCCCACTTATATTCCCATTAGTGACCGAACCAGATAAGTAACGGACAGAATCGCATCCAGTTTCATCCACTCATTTATGTGGCACCATGTTTGGGGTTACTCCCACAAAAGAAACACACTGGCATGTCAGACTATTATAAAATTATCTGCTCATCCAGTTTCCTCATTATAAAAACCATCCCTAACATTTCACACGTATCAAATGGCCCATAGGCAATCGTTTTGAAGTAAGATGGCATTAAAGTAGAGAAAACAAAGACAATTGAAATGCAACAACTTGTGGACTTGCCATCTGCAACACAGAACGAAAGTTTTGAGAATTCCCTAAGACTCCCTAAGACAGAAGATTTTCTGTGAAAGAAGGATGTATTAACAGTCTAGTGTTAATGGCAGTTCCTTAGATAAAGGGGAAAAAAATGCAAACCATATAGTTAGAATCACAGCCATGCAACACATTACATACAGGCAGAGTCTTCTTACATCAATATTACTTCACATAATGGTCAAACATGGACTTCCCTATAGACTACACAAAACTATTTAATAAGCCATTTGAGTTACTTAAACTTGAAGATATCATCTGGTGGGGTTTTATAATCACCCTCCACCCCACAAACAGTAGTAGTAGAGCAATAAACAAGCATATACACCACATAGTTATCTATAGTCTATGTTTGCCAGTTACACAGAAGCAACAGAGATATTACTAAAATGTATTAATTCAATAAAAAAAAAAAAAAAAAAAAGGTCTACCGGTCTCCCAAAAGCCCTTACTTCATTCGTAGGAATCATAATAAGCTTGGTGTGTGGGTGCTTAATGGCATCTGCTTTTAGCTTTGGATGTTTAATGACGACATAAGGATGCTGTACATGGTATTACCTTATATTATTTTGCTATTCAAGAAACCATCGTTTGCTGCAAGTGGATTCCTTACAGATGCCAGAGAAAAAAACGGCAGGTCGTACAATAGAAACACCCGGAAGTTCCCCTCTGCTTAAGCGTTTTACCACTCTGGAATTCAAGCTCACAATGGAAGTATAATCTGATTTATGTGAACTAGATACATAAGATATACTCAAAAGTACAGACAAAGGATCATGGTTTATATGCAACTGCTATTGATAAAATTTTTTGAAGAAAATTGTATAGTAAGATTTCATGTACAATATATTGGAAATGGAACTACAAGGACCTTTTATCATTTTTGATAGCCTTTTTCCCCCCAGACTTCACTTCAATTGTTTACAATAACGTCAAATAAACAGATTATTAAACTCATTTTGTTTACACCTCTCTTTTACATCAGTCCCTACTTATACAACTGAACTCATTTCTGCATTTCTGAAAGGTATAAACTAAACGGCTGCATTAAATCACACTTGCATCAAATGTAAACAGACAGAATCTAAACGAAGTTTTGTAAATGCGAGTACAGCATTCCCTGTTCCAATCTTAAAAGTCATGTTGGCTGTAATTGTCAGGTGTTAAGACAAAGAATTTTCAATACTGACATGAAAAAAGTATGTAGAGACTAAGAAAAGCAACGCAAAATCAGTGTATTGTTGCTGATGGCTAATTAAATCAATCACAGCTATGACTGATATCGAAGTGACTTACAGTATTGTGTAGAATTGTATATTGTATAGAAAGAGGAGGACTGGAGGTGGACTACTGATTTTAAATCGGCTCTTCCTCCAGTTGCAGACAGGCTTTGAAATGCAACTTTCCCTGTATCCCCATGTGCTGTCAGATTCTGTTACTGCCCTGCGTCTTGATAAACATGGCTTACAGTTGACACAGTGCCGGGTCTCAATTGATTGTTGTTGCAGTGTGTCAACACTTTTGTGAAGCAGTGAGGTACAAGTTCAGCCCCTGCTGTGGCTCCCACACATCTCAACAAAGACATCCAGTCATCAGAAACGTGCACAGCCAGTAGTGTTTTAGAAATTGCTTTTTGCAAGGTTGTCGATTTCTCTTACAGCTAGCACTTAGCACAACTTTATGTAACTGTCTCCCAGTGGTTACATTTCACTAAATGGGATCTTAAAGTAAGTTCAGGTTTGGCACCATATTTGATATTAGAACACCATAAATGTTGTATGATGACTTAAGAGCTGGGAAAATAGAACTATATCTGTCTCAGGTGAGACAAAAATCTTTTGGCCAGGTGAATAACAAAGACTAACACACAGATGGTCCTTTCGAAAGGTATAAGGAAGAGTCCATCAAATGCAGAAGAATGAACGTTATTCTCATACTATGTCTGCTACCTCAGTATACACCACAATGTAGCGTCTGTCTTTCTTGAATGCAGTATACAGTTCTCGTTTGTTCTGTGGAACTAATTTTGTAATATATCCAAACAAAAAGAGCCATGGTAAACTGCAATCAAGAAAGATTAAAAACAAAAAACCAATGTTTACAGTAGGGGAAATTACTTAGATGTTGCTTTTTCTGAGGCAGACAAAGATGACGTCTCTTCCCCATTTTTTAAGAGAGGCCAAACGACGATTGATTTGACACCTGAAGAATCTAACAGACATTTATATATACAAGAGCAAAATCTGAGCTGCATGGAATAGATAATGCTCTTACAGGATGAAATGTGTGACTAGATTCGCAAAAACAGCTACAGTTCTGGGGCTTACATTTGATACATTTCCATATTAAATACTAAAAATTAGAGCATAAGCATTGTAAAAGTTTTCAGCTTATAACCTTATTAGATGTGTCTTTTTTTTCAGATTAGATGCCAAACTGTTTTGTTGTCTGAGAACTTGTGCTTTATGAAATGACAATCTAATCCAGAATGTAATCTAATCCAAGATAATCTTAAAAGACACAAAGTAGTTCAGAAACCAAACACACTAATATTACTAGCAGTAGCACATACAGGTATCTACGGCTGAGCAATATAGCAAAATATTTCACCACATTTTTTTCCCGCAATATCAGTCAAGATCAATAATTATGATCATTCAAGTAATTATTTTTTGACTTCAAGGCTCTATTTTTGCTTAAAATTCTTTTAGAATTACCCTTAAACAGATCAGAACATGAACAAGACATCCAATTAAATGTACTGCAAAATTAAATGTAATTATAATAAATAAACATGAATAAACAGTGGCAACAGCTGGGACAGTGTTGTAGTTTTTATTTCTTAATTTTTTATATTTATTTTACTTTCACTTTCATTTGAAATTCAATTTAATGTTCAGTGTGGTTTTTACTTTAAACATTTTTCTTCATTTTGTATTTCTCTCCCCTGATAATTTTATTAATGATGATAACCCTGGAGAGCTTAACACCAAGAAATGCCAACAGTACAGCTCGCTGCTGTTTTTTTCTTCTCTGACCATCTCGCTGCTTGGGTTTGACGTGGCTTACTTCTTTGACCCAGTACAGGACACCATTTGTCACGCCTTTCAGCCTTAAAGTAGCATCCCTAATTCCTGGGGGTAAGTTTCCATGGTACCTCTACACCAGCGACATCTTTTTACTTTGTTTATCCACATTATCCACTGTGGACGCTTTATTCACCGACACCGGCACAGAAGTATCCTCTGAGGAAGTGCTCATCTTTCAAAATCCACATACAATAATAAAACAGTATTGCACTAACTCAATCAGCCTTGCTGTGAGTTTATGGGCTGTCTGTTCTTAAAAGGCTGCTAAATGATTGGCTGGAACTGCAATTCTTTCGGTGATATCAAGTAACGTTCATCATTGACAGTTCGAAAATTCTCATTTTCTTATTTAAATTTTATACGACGATATACCAATATATCGTTAAATCGCTAAGCCCTATAGGTATCAAAAATTGTGCAAAAGCCACACTGAGTGGTACGCAGAAAATATATACAGAACACTTACTTTCACATGTCATAGGAATATGGGAATATGTTCTACCGATAAATTTGATGTCTTCACTAGACAGAAAGACAGATAAAATAAAGAATTGTATATGTAAATTCCAAGAACTTCAGAAAATGGTCAAAAGGTAACATTAACAGTATAGTTAATTGAGCAGAAATAAAATTTATTGCTCACAATATGTATCATATACAAAAATTGCATTTATGTATTAACACATTTTTGAGAAAATGAAATTCAGGTGTTAAACAAATGACCTCTATCTTACATTCCTCAGAAATTTTCATCTGTTTAGAGTGAGACAGTGCCATCTAAAGGGACTTTATAAAGGCTGGCAGCTATGATGTGGTATTAATCATATACTACTTATGTTAAATAGTTTGTCCTTAAGGAATATGCTTATACTATCAAACAAACACAAAGCCTAACAATAGCCTAACAATATATTAAGCTCACTCTTACTGAACTAGGATCCTAACAATATTTGGAAATCATCATTCTGGAGCCCAAGTTGGCCTTTTTTTACTGCTAATTTCAGAGAAATATACATATTTTGGTCTTATTTAACAGTCATTTCTCCAAGTTGAAAGAAAAGCTATGAACGGTTTTGCTCAGTGTAAATGCCTGAAGTCCATATCCTGGATTAGCAATGACTTTCTCAGGCTCTGTAAAATCATGTGACTGTTGCATATGGAACAACATTTTTACTATTTTTAAAGTCATTTTCATTCTGCTAACATAATAGTGAAAGAATAACAGGGAAAAGGCACTGCTACAGGCAAATGCTATCCCTTTTTAACCTTAAATTTACACTCAAATCACACTTTCACAGATTTCCTTAGAGGACTGCATCTAAAAGCACAGAGCCACTAAAAATATGCTTCTTTACATGATTCCAAAACAAAGGAAATGCACATTGATTTTACTGACGCAGACATATTGATACTTTCACTGATCCTAACCCCACAGAACCCATAAACAGGCAGTAATTACTGAAGTCACGACAAAAGATAAAAATGACTAATGGATCTAGGGTTTTGGACGCAAAGAACTAAAAATGCATAAGAGGGAAATATTGTTTATTTTTTTCGCTTCATTTGATTCAGAGGCTAAAATATAGATCAGTCACGATGGGTAATGTGAGCAGCACTATCTGCCTGTGAAGCAGTCAGCCATTCTGTCATCTTCCTTCTTTCAGTATCAGATTGGAAAACCGCTGAAGTGTGATGAGGCATTTTGTTGCATAGTCCTAAAATCCCATAGGCAAAACACCACAAGATAGGAACAAAGTAAGTCTGATACTGATAGTCAGTATTAAACATGGGCAAGACATGGCATTACCACTGAATTCAGGGGTGGGGAAGGCAGACATTTTTACACCATATCGGTTATGGCTGCGTTACACTTACATATAATCACTATAATCAGTAAAAATATGACAGATTAATTACCATCTTGAAGAGAGTGTACCTTATTATCCATATAAACAAATCCAAATGGTTAGCAAAAGGAGAAAACTCATTACAGTCTGACAGATTCCAGTATGAAACGGAGACGTGGCTGAGGGCCATACAGAATACTTACATGCCAACTTCAGTACGTTCGCAACATGTACGGTGCCACAGAGCCTTTAATTAATGATCTGCAGATTGAAGGTGCAGCACTGCCAGCACTAAGAAAGAATGGGAGGCCTCTGTGAGCCTTTATAGACTTAACTGCTTTTTGGTTGTAAGAGGAGGACTTCATGTGTACGTACAGTGTCCGCACCCCCCCGTATTATTCCTGGGTCAGTTGTCTTTATTTCCATACATATTTTCTTATCCCTTCCTTCAAGACATGTTGGTGTTATGTTACATACATAGGCAAGTTGTTGCTGTAGTTGTATATTGTTCCTTATATGGTATAAAAATAGAGGTGTAGAAAGAAATTATAGAGGTCAGAAGCAGAAGAAATCCAAAAAATTTACAGAGATCATTTACATTTCAAATATAAATTTGCTATTAATGGCCTGGGTGCATCAGATTTTGAGCCCTCCTGTTGCAACTCGCATAATTAATTCAATCTTTAACACCCTTAATATGTAACTGCCAATTTAAATATGGAGTATAATATCTATAATGGAATCAAGCACTTTGTAACATACTCTCAGGCCTTTTAAAAGCATTTAAATGCTAAAATCCACATTCAATATATCCCTCCATCCTTTTGAAATGCATTCTTTGTTTATGTCCTTGCTAACCAAGCTGAACGGAACATGTGAATAACAAAAATAAATATAAAATCAAATAGCAGTGAATAATTCACAGCATATTCCACAATATCCCTGTAATAGGTAACGATGTAAAGATCTATTACATTAAATTGATGTGAGCATCTATTCCAGTATTTCAGGGTTTCAAAGCCCTCAACAGATCCGTCATACCCAACTGTAAGAACACATTAAGAACACTAATAAGGGACTCTGCAGAAGAAAAGATCATTTGCAACTCCTTTGGTCCGTCGATTCACCAGCACTGCTGTCCTTACATCATATCCTCTCTCTCTCTCTCTCTCTCTCTCTCGGAAACGGGCTCCTCAGCTACTCAAGCGGGTACCTGCACGCTTAGAGAACGGAACTAGAAATGTTCTATTCGGCCTTTTTCTATTAATACCACACTGCCTATTAATAGAAATCCCAAACGATACTATGGCCTCAAAACGATCATGGATTCACTGAGTAAAACATACGTTTGGGGGATGTAGCTGGGCCATATTACAATATAATTGCCCCCTATCAAACAGTGAATATCCGCCATGTCCCCTGTATAAAATCCACAGACATTCTAAATGGAACCGCATTTTCACTTTGTATGCCGTGGGTAAGCACTGTTCAATGGCCTATTGTCTCTGATACTCAGAGTATGTTTGCTTGTTTTCACAGGAGGAAAAATCAGGATCCTCTCTCATAATTAGTTGTCCCTGAGCCTCATTCTCCACGTTACATATAAATTGTTGTGTTTCCTGGAGTAACCTGGATACCAGCTGATACCAGTCTCAACACCGGCAATTTCCCCAAGTGCAATCATTGCCCCCGTTTCGGCATTTGTCGTCTTCAGCTAACCCCACCCTATTCGAGTCTAACACTGAAACGGGAAAAATACAAAACCCTGCCCTTGTCTGAACCCCACATTCCATAGCCCTATTTGTATTTCCGACCAGAGACATTTTCACATTTTCAACATAGTAAACAAGCTATATGGGCACGACAAACACACATCGCCTGTAATACTGAATATTATAAGAAAGATAAAAGATAATCCAGCCATATTCGACAAACATGGTGAGAAATAGCGAACCGTGAAATATTAAGATACTCCTAGAATTAAACATTGTTCTGAAATTTAGCATTTAACACCTAAGCACAAACAGGGTCCTCCACTGCTACAGTGCAAATTTGTGTGTGCATTCACTCTGTGAAAAGTAATTTGTTTCTTTTCTAATGCTAAATTTGTCATTACACTAAAATTATATATCTCAGTTAGCCCAGCACATGCCCTTTTATGTATCAATCTATTTATTAAGGCAATCACAATGTTTCTTTGAACTAGCATAAGCATACTGCCGTTGTTATTCTAATATAAATCTTTGCAAATTAAGCAGTTATTAACTAATTCAGCATTGGTTAGTCAATATAGATTTGGCACTGCTCAGAATTCAGGTCATATTTGTAAAGTGGAGTCATTCCATTTCGGTGCAAGCTTTACTTTACCCAACAAACCTTCAAGCTCCTTCATAAGTCATCTCACAAGTGGACACGGCACAGAGCACCGTGGGATTGTGTTCCTCCCCTAATTGATTCAGACGACAGCAGAACAGGCCCAGAACAGAGGTGAGAGCCTGCACAGGTGACAAGGTATGCCCTTGCATCTCAATGAGCCGCCTCCGCTCTGCGGGCCTCAACGCTTTGTACAAACGAGGACATGGCATGCTATGGGCCAACATGCTGATTGACTGTTTATTTTACATGCTGTGTTAAGTCCACGCAAAAGGCCTAAATGACAATCCGATGAGAGTTTTTGAGAGGAAAAAAGGACCAGAAACGACGGTAAGAATCATCAAAGGGGTGTTGATGATAGAGAGCCACACCCAACCGGACAAAATATATAAATAAAAATAAAGGGGAAAAAATACAGGGAAACGTGAACAATTCAAAGGCAACTCTGGGATGCTTCTAAACAAGCCGTAAAAGAAATCCGTTTTTCTGGTGCCATATAATAAACTGTTTCATTACTGTGCTTCCCAAGGTCAAATTAAATGTCATGGTTAAGTGGGATGCCTAATATGGGAATTCGGCACGCTGGTGCACCTGCTAAAAATTCAGTGCCATCATCTATTCCTCTGCACCGCCAGTAAAGTTCAGATAAAAGGCACTGAAAAGAAGACGGCCGAGTTTTTCCAGAACTTCTCAAGTGAGTATTAGAAAAAATAGATTTCTACTCACAAAAATTACTATACGGCTTCAAATATCCAGCTGTCTCGCTCAGACTGACTGTCTATGAGTTCAAACACTGTGCTGATTCACCTGCTGTGCCCTGGTCATCTTCATAGTAAATCTCATTCTTCCTACAGTTACCAGACTGCATCCACAATTCAGTAGGTTTTGTTTGATGTTTTTTCTCTGTAATAAGCATAAATAAATTAGCAGAAAAACACATAACACGTTCTTGTTATTAAGATGTGAAAAGCCATTTTAAGGTGTGAAAAGCCTTTACAAATCTACATTAATGATATGTAAAGAGTCTTATTTGCGGATGTTAGAGAATGAGTCAGAGAATGCAGCCTATACGCAGATGAATGCACCAAACAGATTCAGGTAGACCAGTTCCCTGAAAAGGTATTTCAATAAATAGCACAGCTTTTTGCGTTTCTGAAATCTACCATTGTTAGTCTGGCCCTAAACATGTCTGTCAGCCAATTTGAAGGTCCAGTGATCAGAAAGGAAAAGATTACTAAGCCTAGACAGGTACGTTGCTATAAACAAGTTATGCAAAGCTGATTCCTTTCCGCCCTAGAACACTGGCCAAATACTACCTTAGGCTTGTATCGCCATTCACCATCAGTGAGTTTTCAAGCTTTGAATCTGCAATTCCTACGCTAACTAAGGGAGATATCTATATATTCAAAAACAAATAAGGAATTCAATGAGTAATCAGATACAATACAAAACATCCCCCCCCATTATAAACCTCTGAGACACACTGATAAAAGTGCCTGATCTTCATTTATTTTCTGCCAGGTACCCCTGAGACCCTGGAATGCAGCTATATCACATTTTCAGTTTGATTTACCCCTCTGCTACTTTCATTTGCTTTGGAACAATTCATTTTAACTGCTATTTTCCTATTTGATGTTTACACTAAACCCCAACGTTTCATCCAACCTCCACCAATATTGGAGTTATTTTTCATTAACAATAATTCCAGTGTTGAGCAACATCAAGGCGACCACTTCCTGTACCACAGAACAATTTCTAATGTTTGCTAACACAGGCAGGCATGCTATATACCATCTCACTTCTCTCTCTCTCTCCCCACATGCAGGAACCGGCAGCACAAGCCATCCGCACACAGAATGGTGAATCTCATCCATGATTTAACGCAGCCATTCTGCTTGCTATAGAGACATCATCGCCATCAGCCGTTCCTGTCAGACGCGCTGCAGCAGCGTGGGCTGCACCCCATCAGCCAGCATTCCATGCTGCTAATAAATGAACAGGAAATAAATTCCTGCTTCTCCCAATAAAGTTCAAGGCAATTTCCCAGCAGTTAAGGACACTGCACTAGATGTTAAACTTGCACTTCGTTTCCGCCGTCCATCATCCAGTGCTAAACTGCTCATCAGTCATATAGCTGGGATTATAATGTAGCTGTTGCATGTGTCATTTGTTTACAGCACCGAGCTCCTCATTTCAACACTCTTAAGAGAAAAACAAACATTGGCTTATGTCCAAACAAAAACTTCAAACTTTTGGTAAAGAAATGGACTGCTATTGGAAATTTAATCATATTAGTCGGCTAAGAAAACAGATGCAATGATTAGGTGCCCTTACGGGTTAATCTGCCCTCATGAGGCAGACTCAAGTGACCAAGCCTAGCATATTGACTTGTTCTATCTGACCCTCACAAATACATTATCATGCAATGCATGTGTGACGTAGAGCCCACCGTAACATAACTTCACAAACTCTTACGCACCCACTCTTTTAATTGTCATGATAAATACTGCATCATATTGTTCTCATGAACAGTCACAAATGTATTTCTTTGAATTCTTTTAAATCTTCTCATTGAAATACTTACTGAAATTAACTGACTGCATGTATAAAATAATTTGTGGGGCAATTGTAGTGGAAATCACACACACACACAAAATCCATATTTAAATCACAGGTATTTCAGTCAATTCTTATCACTGCATTAAGTGCCTTTCCCCATCATTACATCAGTAGGCAATATGTCTCTTAATGCAGAATACTCAAAAACAATGTCGAGGGTGTTTTACGACCTACATCATGACTGCTCCATTCCCAAAATTTTGACATGCTTCTGTAAACTTTAACCTTAAATCACACCCATAGTCATTAAATTTTGTTGGTAGGTTTTGAGGGTACTTCTGTCTTGGTCTGAAGGCCAAAAGTAGGATGTAATTTGCCTCATCACAGTTCAGCAGTCTTCCAATCTGATACTGATTTCAAATCAAATACTGGATGAAGGAAGATTACAGAATGGCTGAATGCTTCATTGGCAGATAAATAGTGCTGCTCACATTACTGATATTGAGTGATCTATATTATAAACAGCAGCTCAAACCGGCCAATTTTATGCATTGAAGTTCTCTACCATGTCTTGGTAATTTCTACCAGCATCAATAAGGGGTAAGAAAAATCTGAAAAAGAAAATTTGGAAAAAGAAAAAGAAAAAAAAGGCTAAAATTAAAAGTGACCAGTCAGAAATGCTGGATATACTGTAACATCCTGATGCATTCAGCTAAGCCAACAGTGAGATGTGGCAAATATTTAGCAGCCGAGTTGCTCACACGTCCCGCCCACACTCATCCTTAAAGATTGGTCAGATGATTTTGTTTCTTACAAAAAGGTGACAAAGGCAAACCAATATACTGAAAAATACAACGACATATTTCCACAAAATATTATGAGAAGGATATTTGATGTTGCAGCATATTATCATTATATTAAACAGGAAAAGGCCATGTTTCTTTTAAAGCTTGAAGTCTTCATTTAAATATGAGTGCCATTTAATGAGTGTACTTTAAACCAGGGTTTCTCAAACTTTCAAAATACAAGGCCTGGAGGGTGGGTTCTCCCTTGCCAAATCTCACCGACTGGAGAATTTTCCCGGTGGGGTTTGTGGCCGTGTAGTGGCCCATTATGAAGTGTAACTAAATTACACAGCAGGTAGATACTGCTCCTTACCTGTACTCATCTTCAATAAATAAAATCATTAAACTACATTTAGGGAATGGCACGTGGATTAAATGTGAAATATTCAGTGGCACATATTCTTTCAAAGTAGTACTAAGCAGCTCATTTTATATATTCTCTCTTTTAGTTATTACCAAATATTTTATATGCAACAAAAACACAGACATGATGTAATCATTTAATATATGCCCAGATGTAACCACAATCCAGAGCTCCATCCAGAGCTGGACATGTACTGATAAAATGTATACAACATTTGACTTCTCTTATCCCAATATCCAAATAACAAGGCTGCCATGACAAAATATAAAGGATATACAGGCAGTCCCCAGATTAAGAACGTATGCGTTTATCTTCCAAAGACATTTTAGGAGAAAGTAGTAGCAAAGCACTTTACGTGGCATAAACATTTTAGGATGTACAGTTCTACATTTGAAATGCCGGAACATAGGACCTTTTATTGGGCCAGTAATAGGCAACCACCGACCAACAGTTCCAACCCAAAAGCACATTGCAGTCGCTCTGTACAAACTAGCAACCTGGGCCGAGTATAGAGTAGTCGGAGAAACATTCGGTGTCGGAAATACAACGGTCCACCGCTGCATTTACGCTGTGTGCATGTTTGTGTTTGCTGTAGGAAAGGGACGTGATAAAAGTCCTGTCATCTGTCAAAACCTTTGCGTAAATGCAGTTCTTTCTCGTAAAAAAAAAAAAAAAAAAAAAAGTTTCCACCATAGTTTTTCCACTTAATGGCAAGTGTCGAGAGACTTTATTCACTAAAACTAAATGTACAAAGTTTGTGTCACAATTTGGAAAATTTTAGCGTTAAACAATGTTTCCATCACCCAGTTTTTAAGCGTTAAAGTGTTTTTGCACATAAAATGTCTTGGATGGAAACCTGCCTCATGAGAACTTAATTACATGCTATTAATGGAATACAAAAAAACTCGAATTTCAGAACATTAATTTTTATTATTATTAAACTTATAACTGATTCTGAATGTGGATGGTAAATTGCCCCCTTAATAACAAATTCATCACTATGCTTTGAGGCATTGTTACACCCATATTGACCAATATTTATTACATCTATCATCTTATATAAAAATAATGATAGTAAAATTGAGAAAAAGGTCCACATGAAAACATCCACTTAACTTTTTGTGAAAAGTAGTCTTTGTTCATTCATGAAATCATTAGATACAAACTAGATTTCCCTCAAGGACTGAAGTCTCTGGGAAAAACTTTTCTGTTCATGTCTTGACATGCTGATATGTGTATTGAAATAGGAAAAAAAAAATGAAAGAACCAAGCTGTGAGAACATGCTTAGCTATAAGGAGGCTCATTTATCATAAAGCGAGAGGAAAACACACTTCATACTCTGCCAAAAGTGAATCAGCATGTCTGACTGCAAACAAAACTCAAGTTAAAAAGTCATTAACAGGCATAACTGACCATGCAGATGCAGTCTGTGAACGAGACTGTTCAGTCTGACGGAGTGTCATATCGCCCTCTGGGGGAGAACAAGGGGTAAACTGGAGGTGATTGCTAACACCTGGTCGCAATCCTCTGGTCTGAATAACTGATGCAACTAAGAATAAATCTGCATACTGCTGATCCAGGAAATGTACAATGTGAAAACTGTAAAACAAAGAGGATGTCTGGGCTACCTAGGACACCATACTTCATCGGGAGAAGCAACCTGCACTGTGCCCCATGTTTCCATAACACTCTACATTTATAAAATGTAGAGTATCCTACATACTCTAGGATATTTCTTCTTCCTGACAGGTGGTTCTCTACATCAGCAGTAAAAACCTGGAATCAAAGACTGAGCAGGAAATATACAGTGTTTTCTGTATCACTCATATCTATAGATCCAACACCACAGCAAATATTGCGCTTTATGCAACATATCTTGTGGAATACCAATAAAGAAAGGACAAAACAAAACCTTTTCAGGTTTTCAGATATTAAACATGTTTTGTCTCCAAAAACTGCGTGGAAACAAACATTACTACTAATGTAAACAAATATAGGAAAACATCGAAGGACAGTTTTTTCATCGAATGCTGACCATATAAACTGAATATAACCTACACAGTATCTGTGTAATTAACTAGGGATGCGCCAATCCCACTTCTTCTGTCCCGACACTGATACCTGGGTTTAGGCATCAGCCGATACTGAGTACCGATCCGAAACCAGTGTTTAATTAATAAACAGTTTGGTTTTCTATATTAGTGAACAAAGCATACACCCAGGTTTACTTATATTGGTTTTTGAAGCTGTATTGTTATTTATATCTAACATTAAATATGTTTAGTTGTTTAATGTTAGATATAAATAACGCCTCAGTTTTATTTTCTCTCGCTTCTCCAG
>JAAGVU020000035.1:24232375-24257491 GCA_011763525.2 Mormyrus iriodes | reverse complement strand
TACAGAGGAACAAAACCTTGACTGTAAATGCTGATTTATACTTCTGCGTCGAATCTCCATCATAAGTAGGGTGTAGCTGCGCACCCTCTGCTGTAGCCTGACGCGCACCTCCCCAGTAACGTAACTGCACGCCATGGCGACGCAGACCGTGAGAACTGTGACTGGTCCGCTTGACAATGATTGTTTTTTCCTTTTTATAGGAGCGAAAAAAGCGTGTACCTGGGTGTACTTATACTGGTGACTGAAACTGAAGCGTTATTTATATCTAACATTAAATATGCTTAGTTATTTAACATTAGATATAAGTAACGCATTGGTTTCATTTTCTCTCACTTCTCCAATATTTGCGCTCAAGCTTATTGTTGCGGTTGTTCTCTGCCAGCATTAGCAGACTCCCCGTACTCTGCGCAATGGTGCGTGTTTAGATGTTTGATCTAATTGTTTGTGTTAAATGGCATGCTGTCCCTTCTTCCGCTTGACACTTTAGCAGAACAGACCGTATAGTCTGACAAATTTGAATTTTATTTTTAGCATAATGTAGCAATTAAGCGGTATCGGTTCTTGGTATCGGACAATTTTTACGAGTATGAGTATCTGACCGATACCCGCTGCCGGTAACGGTGCATCCCTATAATTAACCATTCACTCATAATGCAATGCTGGAAAATCATTTTAACACAGCCATACCGACCTGAGCACACAGCTTAATTTCCAGTTGGATAAATGCTTCAACATTAAGTAAATGAAATTATATCCTACAGTGTTAAAAAAAAAAAAAAACCCTTCCAGCAACTCTTAAAATAATTTTCTTTCTCAAATGTAGCAGTAGATTTGCCAAAGTGACTAAATACACTGTGGATGTGCAACTTGATAAAAAAAAGTTATACTTAGATCTAAGCATCCTTAGGAAAATCAACAGATTAAATCTAGAAAAGACTTTTAAAGGAAAAACAAGTAAAAAATGGATAGTATCAAATCAAGACCATATAATCAAATCAAGCAAATAGCTGTACCTGTTTTTGTGTCTCTCTCACAGTTCTGCTTTCAAATAAGCAAAGTGTAAATCCACTAATAAACCCTACGGTATATTTCTAGCATTGCGATTATAGTCTCACAAATGGTTATTAAGGCCAATAGAGCTCAATAGCATCAGTTAGTATGTCTGGTTTCATTGTTTAAGTAAAATATGCCATGCTCAGTAAGTTTAATTTCATTTAAATCTTAAAATCAGATATTGCAACACCACCCAAGGGGACACTTATAATGAAAATTACAAAAAGCATATGCTTCGGAAGAAAACATTAATCTTTTCAAAAGGGGGAGAGATGCCACTAGAATACATGTTTCTTTTTGTGGGTGGATGGATGAAAACAGTTGCATTTCATCAATTTATGACAGGGAGCAGACACACTGCAAAACCTTGTGTTATACAGCCTCATCTGTATTAATTGCTTCTATAAAATAATTCGCTTAGAACTTACATTTCCAAAGCAAGGTGTCTCACACATTCAGTGCTGAGGGTGCCTCCGAATGGTGCTCAGTGTATGATTCTGTGTGTGCCACCCTAGCTGAGACCCCCCCCCCCCCCCCCACGGATGGGTGCGGTTGCGAATTAACTCACTCTCACTGAATTTAAATAACCTACTTCAGTTCCAAAGCTAACATAATAAAATACCTACTGTAGTACTGAGAAATGTGCAGGCTAAACATTATGTTCATTGTTTTACAGGGGATGGAGGCTATAAAACATTCAGCATTTACCCTATAAAAACAAGCTAATTTTAGGTTGCATGTAATTAACCACACACCAGCCATATACATTAATACTCAGTGACAATCCGTTCCTGAAATGCATTTACCACATTTCAGCACAGGCACTCCTGGGTGGCACTTGATAAGGAAGCACAGGGTCCTCTGCAGAAATGCAATGGCTTCTAATTACACTGAAGGCAGCATAGGCACAGAGGCCCTACTAAACAGTCAGGCTTTCAAGCCAAAAGGCAGGACACCACTGCCTTTGTTCACACTTAACTTCATGAGGTTGATAATGATTATAAATTAAAGGTGAAAGAAGAAGCAGAAGAGGCAGGCACACCGTGCAATAAGCAGGGCGACTGCTGTCTCGCGACAGGGGGCCCGGCAGTAAATGGAGAAATCTTGTTTCTCACAGACGATATTAAAGGTTCTCTCCCTAGTGCAGCTTTCTTCAGACACTTCAGGCCAAATCATAGCAGCACTTTGCTCTTTAAGGGATCCATTTCAGTATATTTGCTAGAACAATCTGATCTGACCAGAGGCCTTAAAACCAACATTCATTCCATATTCTTTCAATTTCAAGAGCAATGTACATTGTTTTCTTTCAAATAAGAAATGGAAAAAAAAAACAAAATACATGACCTTCACCATTTCATCTGCTAAAGATAACTAGCAATGCTTTACGCCGTTAGGGAATGTTACAAAACACTAATCATATCAATTAAAGCACACCAGTATAACAGAGTCAAAAATCAGTCACAATATATCTGATCAGTTCTTACGGTTGAGGTCTATTTTGAAGAACCAGACAGTATGGATGGGGGGGATTCTTCTCCTAATAAGTATCTGACTGACAGCTGCAGATCCAGGACATGTTGAGAGGAGAAGACTCTCCTTCATAAGTAGGGTGTAGCTGCGCACCCTCTGCCGTAGCCTGACACGCACCTCCCCAGTAATGTAACTGCATGCCATGGCAACGCAGACCGTGAGAACTGAGACTGGACCGCTTGACCATGACTTTTTTTTCCTTTTTATAGGAGCGAAAAAAGCAGATACCTGGGTGTACTTATACTGGTGATTGAAACTGAAGCGTTATTTATATCTAACATTAAATGTTTAGTTATTTAACGTTACATATAAGTAACGCATTGGTTTCATTTTCTCTCACTTCTCCAATATTTGCACTCAAGCTTGTTATTGCGGTTGTTCTCTGCCAGCATTAGCAGACTCCCCGTACTCTGCGCAATGGTGTGTCTTTAAATGTTTTATCCAATTGCTTTGGTTAAATGGCATGCTGTCCCTTCATCCTCTTGACACTTTAGCAGAACAGACTGTGTAGTCTGATAAAATGCCGCAGTTTCGAATTTTAACGTAATGCAGCAGTTAAGTGGTATCGGACAATTTTTACACGTACGAGTATGAGTATCTGATCGCAGTATCGGCTTGATACCCGATGCCGGTATCGGTGAATCCCTAATCGTGACCTTTTACATCCTTCTACTAGTTTTTCCAAACTTCACATAAAATTTGGATGGGCAGTAAAAACGTGGGTCTGTGCAACATTCACAAACCAACAGAATGGCTTCCTACTGGATGGCTGTGCTGATTGGCCAAGTTATATCACGTCTCTATTACAAGGTCTCCATCAAGCATGACGTATTTGATTCGAGCCACCGTTAAAGGAAAATGTACATCAAGACTCTTTTCAGTGTTGGCTCCCCAGTGGTGGAATGAACTTCCTCTTGCCATCAGAATGGCAGAGTCCCTTCCTGTCTTCAAACGCCGTCTGAAGACCCACCTCTTCGAGGAACACCCTGGAAGCTAACCAGCTTATATATAAACGTTGTTATATTTATATATATATATATATATATAAAAACTCTTCTTAATCGCTGCACTAATCTCATTTTCTTTAACAAGGTTTTTAGGTACGTAAACAAGCTGGCAGCAACTTAGTCGGCTGACAGTTGTTATCCAAGTCTAGCTTTACAAGAGAAGAATAGTTGTGGACTACCGAGCACTGCTGTACGTCGCTCTGGATAAGAGTGTCTGCTAAATGCCGTAAATGTAAATATTTGAACTGTTGGCATTGTGGATGAGGAGCTGGTATCAAACACACTGGACGTCAGTAGTGTGGCAGAGGTTAGGCTATGCACAGTCAGATATTTCACAAAGCAAAGTTATTCGTAAACTTGGTCTAGTCAAGGTCTGCACTTAGCGAGGTAATACGACAAATTTATTCAACCGCCTTAAATGAAGCATCCGACAACTTTGTTTAATATTAAAAATTAAGTTTAATTCAGGATTTAGTGACCATTTTGAAAACAATGTCTTTAATGTAAAATTGTGTTTTAAATGGTGCCAATAGACAAGTCCTCAGGCTTGTTTGAGTAGTCTGGGAATTCTTCACAGTACGTTTCAAAATTGGGAAGAAAGATCAAAATTTAGATTGTGGATAACGGTTGTGTGTTATTAAAAAGATCACAATGATTTTTTTGGGAAGATCACCCACTTCCATTTCAAACCATGAGTTATCTTTTGACAAGATGTAATGAAACAAGATGCTGACAAGGTAAGCTGAACTCACAGGCCACCCACTGGTGCATTTCAGTTTCAAGCCTGTAAACTGTTGCCAGTTTTTTCTTTTTTGAGAAAACCAGCAATGGAAATCATCACTCATATCCCAAGATATTCTGGAACAACATAAAATCATATCACTTATACTGGAACAGAATGTTGGTGGAAAAAAAAACTGCAGGAAAGTAATTTCATACTTTATGAATGTGCACATGAATATAAGGCTTGACTTACAATACTACACTGAATAAAAATCTATGAAACCACAGCCACTGAGGTAACTGTCACCTCGTAGAAGTTCCTCAGACGGACAGACAGACAATTTCCCCAGATGATCCAAAAGTGAAGCATATTGCAGTGAAGGTATACATGCTTGTGATATAGTTTTTAAATCGCTGTATATGTGCTGCCACTGCTCAATCTGCTCACCCTGTTAGTGGAATATGTGACCAAAAGCTCTTGCAAATGCTGCACCACTACTGTTACCCTAAAGCAAAATTATGAATGATATTATCTTGAGTCTAGACTAACTCAACCCCCAAAAACAGGATGAAAGGCAGAATACAGCGGTTTTTCGCACTTCCCTTTCAACAATGAGTTATACACGCTATTATACACGGTGAGTGTTTATATGGTTTCACCTGCCTAGTGATGCACTGCATACATAACACCTTTCCACACTATGCATATACATCACTTCAGATATATTTCAGTCATTTAGCAGGCTGATACAATATAGATGCAATGTAATGCAGTCATGTGTGCACAAACAATAAGACAGATGTAATATTCATTGTGAACATTAGTCACAAGAATTACTATGTAATGCACACACCAATTAAACTATTAATTACTGATGATTGTAATTGTTCCTTGAAGGACAAAGATAAAACAGGGATAAAGAACAATTAAAAGGAAACAAATTCACAAAAAGTACTATAAAGTAATTGTCACCTTAACTTGCAGAGAAAAATCGCTTGTACCATAACTGCAGGTATTGTGATAATTATCAGAAGTGAAAATTAAATGAGATCCTTCAGCTGTCAGATTTAGCTAATAAACTATACAATTCTGGCTTTTACCAACTAAATATGTTATTACACAGCTTTACCCAGGCTACACTACACCGACTGAACATTTTAATTATTGAAAAAAGAAACAGTAGTTTTGACACGGTTTACTGTGTTAAAATAGAATATTCGTGACCTGACAGCAGGTGCTAAAGATGCAGTAAGTAAATGAATTCATCACTAAATGGTACGTGAGACCATTTAAGACCATGATTGGTGGTGGACATGTTAAAGCACGTGGCTCTGTATTTCAGTGTGACCAAAGTTTAAAGCTGGTTCACAGAAAACTAATACACACTAATTTCTCAGGCCTGCAGATCTGACGCCTCATGTTCTGTGCCTAGATGACAGATTTTTCCCTTACTTACAGACAGTTAAACACACACACACACATACATACACACACACACACACACACACACACACACACACAAAAAACATTTTCAGAAATGGACAACTCCTTTTGTACTCCTGTATGAAACTATTGTGATCTTGTTTTGATTTGAGAAAAATGATCAAATATTTTATTCTATTATTCTATCAAATATTAGTCAGTCCTGCTATAAGGCGACTCATGCATTCCTGAAAAACCTCACATTCACTAAAATCACGTGCTAAAATACATATGCCCAATGGGAAATATAGTGTTAAAGTAATGCGACTCAAAAACTTTGTAACTTATACCAAACAAAATGAATGAAATAAAAACAGTGATATCAGTGGACGATAATATAATTATATGCATTTTAAACAAGAAACAATTAATAAAAAGTATACCATATACATCTATGGGTTTTATGAGTCTCACAAGAATTACCTAGCAAAAGTTTCAACCGAACGTGCCGATCTCGCTAATTTGTCGGTTCCTGAGAGTCGGGAGTAGTGACGGCTAAAAGGATGCTTCATGAACCATTTGCTGTATTTTCTGACCCCCACTAGATGGCGCTATTGGTATGCTTTGGGGCATGCTTTGAGCCTTTTTTTTTTTAACAGACAGCACCATCTTGTGAGGTCAGAAAACGCAGCAAATGGCTCTAGAAGCGTTGTTTCTGCCATCATTAGTTGGGAGTAGTGAGCCATAGCCAGCATGCGGCTGTGTATGCGCACAGCACAAATTTTCAGATTTTTAGAATCTAAGACTTTAACCTATGCAATGTGGATGTACTAGAAGTTCAGTTATTTTAGATCTGAAAACCAGTTCAACCAATTAATTGAAAAGATCCCGTTCAAAAGAATAATTCAATCACGGATCAAACATCACTGTCGCTCACTTGGATAGCTGTTCTTGCCTGCAAGCAGTGTTTCTCGCTAAGACCATACCGCGTTATAGTTCGTGCAGTGCATTTCTATCTGACTGAAAATCACATAAATACAAACACAATTCCGTTGTATTGGGCCTGGGTACCAACATATCAAATGTTTTAGAACAAATTTGTGGTGTGATATCACATGCTGTAGCAGGACCGACTGTATTTAACTTATTTTTTCATTGATTACCATTACGTCCAACACTTTAATTCATTCAGCCATCACAGCATACCAACTTCTTTCTCTGTCCTTGGGTCTTTATGGTCAGTTGGATTAATTCATTTAGTCTCATGTTCATGATCGTTAATAGATGTGATACAATACTTAACAAGTGCTTATTAGGGTTGAGTTTATCCATAGAGGGCACTGTAAATTGGCTCTCCAGTGCAAACAAAAAGGGCCTGCAAAATTAGGACTGAGTGCAATAATTGCTAAGAGGTATCAGAATGCACTAAGCAGCTGGCGCTCTGTCATTCTGGGTTAGTGGAAAAGACCCATTTCTGGTCCAGATCAACAAGGACAAAAATAACTGCATCAAACAGCTATAAATTCATGCTTCAGAGACTTGAGGTGTAAAGGAGAGATAGTTAGGGCAGATGATCATTTTAAAGTCAAATGACTATTTGTGGCATCAGCACACGTTTGTTTTGTCCTTAAAATTAATTAAATCCAATGGATTTCAAATCCATTAGCTGGGACAGGACCGTGTCTCTGCCTGGGGGGGGGGTCACCAGCTGGGATCCCGAAGCGTTTCGTCATGTGGTGGGTACGGCAACACGCTGCATCAGCGCATGCTCCCTGACCTGACCTTAGCTGACCTGATTTCAAATCTCACTGAAGGGTAAGCAAAGGCCAGATTTCAGTCCAGTGAACACCTACAGAACTGCAGGCATTATCTGAATTACAGTTACATTGACATCAGCTCGTCTAGATAATGATCAAATAAAACTTCTTTCAGAAGTTTGAATGCCTCTGATTTAAAAATGTTAATTTGTTTTCTTTATTTTACATTTTATCAGTGAACGGGGAAAAGTAGGGCAGCACAGTTGCAGCTTCACAGGAGTTAAAATAAGACAGCAGTCAATACAATTACACTCTGTTTCAAAGCGTGAAAGTGCACTTGAGTGCCAACGGCAAACAGCACAGGAACGCCAGTGACCACTGAGATGCGAGGAGGAGATGCTCCATAATGCGGTTACTGTCATCTGGCTATAGCAAAGAGCTTTCACTGGCAAGTCAATGCTGGTTGTAGAAGTTAAAAGGGTAGCAAATTGTCAAAATTCTGAGATACATTTCGTATAGCAGATGGAGGGGTGGGCTTACAAACATTGTATTTATTTCAATAATTTTACTATTCAATATTTTGGTCTCTGGATAAAAGCAGAATACACTATTTTTCAGAAGAACTGTACTCAGACTGAGTTTTAAATATCAATACAATACCTATTACACACATAATAAAAACACACACAAAGTAATATATAAATTTCAACTGATGCCCATCACAGGACAAACAGTCATCCATTCACTCACTCACTCACCCTCCCAATCACTCAAGCTGAATGTTTCGGAGCTGTGGGAGGAACCCCCCAGTGCTTCTGTTCGAGCTCTGCATGCTTTCTCCTAGCCAATCAGAATCACTTTCATTCTTGCTGTTGGACTCACTCACAGGCAGGGCTGTGTGTTTGTAAGAAGTTTAACAAAATGAGTGGTCCCCAAGATGTGGTAAAAACACCCCCCCACGCACACAAATGGACAGTTATTATATACCGGATTATATATTATGCATTGTTGTGTTATGCAAGATGACGAGGATAAATGACAGGGCTACCCTTCATTTTAGTGGTGATTATCTTGAGATCCAGGAATTGTAGAAAGTAAATACTAGCTATATAATTTAATCCAAAATAACAGTAAGGACAGACAAGGCTGCTGCAAGAGGCTAAAGACAGTTATCTATAATAACATGGTAAATTGTTGACGTTTTGATGTATTTGCCATTTGCACAAGTACATGTACACTGGAATTCTTCTCTTCACCTACCCTGTCTGGCTCTCCGTAGCTCAGGGGTGATGGCGCAGGGGCAGCCAACGCGCGGTCCCCCTGGAGCTGAAGGTTAAGGGCCTTGCTCAAGGGCCCACTGACATGTGACTGTCCTGCCGAGACCGGGGCTCGCACCCGCAAGCTTACAATCACGTGCACAGAGACGTCGCCAACGGAGCCGCTCATCACCCCCGCGCTAAGCACGCATGACGGGTGAGGCCACGGATGTCTGCTTTTAAGATGCTGCTGCATTGCAGGTGTGCTGTGATGATATTTAAGTTCTACTTTGCAGCACTGACAGATCTCCGTTCACTTTTACGGTGACGCGCCGACAAACAGCTGAGGCTTCGGCTCTCTTTCAGTTAGACCAGGGGTGTTAGCCCGGCGTAGTTTAATTCTTTCCCTGTTCCACCAAAAATGATTTGGCTCAAGAGCTGAGTAGTAATTAGCACAAGGAGTTGCCAGGAGTTGAATCGGGTGTGTTAAATAAGGGGAAAACCAAAAATGTGCAGGGCTCTGGCCCTCCAGGACTTGAGTCAGACTTTCACCGTTATCGTTCGTCTAGCACCACATTGCAGAGTAATCAAGAAGGCAAATCTTACCATGAGAAAATACCATTTTTCCCCTTTAAATTAATCATGTTTATAAGATGAGCCTGTGTTGTGCTTTTAATATTAAAACCTACCATAGTGTTCATTTCAAAGCACCAAAAATTAACAGGTATAAACAAACAAACAAACTGCCGCTTGAGCAAGTAAACACTCAGTAAGTAGTTTGGGGGGAATTAAAAGTCAATATTAGCAAATTCTTCGTGCTGCTGGTCTGTTTCATGCAGTGTGACTGAACATGCAGGGGGGAACAAAACGCAAGCGGCAGCAATAATGAAAAACACAAGCATATAGATGCAGATATAAAAATTCAAGACCGTAATCAACAGCACAGGCTATTCAAACTACTGTTCACACAAAAGATGCTCCATTTTCATGACGCATGATGCTGGGTAACAAACCCAGTGTGGAGAGCCGCATACTCTCAGAATGCAGACACAGCTTCTCCGCTAAACTTCATTAAGAGGCATCATTTACGGAAAAGAAAAGATGGCAAAATAACACAGTCGCCTTTCTGAAAACAGAGATGCGATACAGTGCTGGGAGGTAATTATGAGCGAATGGACTGTTCTGAAGAGCTGGGCTTCATTAGCGAGAGGGCGGCGAGGACAGAGTGATGGGAGACGGCAGACTGCAGTGACCCGGGAAGCATGAGGGCTGCCGTGCCGCTCAGGTAAGGGGAGCCGGAAGCGAGAAGGATCTGTGGCAGTGCCAAGACCCTGCAAGGCTACAGGAGGCTCATTTTAATGAGGGTCTGCTATCCACCGATGACCCTACTGGAATTTTGATGAGCTATTTGTCAGACTGACTCAGGATCAGTGATTCATTGAGATTAACAGCGCCCAGTTTACCATCTGAGAAGACACACCAGACTAAAGCAGAGAACAAGTTTAACAAACGAGCAACAGTGCAGTTCTGCTTGAGCACTGAGCGGCCGGGTTCTGATGAGGCACTATGATGTTCTGAATCCACTCTGCACCTTTGTTACCATAATGGCCAAATATACAAAAATATTCAGGGAAAAATGCAAAAAAAAGAACATGACTGGACTAGGCAATGCTAAATGACCTATGAACACTGCAATAAAACGACTCAACTTGAAGTTACTCAAAAGCAAATAGTCTTATTTAAAACTGACCAGACTGTGTTCAACAATTATTCACCTGCAAAATAATTTTTAGGAATTAAAAAGGATGGCTTAGTTACAGAATTCCATAGACAATCAAAGAGTATTGCCACAGATAAATCAACTAGCAGCAGAGCAACATTCACACTATTTGGGCAAAGAATTCCATGAAGCATGGCCTTCAGGTACAGACCTAACCAGCTAAATACAGAAACAAAAGACAGAGTTGCTGCCAAAACGTCACTCCTTCCCATCTAATCCCTACTCCTTCCACAGTCCCAAACCTTGACTTGGGCGGTATCTGATTTAGCATACCGTCATTCTACCCATAGATTACACCGAATAGTATTTTGATGCTATTTTCAAACGTAATGCTACATGTAAACTCTGGTCCCGAACGAAAACACCACGGTGTACCGAAAAACGGCTGTACTGGCACTCTCTCTCCCCCTCTCCAAAAAATTAATTATTAAAAGCCTAAGTTTGTGCGACTTCTCAGTGTAATCATGTTCAACCAATCGGCGCCTGCGGCTGTTCTTTCATGTACCCCGACGGGCTAGAACTAGGGTTAAGTAACACAATTAAATTCCCCCTGCGCTGCAAAAAAAAAAAAATCGATTAATCAGATGATAAACTAATCAATTAGTTAAGCCAAAATACAGGGTTTACGTGCAAATGCTTAAAAAAAAATGCTTAGTTCTAATACACAATGTAAAAAAGTGGCATGGAAACAAATATCTGCCATCTCTACTACATTTAGCTAGTTAATGTTTGTACTTTATACAGCGTTATTATGTATTTTAAAGATATTTTCAAAAGCAATGCTACTCCGGTGATAAAATTCACCAAGAGGGTGGTACAGACTAATGTTGCCAAGATTTCAAAAATACCGCAGTATATACCGCAGTATACCGTATAACTGCAACACCGGCCGAACCTAAGAACTTTAAAGCTTCAGAAAAGCTTACCTATCCCATTACACAGCTTCTACCTGCCCATCCATCCATCCACCCATTTTGTGTAACCGCTTGTCCTAAGCAGGGTTACGGGGGTCTGAAGCCTATCCCGGAGGCTGTGGGCGCAAGGCAGGGAACAACCCCAGATGGGCCGCCTGCTCAGGGCACTCACACCATTCACACCTGCTGGTTGCGCCACACTCCACCCCTTCGTGTATCTGTGTTTGTTGCATCTGCCGTCTGCTGGATGAATACTTCAACACTTGCCCATAAAGATATGGCTACATGTAATACACACTGAATGTTCAATCACGTATTAAAACATTAATTGAGAGACGTAAACATGCTGTAAAGAAAAATATTCACAAAACGGTGCTTTGCATTTCTGTTTGAAAATTCATCATCTGTTACACACAGCCAGCAAAATTCTGGCTGGACGTGGCGTTTAATGTTTCACACTTTTGAATCACTTAAAGCAAATGAATGAGAAATTTAGTACAAGGTGTGGCTGCCATCATCGCACAAAGATGGTTTTAATGGCTGATCTCGAGCGACACACTGGGCGTCTGTGAGGAGAACAGATCTGGGTAGCCGGGTGCTGACAGTGCTGCAGGCAGCAGCCCATGTGCACCGTCTCTCCCTCATTTGCGACTGCAGCCTTCATTACTTCATCTCTCATTTAAGTAACAAGGCTGCCTTGGCTTCTTCAGGCACTTTGATTAGAATGAGATTAATTTATTAACTGAACAATAAAGAACTGACAAAGTACGGTTCCCTCTAGTTTTAATTATTCATAAAACTGAATTGTTTCTGACCACCGAACAAATTTAGGATAATACAAAGGACTAGCTGAGTACACACAACACAGTTTTTAAATGAACATTTGATTCATGATAAGAAAAAAAAAATCATCAACAACCATATCATCCATGTGACAAAGTAATCCCCCCCCCAATCAACCAATGAACCAAATCTAAGTGATAATGGATTAAATTAAACTAGACGCCCACAAGCTTGATTGCTGCCAGCCCTGTTGAATCTACACATCACTTAAAGCAGTTGGACAAAATGTCTCAAGAAGCAGCACCTCGATCAAAAGAACTTAGAGAGGACCAGAGAAAATAAGCTATTGAAATATTTCAGTGGGGAAAGAGGTACAGAGCACTCTCTAAAACCCTTGGACTCCAGTGAACCACTGTGACAGTCATCATCTCCAAATAGAAAAAAAAACTCGGAACATTGGCAAACCTGCCCCAGAGTGGCCGGCCTAGCAGAATCACTCCAAGAGCGCATAGAAAACTCACCAGGGAAGCTATAGCAGACCGCAGAAGACGACCTAAGGAACTGCAGGCCTCTCTCAGGTCAGTTAATGTCTGCGTTCATGATTCCACATTTAGAAAGACACTGGGGAAAGATGGTGCACATGCATGCAAGGCAAAAACCTCAACTATGCAAGAGGAACATGAAGGCTCATCTGACATTTACCAAAGAACACCTTGATTACCCCCAACACATTTGGGAAAATGTTCTGTGGACTAATAAGTAAAAAGTGGAACTATTTGGAAAACATGGGTCCTGTAACATCTGGTGTAAAGCGAAGACTGGTAAAGAACACGGAGGAGGCAGTGCGATGGTGTGGAGATGCTTTGCTGCTTCAGGACCTGGACGACTTTCCATAACTGAGGGACACATGAATTCAGCAGTTTATCAGAAAGTACCGAAGAAGAATGTCCCATTGATATGTTGTGGCTGGACCTTAAATGGGAAGTTCACAGTCGAAAACCCTCCGATGTGGCCAAATTAAAACAATTCTGTAATGAAAAGTGAGCCAGAATTCCTCTGCAGTGTAGCCAAAGACTTTGGCTGCAGTTGTTGCTGTTGAAGGGGCACAACCAAGTATTAAGTTTAGGGGGAAATTACTTTGTCACATGAGTGATATGGGTGTTGCTGAATTGTTTTCCTTCACTAAATCAAGTGGTCATTTAACCGGTGTTCAAACAGGTTGTCCTTTGTATTATACAAGATTTATTTGGAGATCAGACACTTAAGTGTTAGCAAAAATAGAAGGAACTACTTTGTCACAGCACTGTAGCAAAATCACTTAAACACCCATCTACTCTCCATATCTGCTTATGCAATGCATGAGTCCAGTAAACCAAAAGCATAACCAGAGTAACAAAAGTAACAAAGAATACAAACTGGACATCCGATGTAAGATGCTTGAACACCCACCTACACTATATGGACCAAAGTACTGGGACACCTGGCCATTACACCTACAGGAACTTTTATGACATCCCATCCTAAACCCATAGGCAGAAATATGGAGCTGCCCCCCCCCCTTGCAACTATAACAGCTGCCACTCTTCTGTGAAGGCTTTCCACAGGATTTTGGAGTGTTTATGGGAATTTTTGCCCATTCATAGAGAAGAGCATCTATGAGGTCAGGCACTGATGTTGGAAGTGAAGGCCTGGCTCACAATCTCTGTTCTAGTTCATCCCAAAGGTGTTTGATGGGGTTGAGGTCAGGGCTCTGTGCGGGACAGTCAAGTTCTTCCTCACCAGCCTCACCAAACCATGTTTTTATGACCCTCGCTTTGTACACTGGGGCACAGTCATGCTGGGACAAAAAAGGGCCCCAAACTGTTCCCACAAAGCTGGAAGCATAGAATTGTATAGAAATTCCAGTCTATGCATATGAAGATATATTGGACAATTTTATGCTAAAAATGAAGTTTTTTAAACAAACTGGAGTTACTTATTTTTTATAATAATTTTTGAATATTTTTTTACAGTTCATAACATGTAAGGAGAAATACATTGTCCATGCATCCATCCATCCATCCATGCACGCATGAAAGACAGCTTACTATGCGATAAATATAACAGAAAGCTATCTGCACTACCTCAGTACAAAGCTGGTATCCTTAAAGATCAAAATAATATATTAGATGCTATTTATAACTGTTAGCATTAAATAACCTGTGTCACCCACAATTTCCTGGCAATTACTGTAGAACGTGTGAGTGGTCTGTTCTACATTGCGAAACACACCCCCCAGTTGAGGACCACCCCGATACAATCTTTGGGGACTATACGACAAAGTTTGTGTAGGTCTATTTCCTGTCTTTTTATGAAATGTCAATGAGTTACTCCATCAATGGGTCACTATAACGGTTCAGATGATTCGCTAACTTATTAACATTAATCATTCTTTTGCCTTTGATTACATTCTGCAATGAGAAAATCCAGCAGCTTAATGCTGCAAGTGACCAGCTCACACATAATGTGTATTTACATCAGAAATGCACTATTTTACCAAAAGTATTGGGACACCCCTCCAAATCATTGAATTAAGGTGTTCCAATCACTCCCGTGGCCACAAGTGTATAAAATCAAGCACCTAGGCATGCAGACTGCTTCTACAAACATTTGTGAAAGAATGGGTTGCTTTCAGGAGCTCAGTGAATTCAAGCATGATACAGTGATAGGATGCCACCTGTGCAATGAGTCCATTCGTGAAATTTCCTCACTACTAAATATTCTGTGGTCAGCTGCTAGTGGTTTTATAACAAAGTGGAAGCAATTTGGAGCAACAGCTCCTAAACCTTGTGGAGAGCCTTCCCAGAAGAGTTGAAGCTGTTATAGCTGCAAAGGGTGGGCCAACTCCATATTAAAACCTATGTATGAAGAATGGGATGTCATTAAAGTTCATGTGTGTGTAAAGGCAGACATCCCAATACATTTGGCAATATACTGTATGTATAATATTGCTAAACAATGTATTGCTATTTACTACCATAAATGACACCTAGGCAAAAAAACAAACTAACCAGGTACATCACTAGACGAAACTTGCAGATGCCATAGTATGCACATTGCTGTAAACTTCTAGCAACACGACTAATACAGTATCCAAATACATTAACAAAACATGTAAGTATTAATTTATGAGGGTTTAAAGCAAAAATAAACTGAAAAAACAATCAGGTTTGGTTAAAACATTGAACCCAGACCATGAACTCCATGACAAGAAATTTTAGATTAATGCGGTAATGTCTACAGGGAAACAAATTCAGTTACATGAAACCATAAATATTTTATTGCAAAAAAGAGATTCTGTTAAAGTTTAATGACAATCCAGATGTCTTTGCACTTAAGGTAAATTTCAGTGTTGAAGTTAATGAGAGCCACGCCAGTGAAGCACAGCATGGTGAACAGAGCATCATATCACAGAAAAGCGCTATTGTAGAAACTCACTACTTCAGGCAGCATAGTTATACAGGTGACAGAACACGACTGGACACTCCGGGCAACAAATGCTGCTAATGACATGTTCTTCACTAAAGCCACTTTAAGGCAACTGCACTGGAAAAGAACAAATATGAGAAACCTACTTACTATAGAAAAAAGAAAAACATTTAGGGTTCAGATTTCAATAACAAGCCGTCAAAGCAAGGATCATATCACAGATGTTCATATTTCATTAAGTCAAGGCACTGGAACCTCATTTATGCTGTTCTATGACATTTATGCTCTATTCCAGGAGTTTTTAGTTAAAGATCTATTCACTACAAGATCTATCTTGTACTATATTGACCGAGAGATAACTGACAAAGAAGTGAGACATACTAAGCTAACCATATTCTAATTTTTAAAAACAAGGACATTGGGGGCCAGATGCAGAGAGAGGCATCAAAGCAGTGCAAATATGCACATACAAAATATTCCGACTGTAGAAAGCGAATCTTGAAACAAATGAAAATCCCAAATACTTCAGGCAATTTTAAGTCCCCAAAAAAAGAGGACGTAGAGGGAAAAGAGGCCACACGGTCACACTAGCTATTCAGAGATGTCATGCACATGGATTAAAGCCAAAAAAAAAAAAGACATTTTTATTATTTTTTTTTTAAACCAAATGCTCCGTGTCGCGGGTCCGTACCACCAATGCATCACAATACAGGAAATAAAGAGCAGCTTCCCGTTGCCATTCCTCTGTTAACAGCAGGAAAACGGACTCCAAAACTGCCGTCATTTATTTATTTTTAGCGGAGCATAAGCTCTTGCAGCACTGGCGACACCAGAGCCACTGTCCTGGATCCTGAGCTTCGGAGTTTTGGCTTCTTTATCTATTAAAGCAATGGGTTTTCGCCACTGTTTTCTGACCTTTTTTAGCTACTATTAGCGAATGAAACACTTCATGACACACCACTCACTTCCAATCATAAATACGTTCTATTCCGATCTTTTTTGAAAATGTAAAATATACTACTACTAGCCTATTATTCTGCCCTATTATTATTATTATTATTATTATTATTATTATTATTGGATACGACAGGCAACAAGAAGCCCGTGCCATTCACCCTTTTGTCATCTTTGTTTTGGGACATTAAAAGCCTTTGAGACTGATGTGGCACTAAATGCTGGGGAATTATTTTCTCCTTACTATGAAGTTTGGCAACTTAAACAAGCGTCGGGAAATAGCTTGCAGCCTGTAGGCGACTCCGCAGCCGTCAATGTTTAAGCGAACTGCCGAAACCATAATGTTTATTTTTATTTTTAGGAAGAATAATTAAATCGTAATTAAAGCAAAGAAAAAGCCTTTCCAGAACTGTCTGCCGAAGCTTGTTTACCCTCCCCACCCCTCTGCATTTTCTTCCTTCGGATCTGCATCAGTCTCGTTATTAACCTTTAGTGCACTCAGTTGACGGAAATCCGTCATAGCGACGGAAAACTTTAATCCATGCATGCAGGCTGAAATTTTCCCATTTTCCCCACATTGGTCCGTCTGTTATCATGGCAGCCTTCAAAGACCCAGGCATCGTGTGATAGGCACTTGTTCGTTTGTTGTCCTTATAGTAATAGTGTTAAGTAGTGCACTTGTAACTGGACATTCACTGGACGTTCAGCTTAGCTACACTTACACCTAGTTGCGTATGTTTGTAATGTGCTTTCTGCCTTATTTGAATGTCGCTTTGGACAAAAGATTGCCTAATAAAATTGGCCTATTTAAACTGCTTGGCAATTACCGGTCAGCACTAGTCAGGGTGAAAATCGGCCATTTCCAGTCATCAGCCCACTGATCAGTGTTTCCCTACTCGCTACGACACCTTGCAATGCCTGCGCGACAAAAAGGCGTTTCCCAAAAGCATCACAGCGAACATACAGTAGCCTGGTGAGATGGCGCCGCATAGCGGAGCCCCGTACGCACACAAAGCATGCTGGGAAAGGTTTTGTTAATAGCCCTTTGTTTTGGTTGTTGTTAATACTTGTATTCCCGAATGCTGCGCGTGTTTCTTTAGCGTCATATAAATGACCCGCCGTTTGTGTACTTCATAGTCTGAGTGTTTCAGGAAAATCGTATGCAGGCACACAGGAGTCTCATTTAACCTCCAAAAATCGGTTATGATGCTGACAGATAGCCGCCTCGATTCATCTCTTGTTACGATGCACTTTTACACCCCTACTGACAATGAATTTTATCATGGATTAGTTGCATTTTTGTGGTTTGTTGCAAAACGAACACAAGGGAATCAAACGAATATATTGAATGACACAAGCAGAACCTCAATTCACAAGTAGATGTTAAACACAGAAAACATTTTGCTAACTGTGGCTGTGAGCTGGTTATGGCTGATGCTGGTTACAGTCACAATCAGCAGTTTGGGAACATTTTGGTTTCCCAATAAATAATCGTTTATAAATAATCACGCAGCCCTAAGAGGCATCTTTGTTTTTCTCATTACACTGCTTTCGTATAACATTTAAATTAGCTACGTATTTCAGCAAAGTCATTTGACATCTTGAAACTATTAAAAGTCCTTGTACTACACTGAGTTTTGACAGGTAAGTGATGCAGGAATGAATAATTTAACAACCAGCAAGCTTACCAGGACTACAAAAGCAAAACAAGTGCAGCTTGAATGGATAATAGACAGAGCACAGAAATAAAACCGGTCCCAGTGTGTTTAGCCATATTGTTAGGGGCACGGGCACTTTTAAATAAGTGATTATGCATGCATGGTGATATTTGCAGCATCCAGGCTGCCAACACATTACGCCTCTACATTCCTTGAACTTAATGGAATATAAACTTGATTACATTAACAATTATAAAACATAACTTTAATTTAAAACCTTACTTCAACAAAATCTATTTTCAAAACATCACTGGCAATCAGTTTACTTTTAAAAATCTTAAAGCTTATTAATCAATGCTAAAAGCTAATGCAGTATGCATTTTGCTCAATCAGAACAATTTAAGTGCCACATAGTTTAACAAGTAATTTAAAATGGCCATTGGGCAGTCTATTTTTAATTTTATTTCAGTGCACAGCAGGCTCAGCATATGACAGTACTCCTATATACTCCGTAAGGGTGACCATGCCATTACAAGTAAATGGTTAATTATAATGTCTGATGCCCACTCACAGCACCTATATCTGCATAACTCTGCAAGACCTTTAAAACATTGCCAGAATTCTGACAGATTTCGGATTCATGTCTTATTAATCAAAATCAAACAGGTAATTTTCATTCTCTGATGCAGTTTCAAAAGAAAAGTACTGTGTGCGCTGCGTCAATTCATCATTCGCCCGGATGAATCAAACAGAGACTTTACTTACGGTGTTTCTGGGAACCAAATGTATGGGCAAGCTTGCCAAAAAGATCAGGAAATTCATATTTATCTTCATTTGCCATTATCCAGAAACACTTCTCTGACATCTCTTGGGGTAGGATCTACAAATTTGCAAATAGAGATTAAAAAATGTTTAAATGTTTAGAGTTAAGCATTGCAAAAAATGATATTATTGATAAAACATGAAAAAAAAAAAACGTGTAAATAAATATTTCATAGTAGACAGACAGTACAGATGACAAAGGATACATTTTAGTAACTGGGATGTTTCTCAAAATTGTCCTAAGACAAGCTGGGATGATAACCTACAATAAAATAAACCATTTGACAAATTTCTTAAGTGTTCACTAAGCTCTGTTCCTCACTTTCTCGCCATCAAACACACACACACACACACACACACACAAAATCCATTACGATGGCGTACTCTGCTCATCCCAGTGCACTCTAACTTAAGTATTATTTACAACCATAATACAACAGCAGCAGGTGTTCACAATCCCCTTCTGAATAACCTTTTACCGAATCACCATACATGTAATGGCACGAGATTAGAGTATCTGAAAGTCGACAGTATTACTGTGTTCTTTTGATGTGTGAACACCATATTTTTCTATTAATGCGTAGTGGCAGTCCACTTTTATTTTAATTGGTTATTAGGTTTGGGTAGATGCAATTCTGAGACGGAGATTTACAGCCAGTATTATAGATCAGCTGACTACTGTGTGTAAACATATACAAAGTACACCCCACAGACCCTAATATTACATCTAACGGCAAAGAATATTATAGTATCAGCTGGTCCGTATCGTTTACAGCCTCTGTGTGCAGCTGGAAAAGTCAATATTGTCTCTCTTTGAGGGCACTAATTCCATGTGCCCTTCATCTAATGGCAGTGGCTCAGGTGATTTCATAAAGCATTTAGCACTAATCTGTGTGCGTCTTACAGGAAAATTCCATCCAATTAAAATATTCATTCTTGTTTACAGTATCAGAAATCCATAACAAATTATCATCCATCCCTCTTTCATAAAAATGTATACAATACAGGGTCACAGCAAGCCAGGAAGCCAATCCTGGAAGCAGAGGGCAATTTGCCACTTCAGCAGACTGTAGGCCTTTTGGGCTACAGGAGAAAACAGAAGGAGACCCATAGAAAAACATTCCACACACTGAACTGGGCTGGGATTTGAACTCAACCATGGAGGTACGAGGTTACACTGTTAACCACTGAGTCATTCCAAGTGATGAGCACTTAGTGTTTATAAAAATGATATATTAGGCAAAATTTTACCTTTGACCAGTTTAGGCGCTTCATGGAAACATCCAGCTTAATGTCCTTCTTAGGCCTTAAGCCGAACGGCAGAACATTGTGAGGTAAGCAGGACAGCAGCCCACCAAACCCTGGCGGGGGGGGAGGCGGAGCCCCAGGGGTGTGAAAGGGCGCTGCAGGGTTACAGCCTGGGAGAGGAGGAGGAGGAGGAGGTGGAGGTGGAGGTGGAGGAGGGCAGGGCACTGACCCCCCTGGGAGAGGAGGCGGCGGAGGAGGCAGGGGCACCTGAGGATTAGTGCCACCAGGAAGGGCCCCAAACTGCAAAATGCCAAACAGGGATTATTCAGAAGAGCAAAAAGCAAAAAGGTTTGGAGGACAGGGGTGAAACATGCCCTAAAAATAGAAACAAAAAAAATCACTGAATTTAAACTTACATTTTATAAAATTTTATTCTATTTAGTCACAGTCACTTAGGTTCTGTTTTATTCCATAAACTGAGAGTGCGTGCACGTTTGTTTTTTTTTTCCCTCTACATTATTTTCATTGAAATGGTTTTTATTTCTTTCTGCCAGACAGGCACGGACACACCAGTCACACAAAAAACACGCTGCAGATAAAGCAGACCAGAACGCCACAGGTCACTACAGTACTGCAGATTAAACAGTGACGTTTTAGTTAATAGTAAAAAAAATCAATTGATAAATTCTTAATCAGCTTAAAGTTAAAACACAGAGCGAAGCCAAATCAGGAACCAGAAGCAGGACATTCATTCATGCGGTGTCTGTATGATGACAACCATTTTAAACATCTTATGGAAACAAGTCAACCAGAAAAAGCTGGATTTTTAATTAACAAATTGTATTAGTAGCTACAGGGCCAGAGCAGGCTCAAACCTGTATATTGTACAAATCAGGCCTGCACGATGTGAATACTGACATTGTCACACTGCAAGGACCATGGCAGTCTGATGGGCTCAAACCATCAATGACTTTGCTAAAACCTTTTTTATTGTCATAGGTAACAGAATTTAGCAAGCTTTGTAACAGCGATTATTTTTCATTTCAAAATTGTCAAGAATGCAAAAAATTGAAAAATAAAGTATAAAGGTTAGCATTGCTGATTTTGCATGTGCCCTGCATGTGCTCTCTAAACCAATCAGAAACATTTTCATCTTCACTGCAGGACCTACTTATACTTTATTGATCCCCGTGGGGAAATTCTCGTTATACCTCCTCCAACTTGCTGTCTGTAGGTGAGAGCAGGCTGGCCATGAAGGGCAGCCACCAATATCAGCACCCAGGGAGCTGGGGGTTAGGGGCCTCGCTCTAGGACCCACAGGGCGGGCTCGAACCGGCGAACTACCGATCACAGGCACAGAGGCTTAGCCCACTGAGCCACATTCTGTTTCTATATTTATATATAAAATACAGAAAATTTTACATATACAATAATTTATATGTAAAATATTATTCAATGCATGACAAGACACTGTGTAACCAATCACAGAGCAAGTAGGTGGTTTCTGGTCCTTAATGCTCTTTTGACACAACAGGCAGGAAAACTAGTACATGTGACAAAATAAAGGAGCCATTTCCACCAATGAAACAAGCCTGCTGCTTGTACTGCTGCATATGTACCGCTTTCTGTAGTGTTAGACGGCCAGACCGTAACACAACCATATGCAGTACAAATCTGGCAGGATCTGCAATCGCAAAATGGACTGATTACACTAATTACTTTGTATAATACTTAATGTTAACACAAAAAAATAAAGCAAACAATTTTATACCCCCCCACACTGTAAACCGATAACTATTAGGCAAATGAAATAAAAGGAAACACAAGAAATGTCTTTTACACTGCAGCTATGAGGTCACATTCCTGCTCAGCGCCGCTTCAGAGATCAAGGTCTCCGGAATTAACACACCATTCCTGAGCAGTAAATGCACCGTTGCTAATTAACACACCATCCGTAAGCAGGACACCGCAAGTGTTTGTTTACTCTGCCACTCAGCCTGCTGCACACAGAGCGAGCGGTACACTCCGGCTGGCTTAGCAGAGCCCTGCAGCATCCCAGCTCCTTGGGATTGGGGGTGATGACGAATGGGAGCTGCGTAGGCAGTTAGGGGAATGGAAATCAGCCCGACATGGCGACAATGACAGCGAGCAAATGCCTGCTGCACCACGCACATCCACAGCACCACGCAGCAGATGAGAACATAGGCTGTGCTGTCAGAATTCATTTGTCTCTCAGCCGTGAACTTTTGCTGTACCTTGAGACTGAAAGGTCCTTCCCATGCAAGCACTAGGTCACTCATGGGTACATTAGATTAGACAGACAGAAAACAATAAATCTAAAAAACAAATAAACCTGCTTTGGAATGGAAACATCAGATTAAAAAGTTTGCACCATCGTTAAAAAGAACTGACATATGCCAGAAGATGTGAGCATTCCATACCAAACGGTTGCACTGAATCATGATTTAAATTTGACAGAGAAACTTCTGACTTACCAAGTGATACATGAACCTCCTTTCTATTAAATTCAGGTCATTTTTTTTGGTACCACTTATAACGGCAGGTGAAGAGGACAACTTACCAGCCAGGCACAGGATCCCCAAGCACTCCTTACGGCAGTTTTGACTCGATTTTAGTTTTCCAAAGGTAAAATCAAATGATGTAACCAGGGCAACAAAGCTCCACAAATTGTGTAGTACAAAGCAAATGGCTTATTGATCTGTGCAACAGTTTTAGATTAAAGACTCACAAAAGGTCAGTCACGGTGTCTCTGCAGTCAGTACCTCTTGAGGTATAAAACCTGTATTGAATTTACAACAACGATTTCTGCAAGGCTGTTCTAGGAGTGAACAGCACTCACATTCACAGAAGGGACTCTGCCATGCTCCTTCAATTTTCTATTTGCAGTTTGGTTGTAAAATAATAGCCACACCACAAACACACAGTCTGTCATCAAGGGAACCTAAGAAGTATTCAAATATATTTGGGAATAAAGAAAAACAACAAGAGCCACAGGATGCAAATTCTATTTGTGCTGATTTAAGTCAGCTAACGAAAATAAAGAACTTGACAACATATATTTTGAATATCTAGGATCCCTAGTCGCTTATCAGAAATACCCAAGGAAACACCAGCAATGAAACACCAGCAATGAGGCAGAGTGAATTCCAATTCAACAAACTCCCTTCATTTCTTAGGCATAAACTTCAAAGAGAAATGTACACACACGCATACACACGCACACACACATGCACACGCACTCACAGTGTCTTGTTATAAAGTGAACACAAAATAACACAAACGCTGTTAAGGGCTGTAACAGTTCTCCCACTTCATAATCAGAAATTAAATTACCTGTAATCTAAAAGACTGTAACTCAGCTTCAAGTTCTTTGATTCTTTCGTCCTTCTTTGCCAGGTCAGCTTGGGCCTCCTGCCTACCCAAGTACTCCTCATCAAGCTGAAAACAAAAATCATTTCATTGGTTTCTTTTAAGGGAAGAGAATGATCAGCAGTAGAGGGATGTATTTAAAGGACCTCCTTCTGATACTGTTTACTTTACACCTATCTGGAGATGCCTTAAAAACACAGTTGATCTGAAGGTACATGAAAGAAATGTAAAGGTCAGCACTCAACAGTTCAATTCACCTCTATTTAACTGCCCACCTTGACAAGCTACCAGTCTACAGCTGTAAAATCAGCCCCTCTACTTGACATACAGGGCTAAACATCAGGTAGGTGAACTGTGTATCAAAGAAAGGATGACGAGCCTTTGTTGGGTGTCCAGCACTGAAATCCCTTTGGAACATCAAGCATTCATCTGTGTCAACCTTCCCTTGTGCCGTTATCATTTATAAGCAAATATGCAATCAATCCTTAAGCTGCATATACCCTGTATAACCCAGGGCCATGAAAAATCACATACAACCAAAAACTCAACTTTTCGGCTTAACCGAAAGGGGATATAGGCAAACTGGCAGGCGTGGAAAAGGCGCCCCACATGAAAATCATTTAGGCTTCCGTGTGTAATATCTCCAGAAGGAAAAGGGTTATTATACCGTGTTCTTAGTGCACAAAAGCCCATCAGTATGCTATCAGTAAACAAGCTGAACTCCAGCGAATGGCCATTAACAAAAAGGGAGATGTACATAATATATGGACAGGTGGCACCCTTCAGAGTATGTAAAAACGTAGAACTGACGGACGATACTTACCCTCTCTGCCAGTTCCGACAGCCTCTGCTCACACTCGTCGAGCTGCGCTTTATCAGCACACACATCTGCCAAGTGCAGGTTAGATAGCCTCAGTCTCCTGTGTTGCTCATCTCACTCACTCACACACACACACACTATACACACACACACGGGCACAGGGAACAATGTGCGGGGCTCACCTATAAGGTGGCTGAAGTCTACATCAAGGCGTTTGCGGTAGGTGAAGTCAGGGTCTGTGCCACTACGATGCAGTACAATCTGGGCGACACACTCCTCTATAATCTTAAAGTACTGGGGCCTATAAGAGATTACTGATTAACTCAACAGTTGACAGTTACTTTTTTTTATATATAAAAAAAGGCACACACGGAAAGAAAGCACTTAAGATTTTACAAGTTGTACAAAATTGTATTTTTAATACTCCTGGATAAAATGAAGCGTGTTACACGCACATTTATTTATGTTATATATATATATATATATATATATATATATATATAGATATATATATATATATAGATAAAAAG
>JAAGVU020000035.1:24191404-24218597 GCA_011763525.2 Mormyrus iriodes | reverse complement strand
GAATTAAGGCAGTTCTGAAGGCGAAAGGGGGTCAAACACCGTATTAGTATGGTGTTCCTAATAATCCTTTAGGTGAGAGTATATAAACTAGGGACGCACCGATTGCATTTTACCTGACTGGTCCTTATTTCTGATTTCTTTAAGTCTGATCTGCAGATACTGATCCTGGCCGATTCCGATTTTCTTAGTTTAATAATCATCCGACCAAACACTTTTAATATCTTAATTTATCTTAATTTTGTTTTTCGTCAACCTTGTGAAATCAGTTTTAAAAAATGTGTTTACTGTATGCATCCACTATTCCTTCAACATTAAAGAATATGACTAATCTCTGCAGGTTGCTTTTATTAAAGTAAATTTATTGGTAATTTATTTTTAATATCAACTTAGCTTTCTGCAAGCAATATATCTGAACCACTTAACCATCAAGTCTATCCTTACAGGAAAACACTACTTGTAGCATTATAACTACAAACTTAATTAAGACATGTTAAATACTGTACATGTAGCAAAAGTGCCGTGTTATTTTTGTTCATTACAATTAAAGTCTCAAAAGAGTATGAACCAATTCTTCCTTATTAGCCATGCTGTACATTCTAAGGCCTATTTATTCAGCAGCAACTGACCCGTCTATGGACCGTGTGTTGTTTACCGTTTGATACAATATTTTTAACAGTCCAAAAGGTACACTCCACCAAGTTAGCCAACTGAAGTTTTTAATTATTAATATAGCCACTACATTGAGGTTAACTGAGACAGAATTGACAAAGCAGTGAAATAACAGACTGCACCAAGGTGTTATGCGGGCAGAAATCGCTTTGTTTTACTTCAATGTTTTGCTACTGTGGCAGCCGACGAACACTCAGGCATACTGGGGGCACATGGCAGTTTGTTCCATCATTATAATAGTAGTGTTAAGTAGTGCACTTGTAACTGGGCATTCATTGGAAGCTCAGCTTAGCCACACTTATGTCTAGTCACATGTGTTTGTAATATGTTTTTTGCCTTATTCGTACATTGCTTCGGACAAAAGATCAGCTCATAAATTTAGCGCCATTGACCGATTTCCAGTCAGCACCGATCAGGGAGAAAATCGGTCATTTATGGTTACTAGCCAATCGATTGGAGCATCCTTACTATAAACAGTTAGGATTTGCTTCTATAAATATTGATGTCTTATTTTAATAATTCATTTACATTCATACATTTAAATAAATAAAACCCAAAAGAGCAAGACAGAGTAAGCCATTTTTGTTACAGAAAAGGGATTCCCCCCCCCCAACAACTACATTGACAGTCATCAGACAAACGCATGATGAAATGCAGCTGCAAGCAGCAATTTCAGGGGCCTGAAAAAAACAAAGTTTCCAAGCTTCCACTGCATCCAAACTACAAACAGCCAGTTTAGGGGAAAGGAAGAGTCACCTTTCCCTACGAGGGCAGCAACACGGTGTTTTTCGTCAACCTTGTGAAATCAGAGTTTTAAAAAATGTGTTTACTATATGCATCCACTATTCCTTCAACATTAAAGAATATGACTAATCTCTGCAGGTTGCTTTTATTAATGTAAATTTATTGGTAATTTATTCTGGAGGCTTCCAAGTGAACCCAGAGTACCTACAGTGTTTATGATTCTCTTAAACATTATAACAAAGAAAAGAACATTTCAAACAAAACAATTACTAACTAGCCAATGAGTGAACACACTTCAGCATCATGCTGCTTATTTCAAGGGGTCAGTATTTCGATGACAAATACTTTTCACAATCAAAAAGGACGATGTTATTAATACACCACTGATTTATCCATGAGATCCCTAGGATTGGAGATAACCAGCAGAGGCCCAGGTTTCCCTGGTTAACATTAAAGCAACACTATAATGCTTATAAGAAAATGTCACTCCTGCTTTCCTGATCTTTATTTATTGTTCAGGGGTCACAGTAAAACACTATTGCCCGATTACTCCACGTTACATGTTCCGGTCTCCCTCAGGTGAAAATCAAACACTGTGCTATCTGAGAGTGAGAGCAGGGCAGCTAGCTGAGCCTGTTAAGATGGGGGAAGCAGGACACTGGCTGTCATTAGAATGCAGTCCTCATGCAGGTCTAATCAACAAGCCACACGCCTTCCAGCATCTAATAATCAAATTCAAGCATGTATGTCGCTGTGAGTTTTCAAGGTGAAGCTAAGGGAGCTCTGCCTCTATTAAATTTGTCATAAAGAAAAAAAGGTATTGCCCATTTTTCTATTAAAATATTAATGAAAAAACTGTACTTGAATAAAAAAGGAACAGGTGTTCCTTCGGAATATTAAAATTATATTAAACTAATGAAAAGTTATTTCAACGTGCCAAAAACAAACGGGTTCAATATATAATCTGAATCTCTTCTGGCATGATGATTTGGGAAAATACAATGTTACAGTGTCCTGACCTACTAGTTAAAAGCCATTTTTAAAACAGAACCTAAAAATACACTACAGCAGGTCTCTTTTGCAAGCAGATAGCGTGTGCGCACAGACACACAGACAAATTAAATTCATATTCACACACTTCATTCAAACATCAAGTCATCACATGTTGCCCCTGCCACCATTCTCCTCAATGCTCTAGGTTATGCACTCATTCAGCAAAAAGAAAAACAGAAACCAGCACTGGACATACGTGACTTTAAAGTGACATCAGTGAAGATTATGAAAGAGAAATGAGGCTTTCACGTGAGAAAAATTCAACCCAGGCACGGAGGATGTGAGCCCAGTCACATGTGACCTGGAGTAGCCAGCTCTGGGGCCCACACACCCGGCGTAGATCACTGCTGAGGCGCACTGCTGCTTCATCATCAATAGGGCTAGGCTAACATGGAATTCTTCAGGTGATTTATACCAAATAATTTCTCCGAAAGCTGACAAGGTGCCACACAACGCCCAGTTCCTTGTGCAGGCAGGGGGCATAAAAGCAGGGGATATTTGTGTGGGAAAACCCATTTAGCCATTGGGCAGACCCTTCTACAGAACACAAGTGTCAGACACTGTCATCTCACTGCCAGGTATTCACCAAGACAAGTCAAGCTATCGCAGGACTCCTTAGGCCAGGGGTCACAAACATGGTGCCCACGGGCACCAGGATGCCCCCAAGGACCACGTGAGTCGCCCGCGTACCCGTTCTAAAAATAGCACAACTCACCAGTGAGCAGCGCTAAAATTTTATTTTATCCTGTTGATATGATAAAATCATAAACGTGATCAGTGTCGTCACATAGATGAGCATCATTAATAATAATATATAACTAAAGGTAAACTGAGCAGATGTGTTATATAAGAAAAGTGTATCAAACTGGCAGCCCTTCGTATGGATCAGTACCCGTAAAGTAGCTCTCAGTTTCAAAAAGGTTGGTGACCCCTGTCTTAGGTTTTCCATTTGATTTCTTTTCTTTAAAATGTTTAATGATGCATTCATAAATAAATAGGCATGTTAACAATGTAACAGCACCTTTGGTAATTTACATAATGCCTGAGCGGTTTATGTCTCGTGCTAACAAGCAGCATATGAGATTGCTATGTGTATGTCCAAAGGTAAGAGTGAATTTGAATGGAAAGACTGAACCTAAATGTGCACAGTTTTCAACATGGATCCAAGATGATCATGGACATACAATAAAAACCAAACAAAAAAACAAATAAGCCAAATTCATTGCAACAATCCTGAGAATTATGGGAAACGGGCAAGAATCAAAGAGAAAATAAGGCGTCTTAGCCAGTTAGCTTCAAGGCTAAGGTAGGTCAACTTCCTGATTCTCCAGAGATTGCTCAAGAAAACACTGGTACAACCATGCATGAATTTAAAACAGTATACCTACTGCAAAAGGCTTTGAGAACAGATATAAAGGTGCAGGGCTGGTCATAAAACAGGCGTTTTTTATACTTTTACATTCAATGCAATCAAGTTGAGAAGAGCATTAAGCTTGATACTGTTGTGTTACACAGACAGACATTACTACAGATTTTGACAGCAAATCTTGACCATATCAGAGAATAATGATTGAAGAAGGTGCACAAATGTAATGCTTAAAAAGACTATTTGCAAGGGGCATCTCCTGAGGAATTTTGCAAAACAAATTCATTGTAATGCTGAACCAGCAATCTGCTGGAAGCAAGCAAGCAATTGAACAGTTAGTACTAATCAGTCTTAGCCCTTGCTGTTCGCATAAGAAAATAAATAAGAAAAGAAAAGAAAAATTTAAGAAATTAACATTTAGTGTGCTTATTGGTTAAAAAGATTCTATAGATGTCATATCAGATACGTATTACTGTATCAGCCTTTAAACAACCATTTAGGAAACACAAAAATGTTAACTCCATAAATAGTAATATGAAGGTCTAGCATGCCAAGATAGTCACTAGCTTTCTCTACTTAGAGATTCAGTACATGAATAATACAGTGTCTCACTATGCCCAGAGAGGCTCCTTAAATTGGAGAACACTTGTTCCAAAAGTTCTAACAAGCCAGTGCAATTTAGGAAACATGACCATGTCTTGTCAAGCTTCCTGTCAGACTGGCTGAAATAATCCTTAACAAGGCAAAGAAAACATTGGATATTATCAGAGTGCTGACTGATCATTGGCCAATAGCAGCGGAACATTAAGGGCAGCCACACAGGCAGATGAAAGGGGTTACAGAGTCAAGACTACCTATTGTGAGCACCTCGCTGTGACAGCCATGAGCTCCATTTCAAAACTCAATTGATAAATGCATATAATGAACAAGTGATTCAAAAAGATTTTACAGGAATATTTTAAAACACAGATCTATATTTTGTGGTTCATTGCTTACAGTAACTGAGATGTGAAATGTGAATATTCGACTTAAGGGAGGATCTTCCCATTTGAAGAGACACTACATTTCTGAAAGCATGTTATCTATGTTGCAGTGCTTTGTACTGCCGATGCGCAGCGCCATACAGTTTGTGAGCTGTGTGAACAGCAGCTCTAAATCCAAATTCAGAACTAACATCTGCAATGGGGGAAATGTGAAAATGTTTAATGTGCCCGTCTCCTCGGGGAAGGGGGTCCTCCCATTTCCCAAATAGGCAGCAGTGTGAAATGGGCATGTGGTTACATTTGCATGCTTCAAACAGGACCATTTTCCTCAGCATACGTCTCAGAACCACATTTTTCTATGAGTCTTTGGTGGCAAATTCCTTAAACTGCATCTCATTAACTTTTCCAGCAATTAGCCGTTTGTTAACTGTGGCAATGAATAACATTACATACATAATGAAATACATATTTGCTTTACAATTAGGGCTAACACTAACTACTGTTTTTCTACGGATTAATCTAGAGATTTTACCGATTGGTTCGATTAAACAATTTTGCAAGATTTGAGCTGCTGCCCCCTGCATTGCGATCTGTTCCATCACGAAACATTGACTCAGACAGAAATGGCATCACTTATTTTTTTAAGCAAAAACAACCCTCCACAAACCGTATTAGAGAAACAATTGACATAAAAAATTATAAATAGAATATAAATAGGATACTTTACAAAATACGCTGATAAAGAAACAAGCAAACTGCAAAAGATTTATCGGGTCTATTCGGGAAGATGGACTAGCCCGAATGCTTTACATATTGGTGTTAACGCTTTAAGTGTCTGATGTAGCTCAGTGAACTTGAGAACTCAGGAACTACGGCGTTCAGTAACCTCGGAGGATGTTATTCCCCAAACATCCGAACAGTCTTTTAGACTTTCGTTTATGAATTTAAAGTAGGAGTGACTGATATTAACTAGCTATTTAATAAGTTAGCGAACAACAGGCAAAGTAAGTTAGTAACACTCTGCTATGGCAACTAGTAATATGCCATAGACGAACTATTCATTTATCACACTAGCTGTCCTTTTCCTGGTTTTTCCTTCCCTGGGCGCCAAACGGCTTTGGTCTTTTTGACGTATTTCAGTGGCTACTGATGTTTGTCGTCTCGTGTGGATGACATCTCACGGTTAGAGAATCACTGCAGGTCTAACTAAACGCGGGGGGGGGGGGATACTTAATAGGTTATGTAATTATGTTAGTGTTTTTTGTAACATGGCAAAATAATATTTTAAAAGTGTAGAACTATTATACGTGTAAAAATTCCCCATCATTTCAAGCACTCCTGTGGATGGACAGTGCTCCAAGCATTTGCCTATGCGACCGGCCGACTGAGCAGATTAGTAGTGTCTAAAGTATTAATGAGATGTATATTGTGATGCCCAAAACGTAGTAATCTGTATGAATTCGGCATATTTTTATGCTTATTAAATTCGGTTAGCAGAGCACCACGTGCTACTGTTTCGGTAAATTACGGAGAAAATAAGTACTGAAGTTGTGGTGAGTAAAGGGACAGCTCAGCAGCCACAACATCTTTAAAAAGAGGAGATACTGTGGACAAAAGTTAAAAAGACATTGGGGGTGAGGCTGTACTTTTTGCCAATTAAAGACACGTTTTTCGGTAAACGGTCTTCATTTATTCATTTCAAATTCATTCATTTATTTCAGTTCCTGAATCATTTCCTGTTTTTTAGTGTCCATTTCCAATTCGGTTTAAGTTTACGATAACATTGGTCCCAGCAAGCCCAACGCACATGAACACTGGCAGTATCAATCAACGTAGAATAAGCCCAGATTATAGTCAAAATGTTTCATCAAACATTTATTCAATGGCGATTCTAAGGTAGCCGGCAGACGACTTTATGGCTTTAATAATGAGTGTATTTAGCAGCTACAACAACAAAAGAAATGAAAAAGCTCTCCATACTAACAGTAATTTAATAAACTTTAATAGAACATGAAACATGAAATGAACACAGTGGTTTTGCCTACTCTGGTGGTCCATTGTCCAGAATAGCGCCTGTGCGTTTCCTCTTCAGGTGAACATATATATCGCTAGTGCCACTATGGTATGCCATCGAAACTTTGCAGAGTGTAAAACCACCTTTTTGTTTAGTGATAATTTGAACTACTCCCATAATGACATGGTGATATTAAAGGAAAACTGCTTTAATATACTGAAGCATTTCAGAAATCATAAAGGTAGTTTTGTTAAAATAATAATAAAATATATTTAAAATACTGCTGTCAGCGTCGAAAAACGTCGGTGTTAAACTCAGGTGGACAACAATTTCCAATAAGCTTGCTGGCAAAACAAGATCGCAAAAAAAGAAAAAAAAAAGGCAAAAAATAAATAAAATAAACTAAACTTAAGTAGCTAAAATAAACCATTAAGTAGTTAACTCTACTTTGTAATAAAGCAAATAAAGTAAAGTGTATGGAGGGACAAATGAAGTGGCAAAGGGTCATTAATTACTGCAGACAGAACTAATTCAATCAGTGGTGTGTCTCTATACACCTCCGCAATAAAAACTTAACAGTAAGACAAAGTAGTACATATTTATGCCCAATGGGGAAAAAAATACCACACACACGTGGTGTGTGCATATATAAAATTATAACAAATAAATGTTAACACTTCATGCATAATATTCCATTTAAATTCTTTGTTTAGCAAAAAACTCATTTCAGGCAAGAACAATAGCACTTTGTGAAGTGTCCCCTCAACACAGGTTAATCGTTCACTGGCCCAGACAAGAAGGAAGTGCAGCAGTTATACATGTGCTCAAATGTTAAAGCACCTGCTATAACAAGGAATATATTAATATGAGCTCTGAGACAAAACTGATCATCTGGGAACAAAGAGTAAAATGGAGATCATAATATCCAAGTACAACAACGATAAAAGGGTAAGTTACAACAGTATGTGATAGTAGACTAGTCATACAGAAATAAAAACAGAGTTGAATGGTAGAGAGAGACAAACCAAGTACTTTTGTATGCTGTATACAGAAAGAATATCATTTGAAAATTGACAGTGTTAACCCAGTTACCCATATTAAAAACTGGACAGAACCAGAACAAAATGTAGCCTTATCAGTATAATCAGTATATCTGACCAAATTAAAAGCCTTAAACCTAAAGGTCAGTTTTAATATACCATCTAAAACCAGTTTCCATTTATCGGTCAGACCCATTTATCACTTACATTTAATGCAATTAAAGCATATATTCTCATTTTCATTTTTAGTAATGGCACAGGGTTTTATTGGAAGGTTAAAGACAAGGTGACGAGCAACAGAACAGGAGGAAGGGCCAGTGAGACGAGCAACAGAACAGGAGGAAGGGCCAGTGAGACGAGCAACATGACTTGGAAACCTACATAACCCTCACTACGACCCATATACTGCAATGCATACGGACCCAATAATCCATGAATCTCTCAAATCCTGAATGTACAATACCATGACCTGTCAAAGACCGAAAGTGTGTGATCAAAAGGCCAATGGATTCCATGTGAGCCAAGCGCACATGCAACAAGGCTATGTCCAAAAACTTCAGCTTAATCTTGCATTTCAATCTAATGCAATCCAGGCAGCCACACAAGATATATGCTTAGTTTTCCCTGGGCAGCTCCAACTTACAATAAATGTATAGGAGTGTTTTAGTGCAAAAGGATTTCAACGTCTTACTGTGAAAGCTTGCACTGTAGAAAGCAGAAAACTAATCTTCATGTGCCATTTCAACCAGCTACCTGTACATGTACACCGATCATCCGTAACATTAACACCACTTATTGTTGTGTAGGTCCCCTTTGTGTCACCAAAACAGCTCTAACCCTTCAAGACATGGACTCCACAGGACCTCTCACTGTAGAGGTGCATCGATCCCACTTTTTCAGTGCCAATACAAAGCCGATAACTGAACAGAAGGTAAATCGGTCGATGAGTACTGATCCGATACCAGAGCTGTTTTTTAACTAGTAAAAAAAAATTAAATAAAAATGTATGCCATAAAGCTTAGACAGACTACTAGAAACATACATCATGCACTTTTCCACCTTGTTTGTACATCTTGTTTTAAGCATTTTTGACGCATCTGCAGTTCAATTTGAATATCTTCCAAGCGGGTACACAAGTGGCGACTGATCAAAATACCTCTGTTTTTCTCCCACTGACAAGATCACTTACACTTCGTCGCAAAAGCAGCCCCTCGTGCATCACAAGCTGTAGCAAGTGCGCAAAACAACCCAAGCTAGCGATTCCCAAATCATCCATTGCTTTTCTTCATATTACTTGCGCTGTCTCACACAATCGCGTGCACTTATAGTGGCATTTTCCACTAAATTCTACTTCCACCTCTAAAAACTTTGTTTTTACAAACATTGCAAAATCACTGTGCTACTAGTCGTTGTTTCAAGCACAGAATACTTCCAAATTGAAGACATGTTGCTTTGCAAGTTGCAAGCTGATTTTCTTACGCTCCTCCTACTGCAAAGGGTATGCACATGACATCACAGCAGGCAGAAGTCACCGCACTCATGTCCATTGAGTAGCAAAAAAATGAGGCACAGCCATTGGGGTTCAGCTTGAATGCTGCCAAAACATCGAAAATGTTAGAGCTGATGTGCGATTGATTGTACAAATCAATTTAGCAAGAAATAGGAGCTCTCTTTCTACAGACTGCCTAAAAACTAAATCGGATCGTCACACATGGCCGATACCCGATCCAACAAATTAGGTATAGATCACTGCCGATACAATCCTGAAAGTCGGATCAGTTCACCTATATCTGAAGGTGTCCTGTGATATTTGGCACCACAATGTTAGCAGCAGATCCTTTACATTGCCAGGGAATTGGGAGAGAGCAAAAATGTGGATTGTCTGGGGGTCCGCAAGGACTGGGTTGAGAAAGTTCCTAAAGTCCTTTAAGTTGTAAAGTGGGGCCTCCATGAATCAGACTTGTCTGTGCAGCACATCCTACAGATGCTCAATCAGATTGAGGTTTAGGGAATTTGGAGGCCAAATCAACACCTTGAACCATTTTTCATGTTCTTCAAACCAATCTTGAACAATTTTTGCAGTGTGGCAGGGCACATTATCCTACTGAAAAAGGCCACTGCCATTGGCAATTCCGTTGTCATCAAGGGGTGCACTTGGTCTGCAAAAATGTTCTCTCATATCCACCAATTACTTTTCAGAAAACTGTGCTACAGTAGCTCTCCTGTGGGACAGGGCCTGACGGGCTGGCCTTCACTCCCCACGTGAATCAGTGAGCCTTGGGCGCCCATGACCCCATCGTTGGTTTACCGGTTGGCCTTCCTTGGACCTCTTTTGGTACATACTGACCACTGCACACGGGGAACGCCCCACAAGTTCTGCCGTTTTGGAGATGCTCCAGGCATCTAGCCATCACAATTTCACCCTTATGCTTCTGCATTTTTACTGCTTCCAACACAACTTCAAGAACTGACTGTTCACTTGCCTTATATTATATGTAATATAGTCATATATCATTGCGTATATTCTGCCTGATATACAATACATTGTAACAAGACAATCAATTAATGGCTGATCGATATATGCTCACTACCTTTGTGAAATGCCATAGCAAGAACATTTAATAATTCCTAAATGTCCAAATGCAATGAAAAATTCTTTATGCTTTAAAGCATGGTTAAATTGGCACATAAATTGTCAGATACATTTTTAAAACTGTCAAAGCTTACTTGATTTTTCCCTTTCCATAGGGTACTTTGATGTGGCATGAAAGGCAGAGTGGTAACCCTCTTCACCAGCCTAAGCCTGATACATCTGTAAAACCTCAGAGGGAACCTCAGAGTTTGTGTCGGTAATCTGTAGACACAGCTCAGTGTTAAATGTGGTACAAGACTTTCACCTCACTCTGTAGGAATTTAGCAAATCCCTTATGATAAAAAGCTGAAATCTAAAAACACTTTATACAACATAACCTAATATTTCCAAATAAAGAATGGTATAATTTCAAAAAGCCACTACCTGTCTTTTACTAACATACTGCTTCTTCCGCTAAAATAAATTAAATGCCAGTTCCTTATAGAACACAGATGTATTATGCATTGTCATTTCAACCCTTTTTTTTTTTTTTTTTAAGTACATCAATGCGGCTCGATCTGACGTTACAAAAACTATAAGCGATAATCTTATCCTCCTTTACCATAAAAAAAATAAACAAATACAAAATCCAGTTCTGCACTTCAGAACCCACTTGAGCAGCTCTACGGAGCTTTAAACAGGGATTTCTTGCACACCTTTTCCTCTCTGCCATATTTCCTGAGTCTTTATCCCTAACACAGACCTTTCAGGGCCTTGTGGACACTGCATGAATTAAAGAATTCCCGCCAGGGATAAATAAAGTTGCTCTCATATATGTTTCTGACAGGGACTAAATCTTAATTTGTTCAGGTAGAAGACTGCATAGGCTCGATAAAAATCGTGGCGTAGAACATACACGTAGATCTTGTTGCACAGTTTGATACCTTTTAATTATAGCTAATTCAATGAACACATTCCAAATGGGCATAAAGTGTAATGATAGTATTTTTCGGTTTCTCTGTGGTCAGACAACTGGTCAAGGGAAGTTTCTTATATCTATAAAATGCTAAAATCAGAATTTTAGAAAACAGTATGCTATTACTAACTTTGAACTTTCACATCACAAGAATTCATTAGCTTTATATTACACTAAGCTTTCCATGGCACACAGTACATACAGTATGAGCTGCTAATTTGTATAAATGTGACTACAGAAATACAGATGAGTAACAAACTTTTCGTTTTACATGAAGAACACAGTAGGGTCTCTTACTGGTTCACTTGGATCATTTACTCATGATTTGGGTCTATAAAAATACCACTTAACTGACAATATCCTGGTGAAGAAGAAACTGGTATCTGTTCCCCCCACTGCATTTTACTGGTTACCTTTGTTTTTAATGTTCCACTTCTACACTTTACAACCTTTGTGGTTCATCGCATTAACCATTACACACACACACACACATATACACATATACATATATACATATATATATACATATATATATACATACACACACACACACACACATATATACATGCATACATACACACATATTTTATATATGTATATATATAAAGTGTATGTGTGTGTATAACAGCACATTTTGAAATAGTCCAATTTATACAAACTGCAATGTTTAAATGTCAGATAAAACTGAATGCATAGATTCTTATAAATTGTAATTTTTTATTCAGGCTAACAAAAGCAGCAAACCCCCACTATAGCTACTGGCCGCCTTACTTAAAATTCAGTGTGAAAAGGCTAAAAATTAATTTTTAAAACCAGAACAGGTGTCCCTTTAACCATTTTACATTTTATTCTGGAATGAGAGGGTGAACTTCTGAACCGCCCAAACAATCAATGTCATTAACAGCAGCAAGTCACATAATAGAAACATTTTGCTCATCATCTCAAATGGCTGAGAGCAAAAGGCCCAAGAACAAACGAAACCCTGATTATGAAATGGAATCATTCTGGAATGAAGTACTTATAGACAATGAGAGAGTAGCCTAATAACAAATAGCCGTCTACAAAGGCCAAATTTACTTTCCAAATTCTGGCTAAATTAAGATCATTTACTCTGAAATTTAGTTTAAAAATGATTGATTTAGGGGATAAACTAAAATAACACTTTAGATATTGTGGCAAACAATCTTATCGCATAATATTTCATTAGCCTATAATTTGATGCGTTTTCTATGGCACAAGCATGTGTATATGAGTCTAGCGGTAAGAGTAATGAAAGAATGAAGAAGCAGAAAGTAACAAAGCTAAGAGGATAAAGTAACGGATGGCATTTAATTTCCTCCTTGATTTTGAAAATTTACATCCAGGTCTACAGCTGCCATTGACAAGAAACTTTCATACAAGCTACTCTCACAAGAAAACCACCTTGAGGCTCATCTCAGCATGAAAAGAGTTTAACATCCATCTCACACCGTCTGCGTCAGAGAGGCAAAGTCACCTTCATAAAAGCAAAAGGGGATGGAAGATGTCCACCAGGCTGCACTCGGAGCAGGAAATGAGGCCCCGTCGTGGAGCAGCAGAGTCCCCAGTGATACCCCAATGGCTGCCAAAGAGGCTTGCTGATCAGTAGCCAGAGCGTACAGGGCTTGCCAAAAAATCAGATTTGCTTCCTCTATGTTCCCATTCAGACAACAGGGGGCACATAATGGCCACACCTGTCCCCAGATCTCTCGCAGGTTAATTGGATGAGTAAACAAAAACTAGCCATTTTGAAGAGCAGTACATATTAAGGTCTGCACATTAGGCATGCAACGCTAAAAGTGACCCATTATGCTAGCTAACCAGTTACTTATGGTCTACCTACTAATTTGGAAAACGCCAAAACACACTTATACTGACCAAACAAAAATAACGGCAACCTCAGCTGTAATATATAAATAAACCTATAGAGTTATTTACGCCTTCAATACGAGGCTGACTAAAATGAGGGACCTATTTGTTTCCAAACATTTGAGACAAAAGCTTAGAACAGAAGAAAGGAGCGGCTAATTACATGCTTTTTCATGTACTTGCCAAACTGTTGAGCTCTTGACAAGCACGGGGCTCGCACCCGGGGTCTTCGCACCCAGGGTCTGCCCCCAGCGGTGACACGCTGACAGCAACAGATGTTCCTCCCCATCGCTGTCTGCTCAGAATTCATTTTGTTGGCAACCTTTCTGAAGAAGATCTGCACTCCCCTTTTCTTCCTTCCCAGACCCGTTGACCCTGGTAAAGCCTGCCTGCAGGCTTAAACATTTGTGTGCCCCTTCAGAACAAGTCACGTATCCCTAACAGGGAGGGTATTCATAATCATTTTCTCGTTCGAAGTGTAAGCACCAGGTCTGTTCACAGAGGTAAAGGAAACTTCCACATTGCCCTGTTTCAAAAAGGGGAATTTTATCAGAAAACTGGTTTTTTTTCACAACTTTAAATCTCTACTTGACTATTACTATACATTTTTGGTCATTTACACAGTAACAGGTAAATCTTGAATAATCACACTTTATACTGACATCTGACTAGCTCCATCTTGTTTAATGGTGGTTAGTTACTGAGATGTCAAACATTAACTCGTCCATCTTCTAACTGCCTACCTTAGCGGGGCACCTACACAAAGTACAGGCAAAATCAGAAACGCCAAATTAGCCCAAGTGCACGTCTTTGGCGTACCGCAGTAAACAGGAATACCTGAAGGAAACCGGCACAACACAGGGGGAACATGCCGACTCCAGGGACAGCTGCCCATATACCAAACAGCTGGTTCATAACGCCCAGGACACCTTTTAGAGCCTCTGGAACTGACAGCCTCTGTTAATCAGAGTACAATACACTACTGCAGTGTAAAAGGTTAGTTTTCCTGCTAAGCGGGAGCCTGCTTGGACAGGTCTGCGGTTAGTCGTTTTGGTTCTGTGAATGATTCATGCCGTCACCCACTGCCAGCAGTGATCCACCACAGGTGGTCAGCTCCTGCTTCTCAGTATAGTGGGTTTTTCCTCAGACTACCCGCAATGCCGTGTGACCATCTGCCTTTGATCGCTGCTATGCTGTCACAGCTCATCGCTGCTGAGACCATCACAAAAAGCAGTTCTCCTACAGGTCTGTTCTAATTTTATACACATCAGTATTTTAAACTACAGTTCCCATCTTCTTTCCTTTTCTTGCTCCAGGGGGCATACCGCCAGGAGTAATAAGCTCCTGTTGTAGGATACACAAACAATGACAAACCCAAAATTTAATAGGGCCCACAAGCCTGTCTACCAGCCCCAAGATTGGTACACTGCTCTTTCTACCACAGAAACTCCAAATACTCACAGACACTACTCAAAGCTTGCTTGCACAGCTGGGCATGTACAAACATTTATCAAGTACAAGCAATAAATAATTCATAATACTTGAATCTTGAAAATTAAGATGTTGACACTGTAACCATTTTTGAACAGCTAAATCATTACAAATGAGGGCTAGTCAGGCAATCTAAAGTTTGTAGTCAAGCCTAAAGAATTAACTTTGTTTTTGCATATCTTGCTTAATGGTACTGGCATTTGACAATGCTGGTCTGTTTTTGAATCTACATTTCTGTGTTTGACCAACTACATTATATGTATACAAACAAAACCCATATTCTACTTTTAATTAACCTCCAGGAAAAAGGTTATTTCCACATATTCAGCAGCTAGACTTTGTTAAGCGGGAGACCACTATTGTGGATTAACTTTTGCTTTAAAAAACAATAGAGATGCACTGACTGCAGTTTTCTTGGGCGATTCCGATTTCCAATTTTTTTGCAAGTGTGACGTGCCAATACCAATATTATTTCTAAGAAATATAATTGGCAGTATATACAAACAAAAATTAACCTCTCTTCAATGCAAAATTTTATTTTCATAACAAAAGAAAGTTAAACTTCTCCCAAAGAAATTGTTAAATTTCCCCCAAACTGCACCAAGTTACAGAATCTTCTCTCATTTAAACAAGTCTCAAAATAAAGTGCTCTCTGACTAGAAAGAGGTACAAATAATTAACTGAAAATGATCTGCTGTACACCCAACTTTATCTGACACTGCCAAACAAGAGCAGGTGCAATAGATTTTAATAAATGTCACTTTCCGGTATGTTTAAATTCACCACAGTTGTTTCAGGATTTGTTACATACATATATTGCATAATACATAATACATACAGGACATTGTCCTTTTTCTCACACTTTACTCGTGTTAAAGTCCTCAGGTTACAAACCGCCAAATAAAACTGAAGCGTGCTATTCTCTTCCAAATGATAACAGGTGCAGGGTAATATTACGAATACCAGCATCGCATGTCATGCACATATAATTCTTACATCGCTAGTAAGCTAAATTAATATCAGGCTTATAAACCACCCTGAAGCTCACCACAAGTTTTGTTCTTCTTTCCATGGCTTGGTTACCATCTTTCTTTGTGCAAACAGCATTAGAAATCATAAAATGTTAAAATAAAGTAGTCACTTCAGCAAAAGATTTTAATTATTCAAAAGTTATTTATGGCTACCCCCTTTTCCAACGTTTCATGTCATGTTTGTGATACAAATGCAGAAAAACAGCAGGGTAATTGCGAAGATAGGCATCAAACAATTAAAAGGCGGGCAAGAAAACCACAGGCACTTGTGTATCAGTAATAAATATTAATGAGAGTCAGCATGCGGTTTGCTTTGGCTCGACATCAGGGGACCAGTGGAGATGGCCATGAGGTGGAACACCACATCATCCACATATGGGCAGGGCTATGTGTTACTGGGAAGACGACTAGCTGAGCTAAAGCGAGCATCACACTGCCTACCTGACTGGGTTGCTGGTCAGGGAAACCCGTAGGGACTCCAGACAGGCAAAGAGTCTCTCATCCACCGTCCCAGTTTTCAGCTCACTAAGAAACTCCTGTGGAGAAATATGATGGCTGCTTTTCAGGCTGCCCTGAAAGGAGGGGAAAAAAGCCCAGATAAGTAACTCCAGTAATAAAAAAAAAAGCCAGTGATCTCAAGATGTAGTATTCAAAACACAAAATAATTATCAATGACCATTCAATACAAGACAAACCTGCAGTAATTAGCATGTTTCAATGGCCAATTTCAATATCAACTTCAAGAAATTAAACTAATGATTGCTAAAACAGACTATTATGAAAGCACTAGAACAAATAAAAGTAAAAAAGTGTGCATGTACAAAATTGGAATGTTTTATTGTACACAGAAAAACAGTACAATTTTTACTATTCAGAACATGTAGAACGCAGCAAAAATGAGCCGAGATCCTCACATTTGGCCTTTACAGTGCACACAGACAGACGATTGTGAAACAGAAAATTCAATGACTTGTCATAATTATGCAAAATACAATTTGTACCTAATTAAATGCACTGACGATGCTAGAATTTCACAGAAGGTGTGCTGTTGCTGCACTAACACCACATAAAATGAATGTACAAATTTGACAAATTAGAAAAAATAAATTCTGACATTTTGTTGTGAATGTGGTGTCTACACAGGAAGATGCTTTCCAGTCCTCGTTATTCAATTTACTCTTCTGAGTCCCCTAATGGTGAAAAATTGATTATCCGTGATTTCTGCAAGTAGATATTTTTCTGAATCCGTTTATACAAGAATACAACAAAAGGCAAGAAATGTCATTCATTTAACTAGGCCAAATAAAGACAAACAAATCACCACTCTTGTATAAAGGGACTGCAAAACAGGCCTCTATATAAAATAATTAAAAAAAGAAATGTAGCGAACACTACGACATCATATCTTGGCTTGAAGCAAAATCCGGCATCTCTGAATTACACATTTTATGGGAAAAGAGAAAAAAAAGCTACTAAAATTATTCCCACGGCATGAGAGTGGAAAAGCTTGGGGTAAACTAAAAATAGGAGGACACAAGTATGAGATGGTTCTCCAAACAGATTATCTACAGAGTTTATTCTAATAAGTGTGTCTAGCAACACTTCACCCAGTACGGGGGCAATGAAATTGCAAATGGACAAATCACAAAACCTGAAACATTATCCATCTTTAAAAAGAAAGAATCACCATCATTATGAAGAATGACAAACTGACCAACCCTGCAGAAAGACAGAGAGAAGAGCCGTGGAACAAAATCAACAGGGGTAAGACTACTTAAATTAAAAGGCGAGGTTAGGTCAGTCAGGTTGGGGAGCATGCACGGTTCAGCGCGTTGCTGGACCCACCACACAATGACACACCTCGGGATCCCCATTGGCGACCTTCTAGACAGTCACACAGTCCAGTCCCACCCTCCAGAAACAGCCATCTATCTGCTACAGCCAGGTATCACACAGGTGTCCCATTGGCCTGGTCTCCTTCGCCGTACCACCAGTATTGGGGTACCAAGTCCAACGATGCAGCTCAGATGACTGGAAACGGGACCCAACGACTCGCAACCCCTTACCTCTGGCAAAGCCAAAGAACATGGAGCCACTTTTACCATGGTCGCTGGACCTGAGGGGACCGACACAGTTCTCACAGGCAGCCCTGTTAGGACACGTGGTCATGCTGAAGTCACCCATAACCAGAGAGGTTACCTCGTGGGCACCCATCAACCACCGAGCGAAGCTGCGAGTAAAATTTCTCCTTCACCGAGACATTCCTCAATGCAGTTGGAACAGACAGTGAGACAACAGACAAGACACCCAGCGAGTGCCCTAATGTGAGTCTCTTAATACGCTCGTTGAAAGGAGTGACATCGGAGACCATCTGGAGGAGCCGATCCGCCACAGCAACAGCTACTCCCCGAGTATGGCAGCCATCAAAGCAACGAGACCAATAACAGGTGTGCCCACCTACAGAGATCTGGCCGCTCCCCGGTCTGCGTACCTCAGAGAGTGCCGCCACTGAAACGCAGAGTTTACGAAGCTCCTCTGACAGCAGAGGAAGACTGTCATCATGCCAGAGAGACTAGACATTCCACGTGCCTACCTGGAGGGGGACATATAATACATCTGCCCTCTGCTGGTCTGGTGGAGTATCACTGCTGTACATATGCGCTGACCGCAAACATCTGTGTCCAATAACAAATGTGCACAGCCCTGCATGGACCATAACGTCATGCAGTAGACAGCAAAAATGCAACCAATCAATCAATGAAGAAAAAAAAAATGTCAATTTCCTTTATAACCAATTACTATGCATGTAATAGATTACCTGTTGCAGTCCTACAATGAACACACAATAAATGATAAAAACGCAAAAGTTTTCCAAAAACTCTCTCCAAAATTACATTCTGCATCACAGTATTGAACAGGAATAATTTATATCATCACTGAGATTTGCCCCTTTGACATTCCATAAGTCCCAATCCTAATTTAAATTAATCTCAAAAGCCATGAATGATACTTAAATGACACTTCATAAGTGCATTTCCAAAGGTTTTGGTACAAGTTCCTGGCAAAGACCAAAGTATGAGTGTTCTGGATATATTAGGCAGGTCTTATTGATTAATATTTGACACTTTCAAAATGCATGTGTGTATAGGGTTGGTCCAAAAGCCATAAGAAAATGGTAGCCAATTCTAATTCAATAAAGCAGTTAATCTGAATTTCTTCCCCCAAAACATTCACAAAGTACAAAGAAAACTACAGTTTTAATTGTGCAATGCTATTGACAATGATAGGTATTGCAATAAAATTAAAGTGATTTGTTTCATCATTAAACAGGACTTTGTTTATAATTAAAATAAGTTATTTAGTTACAAGGCCCTAATACTTAACGTTTCCCTCCACAAAAAATAACAAGGTATCCAGGCTATTATTTTAGATACTTGATAATTTGTTTGACGCCCACCCCCCCTTTCATTTGGGTTACTCAGATATTCTGTATTTGGTGGGCTAGTAAAAGTTTGATTAAAACATTAATTAGATTAACACCCCAACCAGACAGACTTTGACTAGAAGTAGGACGATGATAAGTCACAAAGTTATTTTATACTGAAATTTGTTTTTATGGGTAAAAAACAAAGGTACACAGTAGGAACAACACTGCAGAATCCAACCAACTCATTTCTCTTACACTAGAGCGCCCCCTACCTGTCAACATGGAAAATGCAACCTATACATGTACTGCCAGATTACAATTAACCAAAGAGAAAATTAACAGTGATACTGAATCAAATATGCATTTATAATGTATGCACTGGAGAATGACAATTCTGCCAGGTAACGCATTAATTACAACACTGTCCAAATGCATCCTATTCCCCATTTCCAAGTACAAGTCAGGGCCCATAAAAAGGTCAGACAGGCAGACACATAGAGGGTAGGCAGTGTCTGATTGCACACGCACTTGAAGAGGGATAGGGGTTCCATACTGACTCAGCACAAAAGCTAGGGCTACACAATACTGGGGGGGATTCATTTTTAATCACACCACGATATCTGAAATCTGAAATAAATATTGCAATATTTATCAAAGGTTGAAAGTTTACCCAAAATAAACTATAGCCAACGAGAACTAGTTATGTACCAACAGTGAGCTGATGTTGCTATAAGTTGTGCCAACAAATCATTTGTCTTTCCTTAATATCGTCTCTGGAATCCAAAACATTTCTACACAGCAGAAGTTGAGTGCCTTTTGGTGACCAGTCTTGGTTCACTTATCTCCTCCTCACCCATTTTTGTTAAATTTCTCACAAAATGTGCCACACTGTCTATAGCCAAACAGACAGGACGAAAATGACTATTGTTGGCTCAAAGGAGGAATGCAGAGCTCATTAAGTCAGACATGTGTGATGACAATAGCATATGCGTAACATGCGATGTTGAGATTAACACTGCACATCACGTAGGCCTACTAGAGACCATCCAATATAAAAACTGATTTTTGAAAAATATTACACAGTACATTTTGATGGCTTTATGCTAGCTAGTATAACCAAAAACATACATACAGTACTAAACAATCACTATATACACCACTTATAACGGCCCTACATAATTTCTCATACAAACTTTCCCTATATAACTGCGTAAATAAGTTAAACACTTATAAATGCTTGCTTTGGTTTGCAAACGTGATCCAGAAAACACACAAAAAATCCCAAACAAAAAAATATTCTAATTGGTTTTACCAAATACACCTTATTTGTGGAAGTACATGCCTGACATAGAAACCAGTATTTACAGGAGTGTAGTAGGGGCAGGGCTGAGAATGAATGTGCATTTCAGCAGAAAAATGATGTTCTTTAAACTCTAAAAGGTTTTACAATCAAGTGTTTCTTGTGTACTTTTGTCACCCATTAGGTTTGTTTTACTCCCTAAATGATCAATTATGTTAATGATCTATTATTCTACGTATGGCTTGTGCTGCGACTGGAACCTGGAATCCATTCAGATACTATTTACATCCAGACAGACAGACAGACACAAAGAGTACTTGATCCTAAATAGAAGCAATAAATTGGGAGGAAAAGGTGCAAGTAAATGAAAACTTAAGAAATACGACGCATTCTAATAGCTATTGCTGCTTGACACATGCTGTTGCAGGGGCGGCCCTGCTGTGCCTTTGCATGATTACCTCATCAGAGTGAACCTTGGGTGGCACCGCACACACAGAAATACACGCTGCGATTTGACGTTATATCACATGCAGCCTCTTGCTTATTAGTGCCTAGCAGGGAATTCCTTTCAGCATCTTGGTGCAGCATCTGAAGGTTCACCCCTAGCTTGGCCTCTCCGAGTGCCTTTGCTCTACATTAACAACACATATTCCAGATTTTACCAGGAAAATCTGAAACCTTTTGACACTCATTACAACTCCCCCTACTAAGGATCAAGTCAAATTTTCTGCTTCAGAAATCCACACCCCAAGATGCAAGTCAAAGTAGTGCTTTCACTTCAAGCTGAAGACCACACACACATCTGTCAGGTGCAGAACAAAGAACTGACAGTATCAACAGGCAGGTTCCAGCAGGACAGCCAAACACACGCCTCATATAGCAAACCGCACTGTATACCCTCCCTTAACATGTAAGCAAACATTTCATGTCGCCAAAACAAATGAAATGTGTAAAAACCTTATAAGAAACTAATAAGATAAATTATGGCTGAATGGTCTTAAGAATTAAACCATTTTTATTCATTCATCTTCAATATCGCTTGTCCTATACAGGGTCGCCAAGGTGCTAAGCTTATGCGAGAAACAAATGGTTCAAGCAGAGAACAACCCAACCAAACGCAGGACGGGGACACAGACAGACACACACAGACAGACACACACAGACCAACAGAGACACTTAAATATTTTTGCTGGAAAGAGAGAAATGATGGAAAAAATGATATACGGATAATGTGCTAAACCAGGGGTTCCCAAAGTGTGGGTTGCGACCCCCATAGAGGTTGTGAGACACTGGCTAGGGAGCAGAATATTTTGTTTATAACATTTTAACAACATGGTAAAGTATTCCCTTCTAACCGTGACCACGACTGGTCATTGTGGTCAATCTACCGAGTGGGGACCCCCCCCCCTCCAGTCAGCAAAATGGGGGTCATGGGCATAACAGTTTGGAAAGCCAAGCACTAATGAAGCTGAATGATTAGGGGGGCTGATCGTTTTTAGTCTTTGCGGCAAATGAGAGTTCAGTGAGTCAGAGCTCATTAAGAGTTAAGAACGTCATGGATCATCTAAAACCATAACCAGTAGCTCACAAACTTAGGGTGAGCCCTAGTCACATACCACCATTATAACTGATGTTTACATACACTAAAACATTCACGTACCATATACGAAGCTGCACAATACCATATGCGCATTTTTTTCTGCATCAGAAAAATAGGCTAGGAGGCCAAACTGAAAGGCAAATTAGGAAATGATTTGTTGGCACAACTTGTAGGAACATCAGCTCACTGTTGGTACATAAATTTATCTTTCTTTGTGTGTAACCTGAGCCTGTTTCCCTGACAACGGCAATAATTACCGGTTAGTTTCTGTCAGACGTGAACACTGGGTTACTTATTTGATATGGTCAATTACCGATAATATCCTCATATCGCCCGGCCCCACTGCAAACCTTGACAGAAATTTAAATATGCAAGAAAGCATTTAAATGACCCCACTGCTGCAAACAATTTTGTATAAAGAAAGCCAGCATACGAGTGCTCCTCATAAGCCATAAATAAAAACGTAAAACTAGAAGAAAAGTTGAGATTTTCACATTGGCAAATGTCAATTGCGTCTCACCACCTCCGATATCACTCAAAACGTTCATTGTCATGCAAACTTCAGTTTATTAACACACATTCCATTATATACCTGCTATGCAATTATGAGATAAAGAATTTATCAGAGAAGTGCTGAAATGCAAAATTAAAAGCCGACAGTTTCCCCCCATTAAAATAATTGGTTTGCAAACACTTTTTTGCCAAAAGCATCACACAATTGAAAGCAAACTGGGGGACCTGTCATTGTTCTGTGCATCTGGAGAAATTAGTGACCATCTACATAAGAGAGGAAAATTACACAAGAAAAGGGCTGCAATTTCTAACAAAAGATAAGGCAGTAAATTGAACATACATATAATCATTTTTGGCAAAAATGGAATCAGCCTATAAAATTAACATTTAATCTGCAGCCCTATACTGCCTCACAAAAAGCCGGAGCCAAGATGGAATATAATATATATGACGAAGAGATTATGAAATGTTGTGTTATATAAGAACTGTTCAACATTGTCAACCACTCCATGAATCACCACCTTGTCACGGTGGAGGCATTTGTGTGCCTCTGTGATCCGAGATGATGTGTTATCAGGGGTTCGTGCCCCTGGTAGGGTCTCCCAAGGAAAACTGGTCCTAGGTGAGCAGCCAGACAAAGTACGATTGAGAAAACCATGACAGAAACAATTAAGGACCTTGTAACCTCGCCTGGATTAGGGAGACCTGGTCCCCGCCCTGGAACCAGGCCTGGGGGGGGGGGGGTGTCAGGTGCTATACCCATGGTGACCAGCTGGTCAAAGCCTGAAAGATTTACATGAGTCTGCCCTCCTGTGGGACCACTGCCTGCAGTGTTGGGTGCAGTTGAAGGTAGGGGGGGCCTCGACAGATCAATCATCGGCGACCAAATCTGTGTTTAAGGACATGGGCCGTATTAACTTGCAGATCCTAAGCAAGTCTCTGGAGAGGGGCGAGACTATTCCACTCTGGAGTTGCCCATGGGGAGAGGCGCTGTGCCGGGTGGGTCTACTTACAGTTCCCCGGGCTCAGTGCCAGTTGAAGTTGAAGTTTACCCCGGTGAACAAGAGCGCTGCCTTCCTTCAACTTCGAGTCAGAGGACAGGCTCTGACTGTTGTCTGTGCTTTGGCATCGAACACGAGTCCAGAGTATCCGGCCTTGGAGACCTTGGACGGGGTGCTGCAAGGCACCCCCACTGGGGACTCCATTGTTCTGCTGGGGGACTTTAACATTTACGTGGGTAACGACAGTGAGACCTGGAGGCGTGTGATTGGGAGGAACATCCAGCCTGATATGAAACAGTGTGCTGCTCTGTTATTGGACTCCTGTGCCAACCACAGTTTGTTCATAACTAACACCATGTTCAAGCATAAGGGTATTCGTAAGTGTACCTGGCACCATGCCACCCTAGGCCCCAAGCGTAGATGAGATTCACCCAAAAGCTCTCGATGTTGTTGGGCTGTCTGGGCAGACAAGTCCTCAGCACTGTGTGGAGGTCATTGGGTTGGTAGACTGGGGTGGTGGTCCCAATATTTAAAAAGGGGGACTGGAGAATGTGTTCCAATTTCAGGGGGATCACATTCTTCAGCCTTCATTGGAAGGTCTATGCCGAGGTACTGGAGTGGAGGGTCCAGCCACTGAACGCATCGCAAATCCAAAAAAAATATATATATAAATACAAGGATACTGGCAGTCCCAGGACACGGTGGAGAGATTCTCTCTCCCGTCTGACCTGGGAATGTCTTGGTGTCCTCCAGGAAGTGCTGGAGAAGGTGGCAAGAGAGGTCTGGACATCCCTGCTCAGATTGCTGATCCCGCAACCCAGATGCATATAAGCGACAGAAAAATCAATGCATGGAGAGAATACTGTCAGTGATTCTAACTTCTAAAACAAAAAATACATTTGCCGATATGATTGAAAAGTTACATGCACTAGTTTAGGCGACAAATAACGATCACAAAACAAGCAGGATGGATGTGCAATTTAATCAGATGCTGTTCCTTTTTAAGACTTCTTTGCAATTTCACTTAAAGCCTAAGGACAGCTCAAAGCACAACAAGGAAGCATCTTGAAAATGGCACTGGTTATAGAGGTTTTATAGGAAATGCTAAAAAAGTTAAATGATACAGCTAAATGCCTTGTTGCCCCCCTGATATGACATCATTACAGCTTAAAACATGGCTACAATGCCTAGGAGGAACCTTTCATATCCTGAATTGTGAAAATACTCAGCGGTCTTGGTTATTCAGTTCTGTAGCATAAGAACTGGCAAATGGTCCTTAAATATAGAACCAGCAAGGTCCCTCTGCAACTAAAGATTGTCAATATTCCACAAACTCAAGTACGAGCTCTTTTGAGCAGTTTTACTCCTTTCACACAGCAATATTCAGTGCAAGTGATGTTTGGAATGAAAGACTGACTTTTCCCCTTCAATGCTCCACTAACACAACCAATGGGTCATTTCACTGGGCAGAAAAAGCAACTATTACTTCTTTGCAATTTTTTTACGTTTTCAAATGCATTATGCAACTTTTACAGATATCTTGAGAAAAACTGAGCTCATATCTATTTTCTTCATTAATCCCCGACCGCCTCCTTCTGCATATCATAGCAAGTGAAACTACCCCACATTTCCAGTCCATTTATCTGAAATCTTCATCTCATTCCTTGTGGTAACGCGCCCTCAGAGTTTTGCAGAAACTTTCCCAGAGTAGACAATGTAATGCCTCAATATTAATGCCTAAGGTCATTTCCATTAGATGAACATCTCCAAAGTCATGAACCTCAACATACCTGTGAGGTTTGAAGCGTAAGGGACAATCATATAGGAGATATAAAATGCCTAGTCATTGGGAGTGCAATCAGCAATTTGAACAGATGAAGCCGTTACCTGTGCACAAGTAGCCCGGTTCTCCTAAAGCTGGGGTGGGCAAACTTATCCGCAAAGGGCCGGTGTGTGTGCAGGTTTTTGGGATAACCCTTAGGTCAGCTGTTCAAACCTAGGTGTGAGGACTCTTCAGCCAATCAGTCCTCTAATCAGTAATCTAATTAGGGAGCTGCAGGGAAAACCCGCACACATAGTGGTCCTTTCTGGCTAAGATCGCCCACCCCTATCCTAAAGCATACACAAAAAGGCAAACTCTCGCATTGCAAAACTGAAAATTTAAGCTATACAAAAAGCAAGAAAGTACTTTAAATGTCAAGAGCCAATTTAAAAAAATCTAATTACATTTTACTGTATCACAGACAAACACAGTAGTATTAAAAGATTATGTTGAGATTCTGACCAAGTTTTAGGGGTCATGTGATAATGGATTGTATTTTGTACTTTTTTGAAATCTCTTCAATTTAAGTGGAGACAAATTGAGAAAGATTCTGACACAGACCACTTAATGGGTCTGGCATTTCAGATAGGCTTTTAATGATGGTTTCTCACAAGAACAAGAATGGAAATGCAATACATGCGTCACAGATGTCCAGAATCAAAGCTTTTAGTGGAGGTGCTGCACAAAGATAATTAGCAAAAAATTTGTCTAATAAGACAAGGCAATACTTGAAAGGGCAAAAAAGACTGAACAATTACAACCTATTTGCTTGTAAAAGAAAAGGACTGAGTATCAGTCCAGTGTGCTATCTACCGGGGGGTGTAAGGATCTAAACCAGGGATGGCCAATCTTATCCGCAACGGGCCAGTGCGTATGCAGGTTTTTGGGATAACCTTTAGGTCAGCTGTTCAAACCCAGGTGTGAGGACTCTTCAGCCAATCAGCCCTCTAATTAGTAATTAGTTAGGGAGCTGCAGCGAAAACCCGCATACACAACGGCCCTTTGCGGATAAGACTGGCCACCCCTGATCTAAACCCATTAAAAAAATCATAAGAAGCTTTACCCCTAAACCATTTCCCAGTAGCCACTGTAATTTTAACAACTAAATTAAATACTACCTTAATTAATTTAAAAAATCACATCTGCAAATAGATTCTTTGGTAAAGGATTTAAAACAGAAAAGGTAATACACACATTGTACTATGAAAACCAAGCAGCCTTTATTTCAGCCACTGGACATTTCAGACCTCCAGCTGCTCCAGCTAACCCTTTCTCAACACTAATCGGGGTAATTTAGGTTAAAGGGGTTTAGACTAGTAAATGTGCTTTTGATCACTTTGTGCTGTCCAGCTGTGACCCCTCAGCACCCTGCTGCTTTCAGAGAAGAATGACTTATATGTGGTTTTGTATGAGAATGTTCTGTAGGGTATGAATGAATAAGGCTGTTGCTATGTAACTAACACCACGGTGATATCCATAGCCTTTGTCCAGCTCTTAAAACAAGAAATGAGTCAACAAAGTAACCCATCTTGGCAAACAGAAACAGATTATACTGTCACCCCAAATACTGAAATGTGCAGGGATTATATTATTTTTTTTTTTTTTTTTTTGGGGGGGGGGGGGGGGTTACAATTTTCCTTATCATTATTTCTTAATGAAATATTAACAAACATAACGGTTTTTTAAAATTCCCACCCAACTCTG
>JAAGVU020000035.1:24180140-24191304 GCA_011763525.2 Mormyrus iriodes | reverse complement strand
AAACAATACAAACACAGTTATTTCATCTACAACGGAGATGGAATGTTTTTTTTTTTTTTTTTTTTTTTTTGGTGGGGGGGGGGGGGGGGGGGGGGGGGGTGGTGTTACAATTTGCCTAATCATGATTACTTAATGACATATGACAAATCATACAGGTATTTAAGAATGCCCACCAACTGATGAATTCACCAGAGGCCGTATTAAAGCAACTTCTTAACTTGCAGATCCCAACTGTTCTGCTTGGTAACTATGATAACTAGAGTTCTAACCTGACTTATGAAAGAAGCCATAAAAGCCATTACAGATTAACAGTTCCTAGGTCAAAGTTGCTATCCTAAGAGAAAAAGCATATTAACCAAGCTTCCTAACTGCCCAAAATCTTAAAGAAACACTGCAACTTTCGGATAACCATTAAAGCTGTCCTAACTTTCGGATAACCATTAAAGCTGTCCTAACTTTCGGATAACCATTAAAGCTGTCCTAACTTTCACTGGCCACCACATAGTGCCGCATAGACCAATAATTTGCTGCGGGTTAATGACAAAATATTCATTAGTAGATAAGGCTATGATCCTGCAGTTAGCTGAGCAGTTATGAACAGTTTGAAGAGGCCAGCCTGGTGACATGGGGCTCTCCTGGCTGTCGTGCCACTGACAAACGTGCTTCATTTTTTAGCAAAAGGAGATTTTCAAAGTGGCTGACAGACAACTGAGTTAGCAACAGCAATTAGTAATCTGGCTACTTGTTATATTCAGTTTCCAAAAGGAGAACTTGGTGTAATTAACAGTTTTCTGCCACGACTGTCAGATGCCCAGTATAACTGGACTGGTTGATGGGCCTTGATTATAAATAAATGAAATTGCTATTATATAAATTTGATTTGTTATAAATAGCTCAGTGAGATGAGAAAAGTTGCGTAGGTTGCTAGGTAACAGACATAAAAGTTGATAACCAATGTTGGATTGAGCATTAAGGATTTCCTAGCCTGAGAAGACAGGATTCCTAGAATTAGTTAGGATTTACTTCTGTAATCAAAATGTGGAAAAATCCTCCGCTATAGTCCTCTTAAGACTAAGATAGGAAGTTTTGGTAATACAGCCCTGGCTATTTGCTGAAAACGCCTATGCATTAATAACCCATTTCCCATCCTGCTCTCAGGAGTCAAAACAGAGGAAAACAAGTTCTCAACTAGGAGTGTTTGGTAATTCAGTATGTCACACTAACCAAAGCCTATCAGTTAACACTTAAAAGTGTGAGGAAAAATTTGTGTACAGATGCTGTCGACGAAATGCACGTCATGATAAATGTCATAATAAAAGCTGCAATTAAACCAAACGGTTCATACTTTGTTGTCATGAGTCAAATATCAGATCCATTCATTTACAGATAATCATTTTTTTCCTTTTAAAGGTTATCCTAAAATACAACTATATATGTCTATTGGCAGAATTGTCTGACAGAAAATCGGTCAGATCTTGCTGGGAAAAGCTGCATCCACCTCCAAGAGACTTGCCTAAACGGCAGGAAAAACAACTGCCTTTCAATTTCTATTCTTTATTTGGTATCTGCCTGTTTCATGAGGCCATGAGCCAAAGGGATAACAGGTTGACTGTCATTCCAACAGGTCCAAGGTTTTAATACAAAAATGAACAATCGCCTATAAAAAACATGGGTTCTTGACTAACAATTATATTGAGGAATGAGCACACATTAAATCAGCCTAATTGACATTTCAAAATTTAAAAAACAAACCAAAATAGCTTTTTCCTTTAATGCAATGCACACGGATAATCAAGGGCAATGTTCAAAGGTGTACCTAGACTTTGAAGCAATCTGAGAGGTATACCAGAAAGCAAGTTCCATATAAACCTTAACCCCAACTTTACTGAGCCCAAAATGAAAAGGCATCATGAGCAGATCGTTGAATAAAGGATTCACCGTGGAAATGGATGCTAAAAAAAATGTACAGCTCCGTGCTTTACACAGTTAGAAACGAAAAAATCCACATCTGCATATGCAGAGTATGAATTTGTTGAAAGAAAAAGGTTACACTGCAGCTCCAGCGAAGGAGAGGGAGATGGCATGGCAAAATGCACAACTAGTCAATGCATAAATAGATCACTTTTTTATTTCAAATTTACCACACTGATGTGGTCAAAAACAATGCGTAATATAACAGATGGAATAGTTAAAATGAATGGTTCACTCTATGTACATTGTGCTGTGTAAATATGGCAATATATTCATATCAGACTAGACTATTCAGTAAGGGAACATACAGGGAGAACTGCAGGGATGTCAGTTCATGCCTGAGTATCTCGCATGTCAGTAGGCCTACCTGATTATATGCACTTGCTCATTATCCTCTAACAGAGTTCGTCTGACAGAACAATCTGATGATCAGGGTCCATTGACCTTCGACAACAGCTGAGACCAGTATGAACTTATTCCTAATGTCCTGTGTATAAGTGAAAGTATGATATTTAGAGACTATGGACAAACAAAATGTTCACTTCCTGTTTGCCTGTTAAGGAATTATACGTGGTCCATCTGGAGATGCAAATAGTGTTCTCTCCAGATGAAGTGCATGAAATCTTTAAAAAAAACAATACATAAAGAATTTTTAGGAAGGACATGCAGTTTCCCCAAGTCATGAAGTGAGATCCGTAATTTTTTTTTTTTTTTTTTTGTTAGCCGACTATGACCACATATGCATGCTATAACGCGATTAAGATTTTCTGGTGTTACGTTGAGCTAAATCTGTCCCGGATTTTATGAAAAATATGAAATATGACTTAAGGCAGGTAAAATATTCGATAGCACGAAAAACAATTATTAGGAAGTTGATGCCTTCTTGCCTTAATTAGCAGTCACAGAATAAACAAATGAACTGCAGTGTTGAGAGTGATGCTGGTGATGGCACACAGCCAAAATGCCACAGGCACTCGGGCCTCAGCGCGTCACTAATCTATAGAAAACTCGATATGCAGTGATAACGGTGACAATTTGCATAAATACCATAGCCAATAAATTCGTACAAATTTTATTAAAATGTTTTCTACTCAGTTTTTGGCTTTTTCGTTGAAGTAACAGTTTTCATGTACAGAGCTTACATTAAAAACACAAAATTTTGTGATTGATGTACAATAATACAGATTTCTTAGTGCAGGATCTAAGCTAATATCCAGTTCTTATAACAAGAAAACTATAAGACAAAATGTTAAAGTGTAATCAAATGTCAATGACTAGAGAAGCAGGAAACTTAACCAAAAAGGTCTCTGGCTCTCATTGAGACAGCCAGAGATTAATGAAGATATGCCATCAAAAGACATGTTCATGTTTACAGCACTGAGAAACTGACCTTTACATATAAAGCAATCCATGAAGCAGTAATATTCTGGGAAATCATATTTTAAAGTGAGTTAATCAAACCCTATGGAAATACTGCTTCACAAACTGCTCTTCAGCTTCAAGAAACCACTGCCATCTACCATCATCTCACATCCAACAGTCCTAAAGTGAATATACCCACAAGTATCCGCTTTACTATAAGATGCAGTTTTAAATGTTCATTTTTTGTTTTGCCAAAATCAACATTTATTATGCAACACTAACACTTCCATTTCAAAATACCATTTTACATAAGGAGCCTCACAATGGCAGTAAAACCTGTCGCACTACAGCATGCACAACTGGGCTGTGTACTAGACTACTCAGACTCCTCTGCATTAATTTTTGCACTGGCAATAAAGTCCACATTCAGCAGTAATTTCCCTGTTCAGCAATTACAGCGAAAAATACATATCGTTTTTAAGTAGAGATAATCATTAGTCTCCTATAGGGCCGGGCGATGAAACGTTGACGATAATTTATCGCGATATAATTTTCCTCCGTGTCAATTTTGGCCATCTAAGTTCAGTATGTCATGCCAAATCAAACAAGATATAGAACTTGGTCCTATCTCTTTCCATTATTGCATATTTTGTATGAGTCCAAACACAGGTATTTTCGAACACATCCTAGGATTTTCAACCAACCCACATACAACTGGTACCAAAGGAGACAGTCCTTATCAATAGTTATTAAAAAAAATGTTAAACTTTCTGTAAGTTATGGCCACCAGCCACACTTAGACCAAACCTGTGCCACACCCACTTCTATCAGACAGCTATATCTCATGCACACTTCAGCCAATCATCACCAAACTTAATATGTACTGTAGGACAGTACTAGGGAAGGACCTTCCAAAGTTGACGCCGATCAGTCAATAGGGGGCGCTACAGCAATTGAACGCGTCTTTAAACCTGCAAAATCAGTGCAATTGACAGTTTCCTCATTTCTCTTTGAATAACATAATTGGTCAAAATCCTTTTTAGCTTAAGTTTCGTGACTCAGGACAAATTAAAATATATGAAGTGTCCAATCACAGTCATTTGCATTTCCTAGTGATCTTTAAAACTCAATAAAAGACATATTGCGATTACTCCTGCAATTTCCCCTCCCACTAGACAATTCTGGTAGCACGTAAATCAGCACACTACACTCATAATGGAATTATAAAAAAAAAAAAGCTTCACCTGCCTGTACGGTACTGTCACCAGCCACACCCAACCTACACCAGTTCCATGCCCATTTCAGTTAGACAGCTATGTCTCGGGCATGCTTCAGCCAATCCTCACTAATTTTCTAAAGCTTCAACTGGAGTACTGGACTCCAGACAGATCCTCCAACTTTGGTGCCGATCGGTTAATAGGGGGCACAACAATCATGCTTTGTCCTTTTTGTAGACCGTTTATTTAGACATGAGAAAGCCTTAAAGCATTGAATGGTATTTATGGAATGGTGCACAGACTCCACCTGCTGGCCAAATTATTCAAACATGCAAAATACTGCATTCTGCACAGTGTGATATATAAATGAAGTCTGATCATTTTTTATGAGTCAAATGGCAGTAAAATGAAAGTCAATTTAAAATATTACCAATAAGAGGTGAAGGGGTACAGAATTATTTGAAGGTTTTAACAGATACAAGGATATTTCAGATGAATTAGCCATGGTGGGCCCACCTTGGCTAATTCAGCTGAAATGTCCTTATATCTCTTCAGCCAGGGGCAGGAAGTGACCTCATACCATAGAAGTATAAGGACACACCGCTCTCTCAAAAAGTTACGAGAGAAGACTCTGTACTGTTATACTGGCAAAGGGAGGTCGTACAAAGTATTAAATGCAGGGGTGCCAACAATTGTGGCACAGGTGTTTTTGCTTAGAATATTTCTTGATGAGGGATTTGTTTTTCTTTGAATAAACTTGTTTCAATTAAGCCAGATTTTTCTAATTTTTCAGTGCAAGATGGGTTCGGGGAAAAAAAAAAAAATCACCTTCTTACAAATTTTTACAAGGCCTGCCAATAATGGTTGAGGGCACTGTATATCTCACCAGTACAACACAAAATTACTTGATAAATTCAGATAAATTTTTTTCAAAGCTAACCAATCCATGTGTGAAACAGTCATCAAAAAAGACACTGTTACCTGATGAGCAGAACTAAATCTGAAAAGAATGGGCAGTAGCACTTGTTTAACCTATAGTGTAAATGAAACAAATATGTACAACAATGTAATGCCTTTGTACAATCAAAAAATGAATAAGAAAAGCTAAAGAACCAAGCATCTTGTACTTTTATTTAAAAAAAATAAAAATAAAAAAAAAATGGTGAGGCATTGATGGCGAAGAGTGACAAACTAATAATGACACTGATATCTTTACTTACCGGCTTAGATGCTGCGGTGATGTACTGAATGACCATTTCCCTTTTGACATTGAGGTCCTTCTCTCTTAAAGGAGTTTTCTTATCCTCATTTAAGTTCATGTCTTCCTGAAGACCACAAGGAAAAATAGAGAAAGGTGAAGTTATTAGCTTATTTCTGTTAACAGCCGTCTCTCCACCCATGTTTTAACTTCTTATCCAGGTCAGGATAGCAGGGAGTCTTTAAAAAAAAAAAAAAAGGTCCGACTGTTAACTAGCCTTATGGCGCTTTTCCACTGGCATACTGGGACCAACCTGTACCCAAGCCGTAGCACAAAGACTACTTGCAGCTCGTGCTCGCTACAGTTTTCCACTTGCAGAAGGGTCAGCTCAGTAAAGGCGTTGCCGGGTTTGGAGAGTGACAGTGACAAACCAAAGAGACGCCTATTTACTGTTCAGGCTCCGTACATCATCATTTACTATGTGCTAATTCTGGTTAGCAAGTCTGTGAGAATGGTCGTGTTATGTTAGCATCAAAGGCTAGCAGAATTAGCATTCATTTGCATAAATTTGCATTACGAATTCATTTCCTTCAGCTAGAGTACTTTTTTCAGTAGGTGGTAGAAAATCTTCAAGTTCCTAATTATCAGGAATGCATCAGTACATCACAATGTGTGATATTACTAATAATAAATAATATACAGAAAATTTCCTATTTTCCTTCAGATAATCCATGCATATTGACAGATCACTAGTATCACCACGCATTTCGAACAATCATAATGGTGACGCAATCATGTTAGTTTGGTCACGCTTTCAGCCCTGCTAGTAAGCGAGGCCATAGCAGGGTGGGGACGGCTCAAGTACATCTCGGATAACTGGCAAAGGAGAACAGTTAGTTCGTGGTACGGCTCGGTTCTTGGTGGCAGGGGAAAAGCTCCATTAGAGTAATATCTTGTATATTAAATCCACGTTTGCTCAGTCCAAAATGTATAACATTTCCATTTCTAAAAAATTATAAAAAGCCAAAAGAATATCAGGATTAGAAAGACAATCTGGAATGAATGTGTATGATTATAACACTTCTGGTATACACTTAGACTCTTTGCAAACCAGCTGGCTGGCAGTAAAATGCAAAATCTTAGGCCAAGACAGTAATAATGTCAAATATACAGTATAGCCTACAAGACAAGCACCTCACCTGAAATACTGCAGCATCTAACTAGCACAGTGGTGAATAATTTTCAAGTCAGTGTTGCCAGCATACACGGCTATGTACAACATCCAACAATTACCTTTGTGTAGACGAGGTTCTTAAATGCCACAGCTTAAACAGCATTTTAAAAATATATTGGTTGTTTTTATTTCTTAAGTAACATAAGTTTTCAAATGAACATTTCTTGCTGGACATGCATATACACACAATTCTCAGACAACTATCAAACATTTTGGAATCTAATCTTCCTTACTTAAATGTACATTTAGCAGAAATATGCTTAACATTAATACAAAATCTCTCCTGGCATTAAAACTAAATTTGAATAAGAATAGTAACTCTTCATACCATCATCTTCTCAAATAAGACGAGGATCTCATTCTCTGACGTGATTTGACAAGAAAAGTCTTCAAGCAGGGAAGGTGTGACTTGAGAAAGGTATGGTCGCTCCTTCTTAGTTCCAGGCTTACGAATGCTGGCAAATCTGTCCAACTGGGAAACAAAGCATCCAGTTAAACACTGTGCCAGGCAGTATCTTTTCATTCTTAAAGTGTCATCATTTTTAATAAAAAACATTGAATAATGTGCGTCATGGATCCATGTTTCTAATAAATTAATTGATACCTAGGACCAAGATCAGTATTTATCCAAAAATGTACATGAAAACAATTCTGATGCACCTTTTTTGCTTATTTTCATTCAATATATATTTCTATATATGCAATTAACGTAAGCATCTCATTTACTGCCATATGAAAATCAGCATTACATTCTAGTTAAAAGACCTAATAAATGAAGCTATTTTGGCAGTTTTCCCCATTCATAATCATGCTGGACAGGGCACCAAAGAATTATATGATGCTGTTTTTTATTGTCCATGCATTATATTAAAACATTACTTTTGTTTTTTTATGGTGCTGCTAAAGCACAGTGTCCAGACGCACAATAGGGTTCGATTCTCCAATGCACCAGTCAAACAAACACGTTGATTCCAGTGATCGGCAATCAGTGACTGGCCCCAAACACCCCGATTGGAGCATTAAATCTATGCTCATTTAAAATGAAGTAATAAATATATGTGGGAGCAATTCATGTCTAAGTTTTTATCCTTGCATTAGAATATGGAGTAGTTAATATTTTGATGGTATCTCACGCAGTAATGCTCATCACGTTTTAAAATCTATTAATTCGATTCAATTTATTTTTATATAGCACCTTTCACAACCAAGTCGCCCCAAGGCAGGTGCGTTTTGATATTAAGAGAGTGTAATACAGAACAGGAAAAAGACAAATAAATTAGCTAAAGAAAGCCAGATGACAGAGGAGAGGAACCAAAAACTCCCAGGTAAGGAGAAAAAAACACCTCTAGGGGTCCACGGTCAACTGACTGCCCATCCCCCCCAGGCATGCTAACATTATTGCACAGAAAAAAGTGGGCTTGCTTGCTAAAAGCAAGGTGCATATTGTAATTAAGATCAAGCCGAAGTCCAACAATGAGTCTCTTCTCCACGCTGGCATGTGAATGGGTCTTAGACTGGAGGCTATTACACAGTGAATACTGAAGCTTGACTGTCCAAAACATCGCAATTAGATATTTCCCCAAAATCGTTCAGCCCCACCTAGTTATCAGCAATAACATGGGTAAATGCAATTACTGTGCCCGAATCTTTTTTGGATGTGCTTTTTAATCTTCTAATAAGCAGTTAGTACTGTTACATTTATTCAGTTAGCAGGTCAACTGCCTATTCCTGCAGCAAAGGACACACCCTAGACAGGATTCCAGTCTCATAGAGGGCAGAAGCTTGCACTCATAATCAGACAATACTGACCAAAATGCATGTCTTTCGACTGCAGGAGGAAACCAGTGCAACAAAGGGAGAGCCTGCAAATTTCACATACAGACTGCAGGTGTGAGGCAACAGCATTCCCCATAAGCCACTTTGCTGCTCTTCCACATTACTCTTTATCATAATTGTTTTAGCTAAATTCATACATTTCTTATATAAAAGGGCTTTCATTTAAAAAATGACATTTGAAAGTATGATTTACGGGTGGTTCAGTCCTTTTATTTTAAGATGCCATGATACATTTACAGACTAGGAGGTTGACTCTCCCATCAAGCACTTAAAATTCATTTCAGTCTTGCATAAATATTTCCATTAGTTGATTAGCAGCAAATAATGTGCTGTTTTGGATGTATTATTCTTTACTACAGATGTTACTTTACATTCATGTTTATAAAACAAAACTTCTGTTTAACTGGCTGAGATACTCAAGACTGAAGTGCAAAGTCATGCCTCTGAAAAAAGAATTTTCCAGTCTCTGATGCCCAGAACATCACGTGTCACAATTTAAAAATGTTATTACAGCGATTTCAAGAATATTCTACAGGAAATGTATCTACTTGGTTTGAAGTATATTATTAGAGTATGAAACTCAGCTATTGTGAAGGAATTTTGATGGAGTTACGGATGGTTTAATAATCCCAAAGGAAATTCTTTAGATGGTGGGTGGGGGGGGGGGGGGCATTGTTGTAAAATCTCCCACGCGCTTTTTTTGACTTATGCATATTCTCTCATTGACTTAAGTGTGGGGTTTCAGTGCACTTAGGCTAGACATGCGCTTTGGCTGGAGAAACACCAAAATATGGGCGTCACATGTAAATGTGCATAACTATTAAAGCTCTTTTTTGATCTCATTTCATATAATCAATCGAGAGAAAGGGCAGCAAAAATATTCCAAGTTAGCAGAAAATTTGTACATAAGTGTAAAAGTCTACTAGTATAATGACAAACAGGCATCCAATTTACTTGATCATTAGTACAAACTTACAGGTTACATAATTACCTCAAGTGCTACCTGCTGAAGTATGTACACAAGAGCAGACAAATGCCAGCATGCAGTTAGTAGGACAATGGATGGAAAAACAGCAAAATATTTCTTACCACATCATCCGTAAGTGTTCTAATGTTCAACTGTTAAGGATAAGAGCGAAATAACAGAAAAAAACAGAATTAATGGATAAACCTTTGTATGTTTATGTAACATATTAAGAAAAATTTTAACCAAGGAACCGTTAGTCATGTGATTGTGCTCTATCAAGTTCAAATAAAATTTCCCTGAACATATTTGTGTAATAGCCAAAACACTGCAAAAGCAGTAAAGTTGCATAGTCATTTTTGAGCCAAAGTCTGCATTAATAAACTATGAATTTCCAATTGTGATTCAAAGGGAATTTACAACTACTTGTTGCATGTACAATTACATTTTTCTTCAGTTCAAATTAAAACTGCCATTCATTATTGAAAGAATCGTGTATAGTTTGTATGCATTGAAATGAATGAATTTAAAACTTCCCAATTTGTAGATAAACGAATTTCAAATTTTTGTGTTGTGACAAAAATTACAAGTCTAAAATGAGTACTAGCCCATTTACCGGTATACAATGTTTCTGTCGCAATTACATTATAGTGTTACTGCACCACCTAGTGGAAGCACTTTGCAACAAAATTTGATTTTCACCAATTCTCAACTTTGGTCCTATTAGCAATATGAGTGAACTCCTGCTTCCTCAGATGTCCAAGGTTTACATTCTGCCTTCACCCTGCATGTATGGAGTTCGCATGCACCCTTTGTATTATGCCAGTTTCCTCCTACAGGCTGAAGACATGTAGTTAGGCTAACTGGTGCCTCTGAATCACCCACACTGTGTATAAGTGTCGTCGTGTATGTGCCATACGATTGAATGGCATCCTCTACAGCCTTATACCTCCCCATGCTGCCTGGGATCAGCTCTAGGTCCCCCCCACAACTCTGACTATGAAGAGCAGCTAGTAGAAAACTGACTAGCTGTCGTTTGCTGAACACACAACAATGCTGTACCAATCGTGCGGCTTCACCCCATATAACATCAGGAAGATCAGGGGCCGGTTGCACAAAACACCTTAAGTTAAGATTTTCCTTAAAGTCCGAGTTAAGGTCTCCTTAAAATAAAGTCAGTTGCACAAAACTCCCTTAAGTCTCCCCCTTAAGGTTTCCTTAAATTTTTCTCTTAAGTATTTAAGTTTTTCTCCTGATCTTGGTGTTATACTTAAGGAATCCCTTAACGGTTGCACAAAACACCTTAGCAACCAAACTAAGGAAAAAAAATTAAGGTACCTCTAACCGTACCTTAACTGCGACATGGCCGAGTTTATGCTAAT
>JAAGVU020000035.1:24151730-24180040 GCA_011763525.2 Mormyrus iriodes | reverse complement strand
ATAATGTAAAGCGCTTTGAGACAATGTAATGTTGTGAAAATGCGCTATACAAATAAAATTGACTTGACTTGACTTGATATATTGCCTAAACGTTGAAATTATAGCGAAAAGTCAGTTATGTAATTTCGTTGATATGACGTCACTATGACTATCAACAGATCTCTTAATTGTCTATTTTTGCTGAGAAGCGCTTACTGCACGTGTGAAATAGGCGCCGGTCTGATGTGCTGCCACTGCGAGGCAGTAGCAGATGGTGTGACTGCTTTAACCTGTCAACACTGGAATGAAAAGAAACACATTCCTCAGCTGCGATGCACACGCTAAGCATGCAGTGTGTCCCGGGCTGAAGCCAGCTCAGCGTTACTCCTTTAAGCACCGTCTGTGTGGCTTGTGTCAATCAGTGTAGAAAGATAAGGCTCGCGGTAGCAGCAGCAGCACTGGGGGTGTGGATCTCTGCCGCAGCAGTGCAGCGCCGTAGCCGGTATGTCCTGGCCTTAGGATCCACGCATTTGTCCACACCACCCTCGCTGTTGCTGCAGTGCTGTAACTGCAAGCCCTATCTTGAAGAATATAGAAAGATCAGGCTTATAGTATCTAACACAAACAACGTCCCTAGGCTAGAAGGCGTGTCCCAGTCAGTGCCATAGCCCATTACCGATGGTGAATGTGGTCTTAGGGCAGGCTCCCAGGGCCAGTTCAACCTGCCAGTAGCCATCAGCTCCTTTCTGTCTGTCCGTAGCCGCTGCTTGATGTTGCCAGGCCAGCTTATGTATGGTTCGCACACACTCTCAGACCTGGTGCAGGTAGTCCGGTCCCGATGTCACTGGCAGCTCCAGCTCAGGGGGCGAGATTCAGTATAATTGACCTTCGGGTCTTGCCTGATATAGCACCACACCCAGCCCCTCGTTGCTAATGTCTGTGTCCATAATGAAAGGGAGATGAGGGTCTGTGTATGCTAGCATAGGAGTATCAGCAAGTGTCGCACGGAGCCGATTATAAGCCACAGTGCAGGCATCTGTCTACACAAAATAACTTCCCTTCTCTGTAAGACAGAGAGCAGTGACTTCATTATGCTGCCAAAGTCCTTAACAAAGCGTCAGTAATAGAATGCCAGCCCCAGGAGGCTCCATAGCTCTGAAACAGTCCCCAGAGTGGGCCAGTCCCAGACAGCTGCAATCTTCTCCCGGTCGGTGGTCACACCTTCCTCTGTGAATGTGGCCCAAGTAAAGTTCTGTAGATTGTCGAGATGGATGATGCACTAGGTCTGGGGCTTGTGAGTGAAGACACACTTATGGAAGGTGGCCGAGGTGTTTTACATGCAGAATGGCAACACCTGAAAGTGCCATAGCCCATTACCGATGGTAAATGTGGTCTTAGGGCAGGCTCCCAGGGCCAGTTCAACCTGCCAGTAGCCACTATGGAGGTCTAAGGAGCTGAATCAGGTCAACCCGGTGATGTAATCCTGTGCGTCGTCTATTCATGGCAACGGGTAGGAGTCCATCCTCATCACTGCATTCTGTCATTGGTAGTTGAACACAAAAATGCCACGATCCATCCTTCTTGGTGAAGAGGATTGCCAGACCTGCCCACCAGACTTTGGTCCTGGCCGCAGACATACCCTGAAATGAGCTGAGCAGGGCTTTGAGCTCACCCTGTTGCTCCACCAGCAAGTCCTTGCTCCTGGACAGGCCACGCCAAACTTGGGAGACGGCTCTGCTGTCCTCTGTGGGCTGGACTGGAGTTGCGGCTGTGTAGCCAGACCTCCTGCACCCCCGTTTATCCTGCCAGTGTGACAGTGGAGACAGAGTGTGTGGCGCCGGGGGTGAGGTTGCTGGTGAGGCGGTATGCATATCTTCACCACCCCAACACCTCTGTTGAGCAACGTTGGCAGGCAGACCTGGATGAGGGGGGGTTCCAGGACCCCTTCGCCAACTTCAGTAGGGTCTTTGCCACGATCAGCTGCATCCCCACGTCCCCCATGCCGGTCCCGGCTGCAGCGCTGCCGCTCGGGCAGGTGTAGGGGTGCTAACTCCTGCAGAGCTTCTCTGTTTCCATCCCCCACTCTGACACCAGCCTGGTGCTGGTATCGGACATGGTGTGCAGAAGAATGAAGCAGCCAGACTCACAGCATAGGAAAGCACAAAAATGATATTCACGGACATATGCCGGTCCTACTGTATCACACACATGGCTCACCGTGCTGACCATCTCCACCACTCATACTACACACAGCACTATTTACACCAGTCGACACGAGCACTACACACGACAGTCACATACGGGGCAATAAAAACACAACATATGATAAACACAGATTTTTATACTATTTATACTAATGACACTGCTGGCCATGGTCCAGCATGCTGCTACACCTTCTGGTGGGTGCCCCCAGTGCGACAGAACTACTATTATACTGTAATACAGGCAGGCATGCGTGTGTGTGTGTGTGTGTGTGTGCACGTGTATTTTTGTAAATATTTCATTGTGGGAATCAGATTCCCCTTTTTTGTGGGGGGGGGCTGCTGGTTACGGCCATACAATTGAAAGGATATTCCTTTTGGGGCAGTGCCTTTTCAATAATGCAGAATTAACCGGGGGGGGGGGGGGTTCGGGACTGATTTTAAGCTGTTGATTTGTATGCGGAGCGGCTACATTTACATTTATTTAGATGATTTTTCTTATATCTGCTTGATTCTTGCTATTCTGTCTTGTGTGATGTTTTGTTTGCTTCTTTGCTTTTTTCGCCTGGAGGCGACTTAGGTTAAGCAGAATGCGCAGCGGATAGAGGACAGGTCCACCGTTTGGACTGTGCAAATGCTGCTCTGTCCTTTTTCCTGCATGTTTGTTATTGTACATAAAATCTTACCGAAATGGCCTCGAATGTCCCCCTTATATCTGAAGTAAAGGAAATTAAATGATTTTGTTATATTTATCTGTATTTCTACTTCAGTAATATCGTTTGAATTATATTTTGCGTAAATAAACCACTTTGAGATGATTTCTGTATCAAAGGTGGTTTATTGTTTAATTTGAAATATTAATAATGAATAATGACATCCTGATTATAGCCACTAGGTGTCTCTAGAACCAAAGATATGCATTGATTTACTATTCATGTACAGTTATATTGTTAGCCTCACACCTCCAGGGCTAACGTTTCTGATCTCGTCTCCGTTTTTGTGGGTCTTCCTCCTTCACAAAGGTTTCTTCCTGCAGTCTGAAGACAAGCAGCCAGGCTAACTGTTGTGTATAAATTGCCTATAGTATGAGCATGTATTAAAAGATTTAGTAAGTAAATATTTTATTTATATAGCACCTATGTAGATCAAATGTCAAGAGGTGCTTCACAAGAAATAAAACCAAGATATTTAAACACCAACGGAAGGCCTGTCTATTCATAAAAGTTTTCAGCTTCTGTTTAAAAGAGTCCACACTGCTGGCTGATCTAATGTCAATATGCAGGCTGTTCCACAGACTTGGGGCAGCCATCACCAAAGCACTGACAGCCCTAGTGTTGTGTCTTGTAATGTTGTCATATTTTGTAATGGCACAAGGTGGAGCTGCAGAGTAATGAGGTGAGTGATCTGGGTCAGACAGAGAGAAGAAGAGTGCGACGAAGTGGCTAGACCAGAGGTAGGGAACCTGCACCATGGAGGGCCGGTGTGGGTGCGGGTTTTGGGGATGACCTCCCCATCAGCCAATAACAGTGGGTCCCCAGGACTGGAGCCGAACATCACTGCTTTATTATTGACTGATTGAGAGGTCATCCCAAAGATCCACATCCACACCAGCTCTCCATGGCGTAGGTTCGCCACCCCTTGCCTAGATATACGAATGTTTATCGCTTGCAATAAACAGCATCTTGTTAATTCTTCTTGCAAAAAAAAAAGTTTCTGCAATACAGCACCGTCACTTATGCCTTTAAATCCTTTTCTGTATATATCCCAGCACCACCACGCTTGTAAATTAACACCTCAATGCTGGCTCGTGTATGTTATATGGCAGAGTAGTTCTATGTTTAGTAGTGAATATTGTGACTATTTATTGTACTGTTCTGTCTGTCTTTTGTCTGCGAAGAAGGTTTTCAAGTAAGAATTTCATTGTGCTCTGTACACCGTACCTGGTACATATGACAATAAAACTTTGAAAAAACAATGATCTGAAATAATTAATAAATAAATTATTAATAATGTTGCCAGGTGGAGTGTATATACTAACAAGAAGCGGAACTAAAACTGATCCTTGAGGGACCTCGCAAGGGTTAATGAAGACATACGATAGCAGCTGGACAAGCTGGTGGTACAGAAGACGCAGTTTTGTTAATAGAATCAGATAAAATCTTATGGCTGTATTTGCTGTTAGAGACAGAAGAGTAGCTCAGTAACATACCTTCTAGGTGGAGATAGTGGATATGAAGTAGCTTGAGTAGCTTTTCACAATATCTCTGCTTTTTCACACATTGCCTTTTAAAACAGCCGACGTCTCCATATAACCACTGAGTAAGATTTATTGAAGGAGAAATTTGTAAAATTTGTAAAATTGCAACTTTTTCCAAAATATAAATGCAAAGAACATTAAAATTGTGAACTAAAAGATCACAATGAGCATTAGCAACTGGATGGTTGGACAGACTGGAATTTGCAAAAGCTCAGGCAAATTTGTTTGCAGAGTGATGATTAACGAAACGTGCGCAAATTTTAGGTATGTAATAGTGTCCTTGTTAAAACAGAGTTAAACAAAATGCATTTATGATATGAAACAAAAAGGTTTCAGTGTGGATGTTTTCAATACCCAAATAAAAAATGTAATCTAGGGTGTGACATTTGATATGGGTAGATGTTGGATAAAATTAAATGAATTTCTAACACTCAGAAATTCACATGCAAATGGATTATTAGGACCATCAACATGGATGTTAAAGTCCCCAACAATAATAACGTTATCAAACTTAAAAATGGAAGGAAGAAATCCTGAGAACTCTGAGATAAAGGAGCAGTTTCGAACACTGAGCAGTAGACCACTACACAATATAAATGGTTTAAAGAAGAGAGTTTTAATAGTTTACCTTCAAATGAGGAGAAAGTTCCAATATTTACCATGTCCAGGCGGAGCTCAGCTACAGAGGGTGTAATTCTCATCCTGTAGCCAGGTTTCAGGTACAAACAGGAAGTCAAAACTTCTTGATTGGAGGAAATCAAGCTCAGTTTGAAACATTAAATAGCATCTATAATATGTATATATAAAAGTGTTTTGGAAACCAACTACCTAATATTTCTCCACATCTGATATTGACTGATATACCTGCTTGCATGTATATATATTTTGTGCTGCAAAGTATTTGATTTTCAAATCCATTCTTGATAGTGCAATATGTAGCGTTACCATGGGGCACTGATAAGGGTTTCTCCTTACATTGTTCACAGGACTAATAATTTTTTTCATTTCTTTTGCATGTAGTTTTCAGAGTTTATTACATTGACAGAAGTCAAATTTTATATATTAGAAATGTGAACTCATTTAAAATTACTGTCATAAAGATTAATGACCATTAATGATTAGGATTATTTAGCTGTTTTTAACTACCTTAATTTAAGTTTGAATATACTGAATTTTCCCTTTTCTCTGGACCCACAATTTCCATTTGCCCCACTGATCTCCTACCAATCCTTGATGTTAATTACAGCCCCAGTGAATCTACAGTAATGGCGGCTGGCCAGATTCTACAGGTGGGTGACTCTAATCACTTTCCTATCATCCTGTGTGCTGAATAGCACATAAAGTTCTCTTTGTAGGCTGCTCTAATGAATAAAACTAACCATTGTTGCCCTCAGCTCACTACACATTAGAGCATTTACCACAACGAGGGGCAAAGAAGAAAGGACTGGTTTGTTAAAGCTCTACTTAGCTGTCATTTTATCACAGGACCCCGTGCATCATTGCGTTAAAGTGAAATCTGTAATTGCCACTGAACAACTGCACTTCAGTGACTTGAATCCTTATGAGTTCCTCTGCTTTTTAATGAAAGGCCTTAAGAGTGATGGACTTGATCATCATTGACTGATTGTTGAAGCATGAAGCATTATTTTTGTCAGATATTGCATGCATTGTGATGTTTAATGAAAACAATTAGTTCAAGAAATAGAAAGGTACCAGTCAAATGATATCAAAAATCAAATGGATTGGCATCTTCTGGATTACATGGGTCAGAGATGTAAGAGAAATTGTTGTCTTCCTCCATCTAATCAGGGTGAACAAGCTATATTACATATACATGAACATGAACAGGTTTGTTTGTATATCTGAATGACTAAATGCAAGTGACAAACTAACTGAAATATAATGTTTTGCAACAAAATTAACAAAAAAGTTTTTTGTGTAATGTCTGAAGTCCAGCGGTCAGGTCAGGTCAGGTTGGGGAGCATGCACTGGTACAGATCGTTACTGCACAAACCACATGATGAAATACCTCGGGATCCCAATTGGTGACCCACCAGGCCGACATGTGGTCCAGTCCCACCCTCTGGAAATGGCTGTCTATCTGCCGTAGCCAGGTGTTACGTGGGCGTCCCCTTGGCCTGGTCCAGCTGCTTGGGTCCTCAGCAATGAGGATCCTGTTAACTGGATCATTCTCAGGGAAACGCACCACATGACTGTAGTGTCGTACCTGAAGCTCCCTCACAATGCAGGTAATGTGTCTCATTCAGGACCCCCTGATCAACTGCTCATATGATACAAAGTCAGACCAGCGGTACCCAAAGATCCTCTGAAAAGACACAGTAGCAAAGGAGTCCAGTTTTCTTCTCAGATCATTGGAGAACTTACATGTCTTGTAGCTATACCTTAAAACAAGGTGCACCAAGACTATGAAGACTTGACCCTTTGTCCTCTTACAAAGATAAGCATCTCACACCTCATTCCAGCGACCTCATGAGCCCCCATGCTCTCCCAATCCATCTACTGACTTCATAGGAAGAGTCACCAGAAACATGAATGTCGCTGCTGAGGTAAGTGAATCTCTCGACGCAGCCGACATTCTCTCCACAGACAGATACATTGTTGATGACTGTGCCTAAGAGGTCATTAAAGCCCTGGATTTTGGTTTTTATCCAGGACACTCACAAACCCAGACACTCAGACTCCTCACTCAGTTTCTCGAGAGCCCTGATGAGAGCCCTCATTGACTCCATGAAGATCACAGCGTACTCAGCAAAGTCGAGATCAGTGAATCTTTCCTCACCAACAGATGCCCAACAGCAACTGGACCCCATGACCCTGCCCAACACCCAGTCCATGTAAGCATTGAACAGAGTAGGAGCAAGAACACACCCCAGACAAACCCCAGAATCAACTGGGAAGAACGCAGAGGTCTGCACCACTCTGCACGGCAATCACATTACCAGTGTACAGGCTGGCTATGATGTCTAGCAACTTCAGGGGGATCCTGCGAAGTCTCAGGATGTCCCACAGGGCAGCTTGATCAATGGAGTTCAACGCTTTCATAAAGGTCGAAGGGCCGTTGACTAACCCATTAGGCATGACCAGATATTTGAATTGACCCTTAGTGGTGATGAAAGATGTCTTCCATTCATCCCCAGCTCTGATATGGATCAAGTTGTAGGGGCTGTGGAGATCAAGCTTGGTGAAGATGGAGCTGGTGAACTTCCAAGATCAGCTGCAAGATGCCCTTGGCCGGATAAACCAGCTAACCACCTTAGTCATCCTGCTCCAGCAGGGTATCGCAGCTGCCTCTCCACTCCTGGCGCCCACAAATGACGTTGTACAGCGTAATGGATAGCTGGACAAACTCATCGAAAGTCTGTGCCTTACCTCGGCACACCAGGAGATCGGGGTTCAGAGCAGGCTGGTAGAGAACCTGGAGACAAGACAATGGCTAATCCAGTCCTGTGGGTATCATGTGGAATTCAAGGGCGAAGTCGGTAGTGGTTTGGTTCCCAAGCCAGAGGTCGAGTAGGTGATCTCCTAGACTTTGTCCTACTACAGGATGATTGAAGATGGTACTGAAAGCATGCTAGAAAGCTACTGACGAACTAAATTCTGGGCTCTTCTCAGGCCAGAGGGTGGTTGCCAGTCAACAAGGAGATGACAAATTGTACACTTAAGAACATTTCTTTATGGTGATCTAAATAGAGCCCGCACTGCGTGAGGAATGCCCAACACTGGTCTGTATTACCATTATAGTGCTCACGCTTGGCAATTGGAATCCCAATAGACAAGGATGGGGTCGAACCGAAGTGAAGGTGCAGCTGCGATACCCTGCTGGAGCGGGATGATCAAGGCAGTTAGCTGGTTTATCTGGCTAAGGGCATCTTGCAGCTGAACTTGGAAATTCACCAGCTCCATCTTGTTCTCGGTGAGGTATTCTGTCATGACATAAAACTCGAGATTGATGAAGGTGCTAAGCAAGCAGGTGGTTTTATTAGGACCAGGGCAAACAGAAGCAGAATTGAGATGTTGAGACGTAGTCAGGGTCACAGAGCAGAGGCTTAGCTAAGCCATGGAATTCAGTCCTACACAGGAGATGGTGGACAGGAGTACAGAGATCACGGGGATCCGGAGGAAACCGGAATGGATGGAAATACGGCAGGAAGGTCAGGTCAGGGCTACACAGGAGACAAGCAAGAATCGCTCAGTAAGTGGGAAGTATCTCGAGTTTTCTGTCCTTCACCCACTTCAAATTCAAGGTGTCATACCTTCTCGGGGCGAAGAACATCAAGTTGGATGCCCTCTCTCACCAGTTCGCACTTCTGGTCAAAAATGAAGAACCCGTCCCGATCTTCCCTGATTCTTGTTTCCTCAGTCCCGTCACCTAGGACCTTGACAACTCAATTTAAGATGCCCAGCGCAATGAGCCTGCTCCAGCCAGCTGTCCTCCTGGAAAGGTCTATTTTTCCTCTGCCCTTCAGTTAGACACCATACAATGGGTGCATTTCTCTCTCAGCTTGGAACACCCAGGGGTCTCTACTACCATGCACTTCCTGGCCTGACGGTACTGGTGGCCTGACTGGAGGAAGGCGCTGAAGGAGCTCATGATCTCTTGCCTGGTCTGCTCCCAACACATGGCAGACACCTGAAGTCCCACAGGTCTCTTGCAGCCTCTTCCTACACCTCAATGTCCTTGGTCCAGTTTAGCTCTAAACTTCATTAATGACCAGCTTTCGTCCCAGGGACAGTCCGTGATATTTACCACAGTCAACCAATTTCCAAAGATGTGTTCAAGCTCCTGATGGCCACGGAACTTTACGAAATCCTCATGACTTGGGTCTTTCGGTTCTACAGAGTTCCAGATAACATTGTGTCTGATAGGGGGCCACAGTTCGCTGCGAGGGTCTTTTGTGTTTTCTGCTCGCATCTTAACATCTCTCTCAGCTTGTCCTCCAGCTACTATTTACAGGCCAACAGCATAATGGAGAAGACTAACTAAGAGGTGATGAAGACCCCCGGCTGCTGTGTGCAAACCTTCCCATTCACTGGGCCCGCTACCTACCATGGGTAGAGTATGCGCAGAACTCATGTCCTCAGCCTGACACTAGCCAGTCCCCTTTTCAGTGCATTGTAGGCTATCAACCACTCTTGTTCCCCTGGAATTCTGAGCCCAGTTCTGTTCTGGCAGTGGATGACTGGTTCCAAAATAGTCATATGGTATTTCAGCGGATTTACCAGCTCTTGAATGAGCACTCCCAGAGACAGAAACACCATGCTGACCGTCATCACTGCCCAGGGCCCATCAGTGAGTCTGGCCATCCACCCGGATCCTGAGCCTCCCAGTGTACTGCAATCTGGCCCCCAGGTGCATCAGCCCATTCCATGTAGTCCAGCAGATAAAGCCCGTAACCTTCTGCTTACAGCTCCCCCACATCTACTGGATTTCGCCCTTGTTTCACGTTTCCCTACAGAAGTCGATTTGGTAAAGCATGGCTCATCCCTCAGGGTCCTCAGATGGTCCACCTCTGCCCATGCTGTTGGGTGATGGTGAGGCATACACCATCCATGGTCTCCTTGATTCCAGGCGTCGGTGGGGGAAGATACAATACCTAGTGGACTGAGATGGTTACAGCCCTGAAGAATGGTGGGTTGCAGTGACAGATGTCCTTGACCCAGACCTGATCTCTGCCTTTTACTCTGACCACCTGAACAAACTTTCTCCCCACCCCGGGGCCAGTCCCTCCAAGTGGCGGCCGTTTGGCGGGGTTCTATAATGCCACCCTCATGAGAATGCCGGCTCGCTCTCTGAATCAACCACACCTGGTGTTGGCCCCTTTAAAAGCCGGGGCCACCTTGTACTCACTGTGAGGTATTATTCTTCCATGTGGTGCCATACTAAGCATTTCTTGCTCGTCTCCCGTGTAGCCGTGACGCGATCTGCCTGCTGTATTCCCGCCCGAGCCTGTTTCTCCTGGATCCCGTGTTCTCTCCATTTCCATCCTTCATCTCCTGTGTAGGACTGACTTCCACGGCTTACCCGAGCATCCGCCCCCCGACCCCGACCACATCTCAGCATCTCCACTCTGTTTCTGTTTGCCCAGGTCCTAATAAACCTGCCTGCTTCCTCAGCACCTTGATTTATATTGACTTTTCTGTCATGACATTGAATGTACCCATATATATTTTTTATTTTTCACTTATTCAGTCCTGGGATGCAGAAAGAAAAAAAATCATATCTTTTTAAAATACATTTTATTGTATTTTTGTAATGTCACCTATGGGAACTCCTGACGATTAGACTGTACCAACCCATTTGGGTACAACAAAAAGGGTTTCTGATGCAGGTTTACACGCCACATCAGAGCCCATGGTTACAGTTTACACAAACAATGAGCAGAAAGTTCAGCAAACCAATACAAACTATTTTGATCATCCAATTCTGCCGTACCTTCATATTTATACACACTTTTAATTTTCTTCATGACAAATACACCTTAGTCACACAGAGCTTTCAAAAAACTCACTGATTACTGATACTGATTATTTTAAGCGTTAAGCCAAATAGCAATCAGTACCTATACAGAATTAATCCAACAGAAAATCCACATTTTAATTATGATGGATTAGTTGTAAACATGACCCTATTGAGAGTAAATGAGCTGAGGGAAAAAGATCGTGTAACTCTGATGGAGTCAGTTAGAGTGAACCACTTACAGCAACATCCCCCTGTAATACTCAAGGCTCCCACTATTTATGTCAGGCATTTTCCCTATTCAGTTCCCTTCCTGCTAAGGATATAAGACTTATTTCACTCAGATGATGGTGTGTTGGAGACCACTGCTGGTGAACCTAAGCAGACCCAAGTGTCATTTTGATTGGAAGGAGACCTTGGTACATGATGCCCTGACACACGATTCCAGGGGAGAAACATAATAGCTTGAAAGACAATAAAACTGCTTGTGACTTTCACTCGTGGAATTTTATTAATTAATTCATGAGGTATTTCAATTATCTTATTTTTTAAACTTAAGTTCGAGAAAAATTATTTGGATAAAAACACTGTGATTCGAATCTGTATCGTGTCCTCAGGTGCTGCTGTCATCAACTGTTACTGGAAGATCCACTGCAGCAGAACATAACTGGCATTTTTCTCACAGGAGGAGGGGTCACTGTGCCGATGGTTTCCTACAGATCGCACAATTGGTTTTAGCTTGATAGCAGCAGCAATCAATAAAATACATTTACTGAAGTTTCAAAAGGTGTGTCTGGATAATGTAATATAATTGGGTCTGCAATTAAACGTGTATCGGTAAAGCAAAGTATTACTGATTTATCAAGGTAAATATTATTAAAATCATGGGCATGTTGCAGCCAAGCTAAACTTATGATTATAATCAATAAAACATATTGTTGTCAAGCTATAGGATTTACTGTATGCGCCCTAATTTAAGTATAATGGGTGCAGCCGGTGGGACGGGCGGCTTTGGGATCTCCCTTAATTTCGACGCCCAATGTTGAATATCTCCCTTGTTTTCAAAGCCTAATGTGGGAAGTCTCCCTTATTTTTAAAACCCAGTGTTGACTGGAATGCGTTATACATGTCCATTATCTAATGGAGAAATTTTCACAACCATTTTAAAGGTGTACACCTCTTTCAGTCCTTGTATTTGAATACAATTTTGTGCTTAGAACGATGAACTTTTCAAGAAATCAGTACTGCAAACTCTCTTGCAGATTTTTGTGAGCAATAACACTAAATTCTTGTTGCTAGGTGATTGCTGATGCACTACCGATGCCTCATTTCCGATAAGGAAACATGTTTTCAGAAAAATATAGTTGAGTACATAATCCCTCTGCCATATGGTGTGTGTGCCTGTCCTCTAGGCAGCGCCTGGGCCCAGATGAAAGGGTTTATTAGGACAACTGATATATTATTGGAGAGCTGACAAACTGCCTCCCTTATATAAGTAAGTGGATTATTTTGGAGAAGTGTTTGATGGACTTTCTCATTTACCTTTCAGAAAGCCCTCTTCTGCATTTTATACACTCATATCGAGTTGTTTATACAAAGATACTAAATGTTATAAATTAATGGTTATAAATTATATAAAACGCCAATCACCTAATGAGCAACTTCAGCACCCTGATAGATGCTGAATGATTAAAAATTTCTTGTCCGACACAAACTATGCGCACACATATAGAATAGATATCAATTCTGAGAATGTTCGTACAGTGTGTGTTTCAGGTGGGCTGGGGGGGCAGGATGGACTAGAACCATCCCGAAAGTAGTCATTTCAGTCACCAGAGAATTCGGTGAGGATGAGTGCCAGCCCCCTATTTTACCCCCTGCAATATGCATCATTCCAGGTATTCTCAGATTTTTTTGGCACTGTTGTCGATATGCAACAAGTGACCCAACCACCTATAAACGTTTCTCTCTCCAAGTTCTAGATGTTTGGTGTAATGGCACTTTCCTTGTTGTGTATCATTTGCTTACTGTCAATCCTATTCGCATCCAATATCTTTGTCCTTGAAAAGGACTCTAATTCTCCAAGTAAAAATCCCATTCTCTGTTTACACGTCAAATAGTTCTGTTAAACTCCTTCAACAAAAACAATTTCATTGTGTATCATAAGATTTTTGAGTCCAGGTACTTTTCAGGTTTGTTCTCACATAAGGACAATTTCTAAAGAGCTGAGAAAATGCATAAAAAGAACATGTTGTACGTTTGTATTTAGTCTATTTGCTCGTTGTGACTCTAGTGCTGTGGGTACAAAATATTAAAGAATTTCTGAGGAAAAAACACACTGTATCTTAACTGCAGTGACAAGGATTTCTGTCGGCCTGGTCATGTTTGGGTATTAACATGAGCTGAATATTTAAATCCCTCCGGTCCCTGTCTTAATAAGCACTTCATCCGCTCCAGCATTCGGTCATGTTAAGATGTTACTTTTGGCCTGATAATTGAAACACATTTTCACCAGGCATGTTCAAATCTAATTTTTTATAGTTAAAAGTATTAAATGACCAAAACTTTATGACCATCTTTGTCTATGTGGTTTACTGACAGGGCTGTTAAGAAAATTTGAATTGTGTTTGATTTATTTAATTCAGGAATTGTCAGCACTAGTCCTAGGGAGCTAAGGGTTGCGTTTTCATAAATAGCCTTGTCTGAGATGCTGATTGAATGCATAGCACAGTTCAAATCCAAATAAGCTGAATTTAAACTAGGAATTATGAGAATTAATGATAACAGTATTTAACTGGCAATTAGGTATGTGAAAAAAACAGTATAATGACAAGTAACTGTATTCCCCGTCGGGGGAGCATGTGCTTCTGGGATCAGTCAGTTGCCACAGCCATGTACATTTTCTTATTAAGATGATATCGACCGATCTTTTCCAGACTTTGCATATGAGTTGTATAAGTGATGACCTAGAACTGGTTAAGTTTTCAGACAGCTTGCCACAAAAATAAAGCAGTGCTGCGCAGTGACATCACAGAAAAGGCCAGTTCCAGACTCATGATAACTACAGTACTTCTGTTGGACAATATATCATCCCTGGAACAATATTATTGTCATTTTAAGATCATTATATGTCAGTGATATAATGATAGTATAATAGCATAATAATACAAGTATGCCTTTTTCAAAGAGCAATGAACTTTTAATTCTTAAGAATATTCAGACATTAGAATGTCAAAAAAGTAAATAAATAAACATAAATTAAATCACACAAAATCAAAAAAAAAAAAAACAGAGAAAATGAACTCTCAGGCTCTGTTAACAAAAATTGCATTATGTATGAAACATTTGGCACAGGGGCATAGAGAGTCAATCGTTCCTTTACCGGCAATATACCGCCAAACCAAATTTTGTGGAGGCTCCGCCCAGTGACTCAAACAAACCTTTATCTTTCATTGGCTGTTGGAAAAGTAACAGGAAGTCAGAATGAAGTCCGACAAAGATTGTATATAAATACCTTTTGTACCCTCTGTGATCAGAATGATATCAAAAATGGCTAACGATTGATCTGAAGAATGGTTATCAACAGGGCAAAAACAGTACGACTGGCTAAAATGTTGGGGCTATTCATTCTCATGCAAGTAGTTTGCCAATATCGAGGTCAGAAAAAACATATTGAGATCATGTCCATATATCGTGCGATAAGTCGAGAACGTGATTATTGTGACAGGCCTAATCCATAAACTGATTTTATTTGTGTATATATATATGCATTCATAGAACATTTACATTAATACATCCATGTCAAACATTATATAATTATACAAACATAATGTCTGTTATTATTACATAATGTTTGTTATTAATATATATTAAATATGTTAAGGTTTGTTTGGATGTTGTCGTGTTCTTCCATGCAGCTTATGAATGTTCTATGCATGCATTATAAAGGCATTATGAAGGTGCAGTTAATGTAAGTAGTGTAATGTAAGTAAGAGTTGCCATATATAAAGCGATCCATCAAAATGTCTTGGAGCTATCGGAGAGAGTCTAAAAGTAAAAAGGCAAAAGAAAGTAGGTTGTCCTGTAAAATCACACATCTCTCTCTTTGTGGATGGCAAAAAAAGAAACTCCTGATATAATCCGAAAGGGATCAAAGACTCGCATTGAATTATTTCTATTGCATCGCGCCCCTGCACAACTTATTCAATCAAAGACAGATTTTGAAGGGGGGATGATATCAAAATGCATTATTGAAGTGCAAGACAAGAGAGGAGATGAAGTGGATTTGTATCATAACCGGGGCACGAGTTAATAGAATTTTCAGGCCCATGTAACCCAAGCTGTGCTATTATTGTGGCTACATTTGTTGGAATTCAGGGCATGACAGAACAATAAAGACAATCTAGAAATCCGACCCACGGCTGATAGTAATTACTTGGTGTCTGAACAATTAATAATTTAATGTAATTTCAGTTCGTTGTTTCCAGGAACCTTGGGCCAGCTTTGTGATTGCAGTTATATCTATTGTGAGATAAAAGCAAAGGCGACGAAGACAACAAAGAGGCAATGATAACATTTCTTTACAGAGTCTTTGGCTGATGAATGTGTCACCAATACCAGCGTGTTTTTCAAATATTTTTTCAAGTTGAGGGCAGTAACCGTACAGAGAAATATCCTCGAAATATCCATGGGTCGGGAAATGTTACAAAATTGCAGCTCCATGATGATAATAGCAGTGTTTCCATGTACAGCCACCATGTGTGAAATCTGACTATGTTGCATTATCAGTCGATATAGTGATTAATCAGTCTGATAGTTGAGAGAAGTAACTTCTCACTCACACAAACCTTGTTTATTTTTCAATAAGAAAAAGCTTTGGAATCTGATAAAGTCTGTATGTGTATCTGTCTCTCCTATTGCACATATAGGATCTGTATCTAATTTGTGCTGGACAATATATATACTTTTATTAACTAGAGTTTGTTATTGAGTGTGACAAAGATACTTCATCACTATAACAGCTGTAATTAACTTTTCTTATTCAAGGGTAAAGTTACTATTTGTTTTGGTCAGTGATTATCCGGTGTAAATTCTTGCTAAGGATATTTATATGTTTTAATACAATACTCCACCAGGTCACAAAAATATGTTTATATGCCCTTGAAAACTGTGTGGACTTTTATTTGTAATTATTTAAAGAATTACCAAAAAGTGATCAAAATAAGGATTTGAAAGTTTTCCAATGGAACGTCCTGTAATGTAATTAAAAATCAAATGCATGGAATGATGGTGATAAGATGTTAAACTTGTGTATTCTGTGTATTCTCCATAACTAAAGAGTAATATCCCATTCAATTTTTTAACGCGTTTATGGATATCTAATCTGCATATGTCTTACGTATTTTTGCTCTTTCTCTTGTTGTGCCCCCTTGTTTAGTTATACTGTATCTTTACTATTTACATCCCCGAATATGGTACACAGCATCTAGATGCAGTGCTCTTTTAAATTCACTGTCTACCTGACATTCTACCAGTGCCTCACCAGTATCACTGCAGCCGAATGATCAGCAGTGATCGGCGAGCACATTATGACATACATGCAAGAAATGAATAGGTGTAGTTTCACTGTAATAACATAAAAACAAAATTATTATAAAATTCAACTGTACGGCATAACAACAGTCATAATGAATAAACAGTTGCGCTTGTTTCTGATTAAAGGTGAAAAAACAAAATTAAATTAAAGTTGTGAGGGTCATACGTTTTGAGTCCCTGTTGAGATTCCAGTTCAGGCTAAATATAAATGAAATACTGAAAGCTAGCCTCTGGATGTCATTATAACTGATTACTAGCCTGGATTTAGTCATCAGTGGTATCAGCCTTACAACATGTGGCCAATTGAAAATTACTTGGTTATTTTCATTAGCACAAAATAGCACTGGCTCTGGTATTCGAGTCCAGGGACTGTAATACACTGGAAGTGGATGAATAATAGATGGTGACACATTTTATAATGTGTTACACTTTCATGGCTCCAAAGACAACAGAGAAAATTGTCTTATGTAATGTTCCCTTAGCCAGGGAATACTGATATAGGCCACTTTTCACAAGAAAGGTTTACGTAATAAACACACACACACACACACACACACACACACACACACACACACACACACACTCTGATGATGCCAGTGTGTAGTGTTTCACCATGCCAGGGAAGGGGGAGACATATTATCTTGAAGCCTCAATAGCCATTGATCCGCCACATAATAGTCTCCCTATAAACCTATGAAAGGTTGACAGTTATGTAAAATGCAGGGATGCTTAAGGAAAAGCACTCATGTGATGCATTTGGTTTGACATGCAAAATTCTACTTTCCTTGTGTGAGATTATGGAAAAATAGGCTTTATCGGTCTGGTCTCAAACTGTTGTAATGCTGTACAGGTGAATTTTATAATAATTATTTTATAATAATTATTTTAATGTTATATCTATCCTGTTCTTGTAGATTCTTAGTTATCCGGTATGGCTTCCCCACCTCTGCACCACCTGGGGCTTAAACTGGATGTCCCAGCTTCAATAACTCCAAGCAGCAGGTTTTTGCTGGACTCAGAGGGGACGACTTCCAGCCCCTGTCTGGTCTGTCCCATCTCAGTGCTTGTAATCAGTGCACTTTGTAATATTTTTTGGAGTTTTGCCTTTTAGTACCTCATCTGGGTTTTAGTTCTCCCCCACCCAGCTGCATCAGCCATCCATTCTTAAGTCCAGCTCACATTGTTCCAGAACCTTGGGTCCAGGTGGTCACCTGCATTGCCCAATACAGACACTCACTGACATGCTCAGAAGCTGCCGGCCTGTTTGAGTTGTCATAGGCCCTCCCTCTTCTGCTTTCACGTGATTGGTTTGGTGACAGTAAAAGCTGTCGACTGGTGATGGTGGGGTGAAATTTTATTAAATAAGGTTAGTTGAGGCCCCCTTTTTAGCCGAGGCCCCGGCATCGTGCGTCCAGTGAGACGCCCCAGGTCCTGTCTAATGGATCGGGGTCAGTTGGACAGTAAAGCTGGCAACACCGTTGGGCAATTCCAGTTTTGGGTGCTTTGTGCATCAGTCTAAGTTTATGACAATAACAACTGTTTGCATGTAATCTGTCATTTACTAGAAATACTGTGCCTTCCATCATTATGATCTGATAAACCGATTAACAACTTAAACCATCTGAAAACTTACCAGATTAATATAAAATAGATAATATGTTCATGATTGAATGTTCTGAAAACACAATCATAAAAATATCAAGTTATTTTTTACTGTATATTGAAAAAGAAGATGTATTTATTGATGTGCCTTACGTGTATTTAAATATTGTTTTTAATTGTGCATCAGGCTAATGCTGTTTTTACTTAAGGTTAACGTGGATCGTATACAAATGAGAACGGGAATCTTCAAATGAAATCAGAAGTGCTTCGACACTATTGAATCTGTCGATTCTCACCAACCAGAATAATTTTTGCATTTGCAACTTTCTGTTTATTTCACTAAACTTATATCTAAATATGTTAGTTTTTCGTAACACTCACGAAATATTTTAGATCTCAAAGAAATCCAAAGTGTATATTTACATTATTTTTTCAATGGATTTGTAATATTTAAAGAGAATAGTTAAACGGAAAGAATGGGGTGACTCTTTGGAAGTGCCGATAGGGAATAAAAACGACCAACATAACAGTGACTCAAAAATCAGGAAGTGTACAAAGGCAAAAATACTCCCTAAAAATTCATGGATGAAAAAATAATCCAGGGAATGCAAAACTTCAAGAATGCCCAGACTGTACCAATACAAAAGTTACAGTTTAATTTATATTTAATCTGAACTGGTAACCAGAAAAATATAAGCAACTTATTCAAATAATGTTGTTCTTTTAAATAATATTGTTTTTGTGGATTTAAATAATCATCATTCGCATATTGAAAATTTTCATTAAAAATATATGTGGAGATGAGTGTCACTGTAGCCGGGTATCTGACCTCTCCATGACCACCTTCTCCATTGTCGGGAAGCTTATCTTTAACGGGACGCCTGCCTCCACTCTTTTGCCTTTGTTTTTATGCCTTGTACAGAATATGTACGTGGTGAGTAAGAACACAGTCAGCAGCAGTCCCAGGCACGCAGATGTCAGCGCCCCCACGGCTGACTGGCAGGGAAGGAGGGAGTCCCTCTTCTCAGAGTGTTTGATTAGTCTGCCGAGGAAATGTTCCTCCATTTCAGTCTCTTTTTCTCGTGTCAGTAGATTCCGTACGTAACTCTCATTGCTCACTGTTTCATTGATGAAGAAATGTACCGTCACAGTGGAATGAAGGGGTTCTGGCTGACCGTGATCGCTGACTTTGACAAGGAGACTGCAGAGGCCTCGGCTGCTCAGCGTTTTCCTCAGCGTGATGTTCCCTGTGTCGGGGTCGATGTCAAATGAGCCTGGTTCACCACCCCTCCGTTGAATGATACTGTACTCTATCACAGCATTCATGCCAGTATCTTTGTCCACAGCATACACCTCTGTTATGGAAGTACCTGGGAGAGTACTCGGCAATACCAGCATGTATGACTGGTTGGACTGTGGAAACAGGACTAAGGGCGGGTTGTCATTGACATCAAGGAGCAAAACAGTTACCATGACGACACAGGAGAGCGAAGGATCCCCTCCATCGACTGCTTCCACCAGAAGGAAGTAGGTCCCCTGCTGCTCTCTGTCCAGAGATGTTTTGGCCCTTAAGGTCCCTTTCCCAGTGTCTATGACGAAAACGTCACTTCCGTTTGCGATTGACAAAGCCACCCGGCCGTTCCTTCCAGAGTCAGCATCAGTGACAGAGAGCACCCCTATTTCCCCGTAGCCTGGAAAATTCTCTGGGACGAAAAAGGTGAAGTCCTTATTGATGAAATGGGGGCTGTTGTCGTTTCGGTCCAGCACAGTCACGACCACGGTGGCGATTGTTTCTTTGCGCGGAGATCCGTGATCTACTGCCCTCACTGTGAACCTGTATACTTCCTGCTCTTCTCGGTCTAATGATGTGGATACGACCAGCATTCCAGTCCAGTTATCGAGTGAAAAAATGGACGGTGCATCAGGCCCCAGGAAATAAGAAACCTCCCCCCTGTCTGCACTGTCTTCGTCCGTGGCATACAGTTTTGTCAGGAAGGAATCTGGAGCATTATTTTCCTCAATAAACAGCTCCATTAAAGATTGCCTAAAAACCGGCGCATTGTCATTTTCATCTATCACATGCAGTTTAAAAAATGCTTTAATGATCAGCCCATCTGTGTTTATGGCTACTACAGAAAGTTCGTATTCTTGTTTGTGCTCATAGTCCAGCGAGGCTGTTGTTTCCAATAAATACTCATTTCTGAAGGGCTTGTAAGGTGACACTCGGAATGGACCATTAGCTTCCAAGTGACAGTCTGTCTTTTCATTTTCATCTATATTTTTTAAAGTGAAAAATGCAATTGGAGTATATGGAGGCTCAGATTCCTTCAGAGACACAACACCATTTTTCTCTGGGGCAATATATCGAGGAATGATAGATGGCGGCTCCAAGGCTCTGTTAATATGTAAGAACACTGTTGCAACAGCCGGTATGCAGCCGGGTCCATTAGCGAGGACCGTCAGCTTATAGAACTTAGCTATCTTTGCATCTATTTTATCTTGCAGCTTAATGATTCCACTGGATTTATCCAAGTGGAACAGATTCCTCACCTCTGGGGGCACTCGTTCACTGTAGACGTACGTTATTTGGGCATTGACTCCTTGATCAGGATCAAATGCATGAAGGCGGGTTAAATGCACTCCTTTGGTGGCGTTCCCATGTATGGTGACATTGATGTTAGATTCTGTGAATTGTGGACAGTGGTCATTCACATCCGTTATGAAGATTTTCAGGATGGCCGTTCCCAGAAGCGGGGGATTCCCGCCATCTTCCGCGATTATCTTTGTGATGTATTCACTCTTAGTTTCTCTGTCAAGAGCACCCATCACGATCAAGAAGGGGGTCAGCTCTCTGCTCTCATTTTCCTCCACGTCCAAAGTGAAGACCCCGTAATCATTCATCAGCCAGTATGTCTGAACTCCGTGAATTCCCACATCGGGGTCGATGGCAGATTGTTCCACAGCAAACCTGGAATTCACTTGTGCGTTTTCAGGAATGAACAGCCGGATCTCGTCTGATGGGAAGAAAGGCCTGTTATCGTTGACATCCTCCACAATGATTTTTACTTTCACCAGCTGGAAATACTGCTGGGGCAAAATGAACACGTCCAAGAACAGGAAACACCCCTGGCCTTCCACATTTTCCACACAGAGAGTCTCCCTGTCAATTTCATTAGCAGACGTGTACAGCTCCCCAGTTGTGTTAATTAGGCTCACATACTGTTCACTAATCTTCTTTAAAGCCAGACTGAATATGAACGGCGGATCTACAGAGAAATCTAACTTGAGGTCCGCGCCGAGAGACCCGATCAGGGTGCCCTTCGGTAACCCTTCTTTTATTCTGTAGATGATTTCTCTTGCTTGGCTGAAATTTGAAAAGCAGGAAAAAGGCCTGATGATATTCAATAGAATGCAAAGTCCCTGAAACAAATAAAAAATAACAATGACATTTAAAATAAAAACTCAGGTCTTTTTTATATGAAATAGGGGTGCAATGCAAAACTTGCAAAAAGTAGCAAAAGTTACAAATAAAATGTGTGTAATATCAATTAATAGTTATATCCTTTGTCAAGCACATCTTTAAAAATCATATTATATTCAACAGGTATTTCCACTCAGTAGCAAGTACCAGTTTGTTTCAAAGTCATTTCCAGCAGATGCAGATAAAGAAGGGAAACGCTCCCCCCCACCCCCCAAAAAAAGAAACACTTACCCATAATTTTCCTCGTATGCTGGGATGATCTCGGCTGGACATGTTTCTACACATTTGCCCTAGAAGCTGGATCAGAAGTTAGATATGAAGCTCTGAATTCATTTTTCCCTCAGATCGGGGCAGATCTCTGATTGTGTTCCCTGCAGAGTCTAAACTGGCAAAGTCATTCACAGCTTAGAGACTGTGGTCACACCCATTATGCAAATGATTCCCACCAAGAACCAATCAGTTTGATAGACTTAAACTCCGCTCTTTATTTAGGTATTATTGATGCGTATTCCCAATAATCTGCTACATATAAAACGTTGTATATTCTGTATTTTAAATTCGCAACTTTATGCCTGCAAAGATTGTATTAATTTTATTTAATTCACAAGTTATCATTTGTCACACACATCTGACACACAAACACACAGACACACCCACCCACACATACGCCACCCAAATCTCTTTTTAAGCCGTTGAAGGCTGTTTTACTGTTTATGATCATATGAATCGTGTTTTGCTGTTTGTTATTTTTAATAATGACATTCCTCATCCAGAGGAAGGAACTAGAGTATAAAACTGTGAAAATACTCAATGTATTAAAATAACTCTGTTAGGGAAAAATATAATTTAAAGGGATGGTATTGAGCATTCTTACAGTTACATAATAATCATATGCTGACTGAGTCCAGCTTTTCCAGTGCATTCCCATCTCAGAGATATGTGTGTGCTAGCGCACATCCCTGAATCCATCACCGCAGTAACAACAGCAAAATCTCTCAAGATCCTCTGACAATTACAAATACACTTCTGTTAGATTTAAATAACTTTATTGCATTAACAAATCAGAAATTAGACTCTGCTGAAAACAAATTGCATGAATCAGATTTAATACATTTAGAAATATTGAGCTTTTGCTGGAATATTCCCTGCCCAGATTCATTTCTAATATCACATTAATCGCAGTATTATATTTAAAACGATCTTAGGCTTTTACTTACATCATTTATTTACTGATATGTGTTTTATCTTACATATGATGTCCACTGACACGTATTTGCATAACAAAGCAGGTAAAGAGAACGAGCTCCCAGAACAGACCCTTTACCGTTTGAGTTCAACAGGTTATCTATCATCTGAATAAAATAAAATGGAAAAATATAAGTTCAAAGTAAAATTATTGATATTATAAAATATTGATATTTCCTTACATTTTCTTTAATATCAGATCAACAATAACAACAATAAAAACAATCAACTTTACAGTCAGCAGATTCTTTTAGGATCACGCAGCATTTGTTCCAACACAGATGACAGAACGTGCACGTTTTTAAAGAAGGGGCCCGTTCCCCCAAAATCTTAAAATCACTATACAAGTTAATTCATACAAAATGTGAACCTCAATGTGGGAGCCTCAATACCAAAAAAACGCCCCAAACATCACCAAAGTAAGAAGCGTCCGATTTAGGGAAATGCCGCGGGCGGCTCCGGATCAGTCCTCCCGGATCATTAATTTGCCATCTGGTCTGTTGTGGAAATTTTAATTTGCGCTCTATGGCTATTCGTCTGTGTCCATGTGCAATTTTGGCTAGATGTTTGCACATGCCTGTGAAGCTCCTGGTGATTGCGGCTGTCATTCCCTTCTAAACACGAATGCAGCCAGTCAGTTACGACAGAACTGGCAGGTGGGAGTATCTGACCCCCGTTCACGCGCGGCGTCCCCAAAATTAGCGCGGCAACTGCCAATAAATTGTTCTTTCTGGTAGTTATAGTGCATGTTGTTTCCAGAAACTTTGATGCCTTATAAGTACCTTGTCTTCTGTGATACCTATGTACTTCGCACTGCATAGTCAGTGTAATGGACCGCAGTTGCCTTTCAGTGCAGCAATAATGAAAGTGAATGGTTAACTCATTATTAATGCTCTCTTAAATGCATAATTTACATAATGGATAACTTGGAAATAGGCCCAAAATTCCAAGAGTTAATATTCCTAATATAGACTATATTTCAGTAAGTGCTGTCCCAAGTTATTTGTTTATAGCTCTCCTTTTTTTCTTATGAAATGAAATCTAGAAGCAGTGCAAGATAATCTCTCAACTGTAGCATCTTTTGAGCACATACTGCCCTCTCCTGGTTGTTACCCGTATAGTTTTTTGTCTGCCATAAAGCGTAGTATGTAAACATGAACCCACAGAGATACTTCTCTTCCTCGGTAATATTCAGTTTTAGGGAAAGTGCCAGGGAAGGAAATGGAACTTTTTGAAAATGGAGGAGAATATATATGGATTATTTAAAAAAGATTTTCCAGCATCAGCATAATTGTGGATGCATAAAAGAAAATGCATTCTTGTTTTTCATGGCTTTATTATTTAATGCTTATAATTTCCCCCTGTACCTTCATCCTCTCTTCTCTCACTATGGGTTAACTGTAAATATTTTTGACTAATGTGACATTTAAAAAAATAATAAGTTGAGATTTAGCAAACTTTACACGAAGCCACCTAATCAAGTAGAGCAGAGGTGAAGTTTTCACATCCACAATTCATGATAATAAATACAGGCATATGGTTTAGAGTGGAAGCTTGTTATACTGCTTGACTTCTACAGTAATACACAAAGTACAGTGTACAGCACTAGGAGTAATCTCTGTATCACAAACTCATAATGTAAGAATTTCACGAGGTCCACTTTCCATGAATTTCTGCATATTAAAAGACAAATTTAAATTAAACCGAGCGAGAGGATGTTACATTCAGGAATGCTAGTTGTGTTATTTCTTATTTCAGCATTTACTGACATTCGCTTCAGCATCGTCATAAGGGACTGAAGCTGGCATGACTGTAGCTTACACCGAAGCTGGAATGAATCCCTTTTGTTGGGATAAAAACCCATTCATCAGCAATGAAGATTACAGCCCCAGCGTCTGTCTGAAAGGCAGATACAAAGCAGAGACCAGTAAGAAACTGCAGGCTCTTCACTTCTGCAGCGGTTGATGCTGGAGAGCTACTAAATCACGTCGCCCACTAGAATAAGGTACATGTCAGGTCTGATGCGACGAAGGAGACTTTGTTGTGGCCGGTCCCATAGCAGTTAATAATACGATCCTGTCAATAACAAGTAAAGCATTCTCTGGTCTTTGCTAAACAAAACCAAAATGATTCAACACTTCAGTGTTGAAAATCACTCGATATCAAAATCAATAAATATTATTTCATGTTTGTATGGAGTGGAGGGGTGGCTCTGAGGCTAGGGATCTGTCCCAGCAATCGGAAGGTTGTTGGTTCCCGTGAATTCCAGGAGTGATCCTACTCCATTGGGCCCTTGAGCAAGACCCTTAACCTGCAATTGCCTTGTCCTGGGTATGACGTTAACCTGCATCCAGCCCTGGGAGCAGGTCCTCCAGCTTACAGGGAAACTTGGGGGTTGGTGGCAGGATGGAGCTCCAGCCCCCGCAAAAACACTCACACTGGTCCATTTCATTCGGACTAGTGTGGTGCTGAGGTGTCACCCCCCGCACGGCTGCACTCGGGTTCTCATCCCTGAGGTGGTTTGTCATGTGGTGGGTGCAGCAATGCGCTGTAATCAGCACACGCTCCTTACCTTACCTCTCATGTTTGTATAATTTTGAATTTGCGCGTAATGTGACGAATAATACACACCAACAACTGGAATATTTCCTGCTTCTCCAGACAATATCCACAGACACACTGTCAGTCAGAATACGCTGCTCCAGCTTAGACAAATACATCAGCAATTACTACATAATATTCACTTAACATTGTTTCAGATATGGCTAGCTGTGAATACTGTTTAGTGTTGTGTTTTGGATTAAATAATGAATTGTATATTATATATTTCATTCTAAGACACTGAACTTTCTCAAAACCTCAACGTGGAAAATCTATGAAATATTTAATCAGTATGCTAAACGATATTTCCATACTGGATAACAAGTAACTCCCGCAAAACACCTGTTCTGGGAATAAATGTAAAGACTATCCGCCTAATCTTAACAGGAGGAACAGATCTGACAGAGTGTCAGCCTAATTCCGCACTACAGTGAGGAACACGAATGGTCATACCTAGTAATCTGGTCTTTACTGGGGATAGTCTAGTCCTCCGAGGTACAGAGGAGATGGTTAAGAGACACTGCGGCCAGAAGTTCCTCTGGCTATCTGGCAATGGATCAGTTGCAGTGATATAAGATTATCGGCTTGAAGATGTCTGCAGCATGACGGTCAGAGGAGGAAGTCAGACAGGTCCTGATCACTCGCCAGCCGCCAGTCAGGCGACCTCAGGACCTTCTATGGATCATTTTGACAGGCCAGGATGTTGCCAGCGGCAAATTATGTGCCCACGGTGCAGCACTCTGCCATGCCGTGGGGCATTCAAGGACAGCCCCTGGGTTCACCGGCGCCGGCCCACGCCACCTGCTGTTCTGCTGAGGATGACTGTTACTCCACCAGCTGGGCCACGCCGAGCACTCTCTCCTGAAAGCCAGCGGGGGAGTGGCATTTCAATTGTCCAGAACAGATGGACAGGTCTGCTTGAAGCTCAGGCCTTGCCTCCCGTATGTATTCACTTTGGCCTGTGGATCTCAAGGTTATTTCTAAGTGCATGCATGCTGAGAATTACTAGTAGGGCAGAGGACCTCGTATTTTAAACAAGTCAGTAGGCCTCATGAATGGCACACAGTTTTCAGGTCGTTACAGCTCATTAGGACAATGTGATGTATTACAGACAGGTTTCCTAGCTACGACTGAGTTAATGTTTGATGGAATGACTTGATCTTGCAGGCATCATTCTAACAGCAGGGACATACAGACATAATATGAGTAGCTCAATCAAACATAAAAAAAAATCAATAGAAAGGGAAGCTATTTAAAATCTCATATAAGACTGAATAAGGAATAAATGAAGCACGGTTGTTACTCCACTGGCTGACATTTCCATTTTGGTGCAATGTGATTGTTAATAATGGAGAGAATTATACACCAGATCTGGGAATAGAGCAAAAAATGCGTTATCATGTTCACGGAATGTGCAATACCATATATTTAGTAGTCTGATTGGGTATCTGTTATACAGAGATGGACTCTTTTAAAATATCTATTTTCTCCATAGTCATCGGTTAGATGCTGATTTCATGCTACAGAAGAAGCCATGTTCATCGGATAATGTCGACGCATAACAGACTCAATTCGTATCGCCACCCATCTTACAGTTTTATTGAGGTTATTCTAGTAGCCCCTGGAGCATTGCTCCACTGCACATCACCCATCTTTGCGTTAAGACAATGTCATAAAGTATTACCCAGTACTGCTTTTAAACTGTCCCCCCCATTTGTTATCAGTGTTTCTCATGAATGAATAGAAACATTGTTCCCTAAACTGTGAGAAATGTCTTCCATACATACTGGACGTATATACTGGAATGCTGACAGATTTGGATCTATAATTTATTATTGTAGACAAATGCAATCATCCCTCTAAAAGCTTAAGCCCCTAGATGGTAAATGACACAGCTAGGCTAATGTCACAAACAATGTAACGTACAATATTCTTTTGTCATCAGTTTGGTTTGCATTGTAATAGTATTTTCATTTATAATATAAAGGATATCATGAGGTTTTTAGCTAATTCAATGCCATTTTCACTAGCAAACACTGCCACCTGCTGGTTGAATTGATTTATACCGGTTAGAATTATACTGCTTTATTATTCTGTAGCTTTTCTGATGGTTTCATCTATCGAGATGAATTGTTTTGCCCATTTAAATAGTCTGGGCATTTTGCTGTAGTTATATAATCAGTAAAAGAGCAAAATTTTCTCCAGGACTTTGCCGACGATATTCAAGTTACTGTTACGGTTGCCATTCATCAGCAGGCAGATTTCCATTGACCAAGTCACTGTACATGTGAAGTACAGTCTTGAATCTTATTAAGAAGCTATTGCATCCTTCCTGCTACTGACACAGTGCCATTTCAAACATATTTCATTAGTCAAGAGAAACACTCTCATTATGGATTTGGTGTCCATGACAGAATTCCTACAATTAGAGATGCCAGCTGTATTTTTCACATTGTACCTTTTTTATTTGGCATACTGGGGCAGTGAGACTGGGGCAGTGGGATTGGGGCATTGGACTGGGAAATCTTCAGGGACACTGGGCTGCTCTATATGGATAAGCTCTCCTCACTTTTCATTACTAAATACGTACAATGAAAATTAATAAATAAATGTTAAATGTAAAAAATGTATATTGATTGTTCCTATGAAATGAATAATATTGCTTCTTGTTCTGTGGCGCCTTATTAGGGAAAGAAGGCTTGAATACATGGTCACCCATGGAAACTAGGTAAAGCAACTCCCAGGAACAATGTCGAAAGAACTATGCCATATTAACAACAACGACAACAACAACAATAATAATAATAATAATAATAATAATAATAATAATAATAATATGGAATATTCTCAGGAACATGTTTGTACCATAGC
>JAAGVU020000035.1:24112021-24137760 GCA_011763525.2 Mormyrus iriodes | reverse complement strand
CTTTTACAACATAAGCAATTAAGAAATAACATGTATTGTCCAGGAACAAAATTTGTGTTACATAGTGTTATTAGTAAGACTTCTATATATATTATGGCAATGAAACCTGATATATATATATATATACACACACACACACACACACACACACACACACACACACACACACACACACACACAATGGCAATCAGAAATATTCAACCCCCCAAAGATTTTAAAGACTTATCGATTTTTTTTATTTATAAAGTCTTTTCAAAGAGCAAGATTCTGCTTTGGATGACTTCTTTATGAGTTGAGTGATACATAAAATCAACAAAGAAAATGCATAATCATACTATTTGTGTATAACAGTATATTTCGTTAAGATGGCCATGTCACATTTATTCAACCCCTATATAATGCTGCTATTTTTAAGGCTTCCTGACAGTTTCTATGGCCTAAAGTGGAGTTGAAACATAATTAAACCTTTGGTAACTCTATGATGATCCTTCATTTGCTTCAGCTGTGATGCATATATGACCCCCCATGAAGGTATTCAAGGTGAGTTGCAATAATGGGAAAGACGAGGAGTTTCCACAGAAGCTGAGAGAGGAGATTATTTCATCACACCTGAAGGGCCTTGGGTAGAAGAAGATTTCCAAAAAATTTAATATTCCAAGAGACACCATTGGGAGCATTATAAGGAAGTTTATAACTTATGGAACAGCTGCAAGCCTGCCTGGCTGTGGAAGAACGCTCCAAATTTCATCAAGGGCCCTTAGCAATTTAGTCAAGACAACTAAGAGAAACCCCTGTCTGACTGCAAGACACCTACAGGATGACCTGATGAAGGCTGGTACAAGTGCTTCAGTGGCAACTATAAGATGTGCACTGAAAAGGACTTCATGGCCGGACTCCACTCTTGACCACGGGGAACATCAAAAGTCGACTAGAATACGCCAGGAGGAATGTGGATAAGACTACAGAGTTTTGGGAGACAGTTCTATGGACTAATGAAGCCAAATTGGAACTGTTTGGACATATGGACCAGTGGTATGTCTGGCGTGCGAAAGGCCAGGCTTATGACCAGAAGAATACCATTGCCACGGTCAAGCATGGAGGTGGGTCATTGATGATGTGGGGCTATTTTTCTGCGGCAGGAACTGGAAATCTTGATTGTGTACCTGACACCATGGATTCCCAGAAATACCAGGCCATTTTTAAGAGGATTATGATGTCTTCTGTTGATGAATTAATCCTTGGTGATCATTGGACTTTCCAGCAAGACAATGATCCCAAGCACACCTCCAAGTCACCCAAAGCTTGGTTGAGAAAAAGACCCTGGAATATCCTGAAGTGGCCTTCTCAGTCACCAGATTTAAATCCAACTGAAAATCTTTGGTGGGATTTAAACAAGGCAGGTGCATTTCATTGATGGTATCATGAACTCACAGATGTAGGTCATACAAAATACTAGATGTAATAGTTTTTGTTGTGGGGTGTATTCAGTTTTGCATCACCTGATTTGAGTAAAACTGAAGATTTTGTAATCTAAGTTATATTATTAACCTTACTTTCATGTTCATGAGTTAAGCAAATGTTCTATAAAAGTCAGTCTTGTCAAAATTTTAGAAATTGTTCTTGTGGTCATTGAGCTATTGATTAAAATCTTACTTTTCAAAGGGGGTGTATTCATTTATGCTGAGCACTGTGTGTGTGTATATATATATATAAAACGTGTGCATAAATCTATTTATAATTGAGGCAAGGACTTGGAAACACTTCAAAACAGTATGATGTCATAAAGACTCGCCAATATAGTCATGTGACTTTCACCTTGCTAAAGACATTGGAGCAATGTTTCCAAACCAAATATTTCAAATTAAAGCCGTTTTGCAGCACTGTTCTTTGCCTGACATCACTACCTGGGTGTAGTTCTCTGGTTTATTGTCTCGCTCGGTGTCCCGTGCGCTCTTCACTGCATTCCTCACCCTGCTTTGATCCCTAGTCTCCTCATTGGTTATTCCTGCTCAGCTCAGCAGTTCAGTCCGGCCAGGTGTTTCGCTGCCACAGCTCACAGTCAGTGGTTAGACCTGGCATCATGTGCGGTGTTTGGGGCGTGCCCTTTAGCTGATGTCTGTGTTTCGTGCTTTGGACTTTATTTAAAGTTTTATTTCTTTATTTCTCCCCAGTTGTGGCACTTCAGTCGAATGGAGGACTACTTTATGAAATAAAGCTGCAATGATTTAAAGATCCTTGCACCCCCCCAGCATCAAATAAAGAAATAAAATAAACAAGCAATGAGAAACATGTCATTCAACTTTTATGTCCTTCTAAACATTTTGGAAGTCAGTGACAGTATGACTTTGTATAAAATTTCCCTGGACGTTTAATTTGCGAATAAGTTTAAAGTTTGCCTCTTTGTGTAATCCTTTTTTAAACCTGGCCTCTACACTGACTGCTCTTTTTCACATATCAATCTAGATCTGAAGCTGCAAATCTCTCCGCTGGCATCTACCAGGCCATCCTTAAAATGGGTGGATCTGGAATCAGCCATATCCTCTCCAGATACTAGCATCTGTGCAAATTTGAATTAAATGACAGCTTAGTGTCAATGCATGGAGTGTACCTGAAACATATGTGATGGATGACCAACTCAACAAGTGTGAATTGACAGTTATTGTAATGCTACTTGTACAAAAACCACTAAAAATGCTGAAGTTCCTCCTCATTTGGGTCATGATGCTATGATAGGTGCAGCTCTGGCCAAGGTAAGCTGCTCTGCACTGGGTTCCATGTGTGTTGTGAATGGTGGGAATGATGATTCCCGGCTTCAGAAGGTGCCAAAATGCTTTTCCTGAAATGCAATACTGAACTGAACTGAACTGAAAGCAGTGCCTCTGTTCAAAACCAGATTTTGGATACTTTATTTTAGATAAAAGAGGTCCACAGTATACTCAACCCATCACTTACTATTTTCTCATTGTCTGCTCGCTGTACAACTCCAATATCTTATCTCTACAACCTTTCCACACTACTGGGAGAAAGGAATTTTACTGTCAATGGTTGGAACGAAATGCTTAGTTGATATTTTTTTAATCCAAAGGAGACTTCCACGGCTTACAGTTGCACACTCTTGCCTATTTATATAGCTGATATTTTTATTGCTGCCATTCAGGTTAAGTACTTTGCTCAGAGGTGCAACAGTAGGGCACCTTCTTTGGAAGTGAACCCGCTGCCTTTTTTCGTGTTGTGAATACCAGGTTTTTAACTGCATAACTAGACTACCTGCTGTCCCAAATTTTAGAAATGCATTACTTTCACAGGAAAAACGTATTCAGGGACGACGCAGAGGAGAAGCAGGCGAGAAGCATATCTCAAGTGCCAAAGAAACGGTACCTGAATCTGGCCAATGCCAGGATTAGTCCAGTTCATACAATTTAAATCAGGGGCTGTAGAGTGGCACTGTAGGCAGCACTTTGGGCTCACACCTCTGGGAGGACATTCTGCATGTTCTCTGTGCCAGTCTCCTCTGAGTCCTGAGTCCTCCCACAGTCCAAAGACATGCAGTTAATCTAAATATGATTGTGTGTATGTGCCCTATAATCCTGTCCAGGGTGTCCCCAGCATTGTGCCTTATAATGGACTGGCATCCTGTCCAGGTATTTGGACAGCTATTATTTACATGTATTTGTAAAGTTATAAAACTGGATTATTTTGAAAATGTTCACATGTAAAGCAATATGTTCATATCTGTTTTTGTATTAACATATTAATATAGCTTGTATGATGACTCAGCAACAAATTAGTGCAGTTGTGTTTCGAACTATATAATCATGGTCATTAAGAATTCTGTACTTAAATCGGGACATTTTTATCGAAGGGTTCCATGCCTGCAGAAACGATTTACCAGAATTTAACACTGAGATGCACTCATTTGTAAGGCAGGCTCAAGTAGTAAAATGGAAGCAGATGGAACCAATCTGCTAAGTGGACACAAACCTTTGTAAATCCTCACTCTATCTATCCCCACTTAACCTCACATCTGGTCATAAACAAGGTCAACCATTCAAATAATCATAATCTTGCAGAACTAATAGTGTAAGACTCACATATTAAGCTGAGCTTCACATTTAGTTCAGCACAGCGGCCATTATGTACTGGACATGATGGAAAACGGTCCAGATATTATGAGCAGAGCTTTTTAAAGTAAAGTGAACGTTCTCATGATCTTAAGGGTTTCAAAGCCGTGATACGATAGTAAATTTAATACGTTACAAAAAACAGAAAAAATCCTGCAAAAGATGATTCAGTCCCTTGATAAAACTAAAGCAAATCTGTTTATAAGACAATGCTCACCAGAGTTTAGCTAAATTAAAATGGACTACAGTATATTGACTCCTTCCAAGCGTACTGTGAGCTAGATTGATGACACTGAATTATGAATGTGGCCAAATGAGAATGATCTGGTGCAGAAATTCACAGGTGACATCTGAGGAAATAGCAGGGAAGGGGCTGAGGATGCCAGGGAGTAGGTACAGTGTGAAGTGAGGGTTTCTGTCCCTGCATTGCAGCATCAGAAGGCACTAATGGACACATAATGAGAGTTAAATCGTGAACTCTTCTATGAATCTATGAAGATCGAAACAGGAAAAATGTGGGGGCTGGGGGGGGGGGTGGGTGGCGATATGCATCTGTGTGTTCGCTGAGATGGTGAGCGAGCTGGGAGCTGACGGAAAACAAGTACTCCGCAGTGTCAGAAGCAACACAGAGATCAGGCAGGATTAAGAGAAGGGGCTAAGCTGTTAAAGATGTCAGCGGAGAGAGAGAGGGCCTGTTTCATTTCAGTGAGCTGAGCCGGAGCCAGATTGGAGAGGATCAAGTAGGTGCTATGAGGAAAAAGGAGAAGGCAGACAGCAGGCGCACAGTTTGGAGGGAGGAGGTAACGCAGCAGGATAGGGCAGGAGATCTTAGGGAATGAGGCATCATAACTGGATCTCTACAGCTGAGTTGCAATCTTCTGTTTGGGAACGTAATGTTAGAGTCAGTATGAAGAGAATGCACATGCATAGTACTAGGACATAGGACTAGAAGAAGAAATTAGGGATTCTTGAGAACAAGTTTCTTAAACATTAATCATTACAGGTTTAGATGACTTAAAAAAGCTATTTTGTTTAGTCAGGGTCAGATCCATCTAGCTGGAAAAAATCCATTAAATAAGAAGAACAAATATGAATTATGAATAATGTACTGGTTTTTCGTCATTCAATGTTATTAAGAAAACGTTTTCCTGCCCCTAGCAACATTTTGTGCAGCCCAGGGTGGGTGTGTCAGTACCGTTTCCCAATGTTTTGTTTCAGATTTTTTATATCATTGACATGTCATTCATGCATCAAAGAAGGCGGCTCTGATTGGTTGGCAGCTGCTTTGCTGTACTGCTTAAGACGCATTTTTGATTGTGGCTTGTTCGACATTAGATTGGTAGGGAATTGTCATTTGCTTTGCAGACCTTGTATAGCTTAAATATATTCAACATGTTGTGTGGGTTTCTCCAGGTACTAATCAATTTAAATGAACGCAGCAATGGACTAACATCGCATGCAGTCTCCAGAGGTTATTTAAAATGTTTTTAAAAAGTTGTAGCAACATTCTTTTCTTCAATCGGAGTGGTCTTTGCTCTTATGGTGAGAGATTAGTGTGAGAGTGTGAACTTGTCTCAAAGTTTGGGTTACAAAGTTTTTTCTTACTGCACAGATCCGTGTGTGTGTGTGTGACCCTTTTCCCCCAGAATACTGCATACCCAAAGCCATACACGGGGCAGTGAGCAGGGTGCTTATTTTGTGCTACACAGGTAGATCCTGGGGATCTTGTTAGATGTTTCTAGTAGAGTGAAATGGTGAGTGTGGGGAATAGGCTGAAATCATAAAATTATTAAAGACCTTTACTTGCCAGCTGTGAAGACAGGGATGCATTGCAACTGGCATTTGGAAGCGCGTGTTTTCGGACAGCCTGAGGCTACTCCAAATATAGGAGATCCCTACTGGGGGACGAATCATGCCTTAGCGAGAGACAAAGCCAGCCAGTACGGAATGGAGCACATATGCCATTTTCTGTGACGATAATTCTGTTACGCTCTTTTATATCAGTTGTATGAGAAAATAAATGAGATAAAAATGTGTTTGTTGATATTTTCTGGTTACCTGGCATCTAGGGGCTTCTGATTTTACAGGAAAACTGGATACTTACCCGAGTTGTTTCAGCCTGTATACTATAAATTGATTGATTCATTTTCTTTATTGGAGTCATGTTGCTGTGCAAACATCAAGTCCTTTAATGATCATAGTGGCATAAGTCACTATGTGTGGCTTTGTGTTGTACAATGTTGCTGTTGTATAGAAATCTCTAATCTACTTGATAAATTGATTAAGTAATTACATTATGTTTCCAGTCACATTCATACATTTGTTATCTAAGGTCTTCTACGACTAATTATGTAAACTACGCATATCCATCCCCCCTCATTTAAAGCATTGTGCAATCAGCCAATTTCAGCTTGAGGGGGAATTTCACACTTCCTCAATTAAGGAAATTATATTTGATTAATTATTAAACAAAGAACAAAAATGCAAAAGTTGAATGTATTTGCTGTTGCCTGCGATCTTAAAATCTGCTGCAAACACACAGTTTTGGATTTTTTTTGTCTGTCTGCTTTTTGGACATGGCCTCTAATAAGGACATATAAACAGTGACATCATAAGACATACGCAGAGTTTATTGTGATGTCCAAAATGTTACTGATATCTCATTGGATGGTTAAAAGAAAATAGTTCTGGATCCCAAACTTCTCTATTGGTCATCCATCCATTTACAGTAACTGCTAATCCTATTCAGGGTCGTGAGGGCCAGAGCCTATCGCACACCATTCACTTACACACACATACCTATGGGCAATTCAGCAACTCCAATCCATATAGTCCAATTCATGCTTTTGGACTATGTAGGGGGGGTGGTGGTGGAACCAGAGTACCCAGAGGAAACCCCACAACAACATGGGGAGAGTATGCAAACTCCACACACATGGAATCCAGGCAGACATTTGAACCCAGGTCCTGGAGGCTAATCACTGCACCACCATGCCACCCCCTACCCTGTCATCTAATTGTTAAATTTTACCACCTACTCACTTAATTAATTAACTTAATTAATGGAGTTCACGAGTTGTTCATGAGGTCGCTGGAAAGGGGTGTGTGGTGCTCCCGATATCTTTGCAAGAGGACGAAGGTCCAAGTCTTTAGAGTCCTGGGGCTCCCTGTCTTGCTGTATGGCTGTGAGACATGGACACGATCCAGTGTGATAAGACAAAGACTGGACTCCTTCGGTACTGTGTGTCTTCGGAAAATCCTCGGGTACCGCTGGTTTGACTTTGTCTCGAAGGGGAGTCCCGAATGAGGCACGTTACCTGCATTGTGAGGGAGCGTCAGTTACGGTGCTACGGCCACGTGGCGCGTTTCCCTGAGGGTGATCCGTGTTGCGGGATCCTCATTGCTGAGGACCCAAGCGGCTGGACCAGGCTCAGGGGACGCCCACATAACACCTGGCTGCAGCAGATGGATGGCCATTTCTGGAGGGTTGGACAGGACCGTGTGTCTGCCTGGGAGGTCGCCAGCTGGGATCCTGAGGGGTTTCGTCATGTGATGGGTGCGGCAAAGCGCTACATCAGTGCATTCTCCACGACCTGACCTGACCTGACCTGATCAGTTGTAGTAGCCAAAAAATGTTATGCTAGTGGTTGAAGTCAACAAATGAAAGGCTATATTGAATATTTTGGTGTCCTCAAGAGAAGTAGTGTTTGGTTGATAGACAGCTGAATACACACTGCAAACCCACTTGTTCAGACTGGCATTCAGTCAAAATTAACAATGTTGTTCATTTTCTATTGTTTTCATCTCTCCCTTCTCTCTCCTGTGGAGCTGTTGTTGGAGTGTTACTATGTGGCTGTGTCGTATGCTTGTATTGTTTCACTTTTGTATTGCTTCACTTTTTGTACACAATTATTTAGAAATATTGTTCAGCACTTTTGGTAAAATATGGTTCTTTGTAAATGTTCCTTATTACTTGTAAATAAAAATTTACTTAAAATCATAACAGACAATTTTTTTGATGGTGGAAGACTTGCACTTTTTATGTCACATACTAGTCTTTCAGATTAAAATAAGAAATGGAAAGATACTGTGTATACACACACACAGACACACACACAGACATACACACATGCACACACCATGAGAGATGCAAATTAGCATGTCTTTGTACTGTGAGAGGAAACCAGATAAGGAATCCAGGTGAGATATGCATATTGTGTGTGTGTGCCCTGCAAGGGGCTGTATCCCATCCAGCATATATCCTAGCCTTATCGCCTGTGCTGTCCAGCATAAGCTCAAGGTCCCACTGTAACCCTTCCCTGGATGAGTGATCAGAAGGTAGTTGGGTGGATGGTGGTATCTGATTGAAACTAGATTATAAGGATTTTATTTCTAAATCACAAACATTTCAATCTTGAGTCAATTATTTTATTTAATGACCTTCACATTAAAAACTATTAGACAGCTTGATCCAGACTTTTTTCTTTTAATGGGAAAGTGACAAACCTTCATGCAACTCGATTTTTTTCTTCCCAGGAGAAAGATATTCTGATACAACAAAGATTATGATTAATAATTACTGGGTGGGTTCAAACCTTAATGAATGTAATTCACGTAAGTCAGATGACTGTTGTTCCAACGCAGGGGGAATGCAATTAAGTCGAGCAGCAAAGAAAATGAAAACTGCAGACCCAGAGTCATTTATCAGACAGAAGACTTTGATGTTCTAAAGCCCCTTCCAGCAGACAGAGTTTGTGAAGACAAGGCTGCATTTTCTATTTCTGTTTTTGTCTGAGAGTAATTGGCTTCTTATGGTACTTCGAAATCTATTATCATTTCAGTTGAACTGGTGGCTAGTAGAAACTGCAGCAAAGGAAGAGACTCTAAGAAATAATTAAGAACCATGACTGGCCGCAAATACTGCTGAAGCTTCTGATTCTGCCTTTGAAAACCAGGCCTTTCATATGCATAGCAAAGTGGTCTTTTTATCAGTTTGTTTGGTGGCAGTTAATGGAAAAATGCCAAATCATGCCTGGTAAGAGATAGCTGGTCATAGCGCTTGCAAGTTTTTGTTTAAGTGAAAAGTATTTTCAGAGATAAATGTGGCGGATTCTTGTTTTATGTGTTACTGTGAGGAGAGATTATTGTCACCCAAACCAGCCACTGTTTTGGTTGATGAAAGATGCCATGTGTTTAGTGATGAACAGGGCTGCCAACTCTCACGCATCTGACGTGAGACTCGCGCTTTAAGACTCTCGCACTCATGCAAGTTGTTTATATCACGCAATTGTTTATATTCCAATATAAACCTAAAATTATCTACATCACAAGTGTTGGGGCAGTTTGCTATCCCTACAAACTATTTACAAGGTGATAAAACTGTTACATACATGTAGAGGCGTACACATGTATGTGCAGATATGTCTCGAATTGAAAATCTCACTCCAGCCAGTAGGCCAAGGTCATAAAATATCATGGTTATTTGTAAACATTAACAGCCCAGCACTCATACCTGGACATTTTTATCATAATTATCATAATGACAATGTTCTTTTGATTTTTGTGTTTTCTGTTTCGTGATAAAGATCTCAGCTAAAGTTGAATTATCATTGAGGAATCGTCCTGATTTTAGGCCATGTTAAATAGACAGCAACACTGCAGATTTTTATTAATATGATTGCTAGCAATTAGTCCTTTAACACAAATGCGAAAGGCAAATAAATGTATCATTTATTGTGCAGGTATGATGGAAACTGTTGTCGAATAATATATATCATTATAAAATGCAAACCAGTTCTAAAATATTCTAAGGTCTGGCAAACTAAGGCAAATAAACAGAGAAATAACACAAAACAGCATGTCTAATTCTCCACAGAATTTTGCTTAACAGGCAGTTTTTATGAAGAATACGAACTTGGATAAGACTAGAATCATTTTATTTTCTGAAAAATATGGCTTTTATAGAAAGCAACGGGGCTGTGCTAAACTCTTAGGCAGCCAAAAATGTGTTTAAAAATGTGTTTAAAGCTATTTATTTGGGCAGTGAGGGTATATTTTCTCAAAAAAGGCAACAATAGAATACAAACAAATGAATATTAATTGAATAAAAGCAATACGAATTTATTCTGTTCCCCAAAAGTTACTGACATGTTGTTGAATATAAAAACATTTTTATTTTGGAAATCAGTGCCGAAATTGTCCAAGTTGTTCTAGCGGTTTGCTATAGAGACTGGAGCAAAACTGAAAATGTATTTTAAATGTGGATGCAGCGTTCAGTATCTGCATGGCTTACACTTACAGCATGTCTCATTAAGTGCTCTCCCATGCACTGGTGCCTGCAGAGTTTCTCCATTGTGGTGGCCATCAGGGGCCAGTTATATTTATGGGGGTGACTGCGCTGCACCTGGTCTCCTCTATGGTTCTGCTTGGGAGATAAAATAATACATATTTCACTTTTATTATTTTGATGTGGGTGGCAGCAGGGGAGCCCACGTATTTTCTAGGGGTGGCCATGCACACACCCGACCACCACTTAGCTCTACCCAGGCTCCCAACTCTTCACAGGGATTTGGCTCTATGCCCTATGCAGCCGAGCCCATGAATGGATGTGCACTTATTGGTCTACTGATTCAGTGGCACCCGAAGCCTTCGGAGAAGCCTTTGGGCATGCTGCTTGGCTTATCTGTGCTCTTGTGGAATATGCTAAATATTGAGGTGAGGTTTTTGGGTGCATGCGCTGCCCTATAGGACTGCAGTGCCTCATGCAGGGCTCTTCATTAATGTCAGCTAAAATAGGCAGTGCGGGTGTGCTCCATGTCTCCATCAAGATCCTGGTAAGAGCCGTCTTGAATTGGTCTAATTCTCCATTCCCACTCACAACAAAGATATTGGTTTTCTTCTGGCTTACCCGGTGTTCAGCGATCCGTGGCATCACTCTCACCCCGCTTGCATGCAATTCATCAGCCTCACTCCCACATCCCAAACTCGGTCCGCTTTCTCGGCAAACCAACATACTGTTTCCTAGATGCACCCATTTTCCTGCTATGACGGGAGTGTACAGGCATTTCATTCCACTTACAATAAAAAAATACATCCAGTTATGATCTTGATGTATAATTGGGCATAATTCACCAGTCAAGGCCTGTGCCCAGTATAAAATTCTTTCACAGGAGGGTCAATTTCTCAACAATTTTCATCCATTGAGAAGCAGGAGTCAGAAACGCCGGCATGTTTCCTGCACAGCTCTGCTTACAGTAACCCCCTTTTGCCGTGTCCTCTGTCAGATTAGGTGGAGCACACTGCAGGTTATAATCAGATTACGGCCAGGAACTGAGTAAGTATTGTGCCTGAGCTCTGCCTCACAGCTCCTCTTGCCTGAACTGCAAGTCGTGCCACTTTTTGGTGGCTGCTACTTTGACTAAGTAAAAGGAGGATTTAGCAGCCATATGGTCTGCTGCACATCTGGATGCCCCCCCAGGAGCGGCAGACAGAATGACATTATTCCGCAGGAAAATATGTCATTATGATTGAATAAACAAATGCAGAATGAATACATTGCACAAACACAAGTGCATATCAATGTGCTCTACAACAAACTCTGTCGTGGTGGCGGGAAGAGAGCATTACAACGAAGGGATTTTATACTTCTGTACATGTGTAAATATAATTGGTGTGTTCTGTCATCACATCCATCCATCCATCCATCCACCCATCTTTTCTTATCCTGGTCAGTGTTGCACAGGGACATGAAGCCATACCACGCATGAGGTGCCAGTTCTCTTATGATATCATTATTCTCATTTTAGTTTGATCATATTTTTAAGATTATGGTTCTTATATTTTGTTGAAAATATTAAGTGACAAAACCAATTCTATTTTCATACTTCCCACAATGCACCAGTGAAAAAAACACTAACCGGACAATGTTGTACTATAATAAAAATTTTAAAAAAACTATTTATTTATTATAACCTTCAACAAACATTACCAAAGAACCAATTTTGCTTTTGTGTGACTAAACTTATTTTACTTTTTAAATGATATTTGGTATTTTGATAATAATTGATAAATAAAATAAAACATTAGCATTAGAGGCTTATCAGTAATTGAGCCTGAGTTCCTGTGTGAGGCTCCTGATTGTGGAAGAACAATTGAAACCAGTTTGTCTTATCATTTAACTGAAATCAACAAGTCTAAAAAGGGTATGAGTTTTAGAAAAGATCTGATTTTATAGTTAGATAGTATCTTAAATCAAACATGTGCTTCTGGGGACTCATTTCTGCCTTTGCTTTGGGGCAGCAGAAGGCTCTGCTATGTGATTTGTATGATAGAAGGCCTTTGCTTTCCCACATAACTCTGCAGAACTGGCACCTGCATGAAGAACTTTAAGAGAGTCATAGACGGATGCTTTGTACTGCAATGCTTGGCCCGAGTCTACAGTTTGCCTCTGCAGGTATTTAAGAAGTCAGCTGAAGGGAATACACTGGAGAAGTCTGAATCATAGCCTAAGATAAAGTGAGCAACGACTAACCTTATAATAGGAACGGTCTACTGTCCAAAGTGTGGAGTCGCACCTCTGCAGGCTTCGCTAAAAACATCCGAGGATTAAGCGTTGTACGCCCACGCCTGGGACGGCACATGGATTAAAAAAACGATATATGACTCTGCCAAAGTGAACCCCAAACAATGACTGTTCTGAGATACAGTTGTTTTGTGATACGGTCATTTTGAGATGTGACAGATGGTTATTTTTGAGCTCAGATAACAGGCCCACTCAAGCAGCTCTACTTTATACTTCTCTCAGCTAGTAAATGCAGCCAGTATCTCATTTACAGCCCTTCCCGAGCGCAGATCTCCGTTTCATGTATATTAGTTTACCCCCTGGGTGCTCACACTGAAACAATTGTGTATTTTTGTTTGTCACTGTCAACGAAAGCCTCCGTCCCTTCCTCCCATTCCTGTGTCACATGGTTCTGTTTACCATCCTGCTGGACTAAATTCTGTAAAAGTACAAAAATGTTTGCAGGTTGTAAAAACATTTACTGACATTAAGGAGAGGTCCTGTATAAAAATGATCTAATTTAATAACGCAGAATCAACCCAAGACAGATAGTATTCTGAATGACCAGGAGGCTGGTACACGTCAGAATATAAGTATATGTCACGACTGCGGGGCTGACGGCAAGGCATGACACAGGTAGGCAGGTGAGACACAGTCCAAGACAGGAGAGCAGTGCTGGGATCACCCCGTGTGGGGACTTTATTAGTACACGGCACGGGGCACATGGACAATGACAGGCTACAATGACCGGCTACAATGACCGGACAGGGTATCACAGGACTAAGGCACTCTTATACATTGGAAGACATGGGAATGAACGAGGGGCACCTGTGGCTGGTTAACAAGAGGGCAAGAACACCAGGTAACCACAACGAGCTACAGGCGTGGCTGATTAGCAGCCCTGCCTGTGGGAAACACAAGGAATAGACGGGTAGGGCGGGGCTGGACGTGACAGTATGTTTATTAAACAGATATGCTAACATAAAAAAAAAAAAAACAATTCTAATTCTTTTTCCCCAGCTGTAGCTGCTGTCCTGGGGACTGCTGCACGTGCTCCTGGCCTCTCTGGGATGGCAGACAGTGGCAGACAGTGCAGTCGGCTGTTTCCTGGTGCATCCTGCTGAGGTATGCTAACTGGGGCCCCTTCTTCATATCTTCTGCCTGCTCCCGGGGGTTGGGGTGGCCTGTCCCATCTGCTTCTTGCAGTAATTTCCCTGTGCTCCGGTTTGGAACAGCTGATTGAAATCTCTCTTTTCCAGTCTGGCCAGACTTTATCAATGCAATCACTGTTTGTTTAGTGATCAATTTCTGTTACAATGACCATGTTGTTGACAGTGTTTACAGTAACACATCGCAAAGTAACACTTTACTGTACTTCCACTACTTTTGGTTGATAATGAGTAATGTAACTAATTACCTTTTCAAATTAAATAACAAAAATTAAATGGGCTCTTTACTTGTTTTGTCTTATGTGAAAGTATTAAGTCTTTCCTGGGATGAAGTATTTCTGTAATCTGTTTATGATCTAATGTTATCTGACTTTACGTTGGTGCAATGAATGGGTGTTATTTAGTAAAGTGACAGGTGAAATTTGACAGTTGTATTGTCTTGTACTGTGTCACAGTGGCAACAATAAAAGATCTACTCTGAGAGTACACATGAATTGGCACGATGTTGCCGCAATGCTTGAAAATCCATTAGCAACGCATTTCTATGTCACAGAGACATCGCTACTGAATATTGAATAGACATTCCCCTGATGTCTGTGCGATGTATTTCATCAGCAACACAATGTTAATGAGATCACTATGTGACGTTTAGCCTACTGTTGATTCCAATTAGGCTATATAACCCACAATAAGTCATACTATATTTTATTCTGTTTACCCCACATGTAGGCATCCTGTTTAAAAGTATATACCACACAAACACTTTAATTGACTAAAATTTATATGATTATTATTTTAAATGTTGACAACATGACAGTAACAGTAATATTAGGCCTAATGTTATGATAAGAAACTCAGGAGATATCAAAGTGCCGAGCAAGCAGAACTAGGAAGGTAGAGATCAAGTCTGGGTCAAGGACACCCATCACTGGAACCCAGGTCCATTCCTCAGGGCTGTAACCATCCCAGTCCACTAGGTATTGTATCTTCCCCCACCGACGCCTGGAATCAAGGAGACCATGGATGGTGTATGCCTCACCATCATCCAACAGCATGGGCGGAGGTGGACCATCTGAGGACCCCAGTGGATGAGCCATGCTGTATCAGATTGGCTTCAGAAGGGAAACGTGAAGCAAGTGCGAAATGTAGTAGATGTGGGGGAGCTGTAAATGGAAGGTTCCAGGCTTCACCTGCTGGACTACATGGAATGGGCCTATGTTCCTGGGGGGGTGGAGGTTCCGGGTGGGTAGCTGGACTCGCTGACCAGCTTGAAGAACAGGCCCCAGGCGGCTATGATGATCAGCCTGATGTTTCTACCTCTGGGACCATTCATTCAAGAGCTGGTGAGTCTGTCGCCAAACCTGAACATTTTGGAGCCAGTGATCCACTGCTGGGACAGAACTGGGCTCAGTGTCCCAGGGGAAAAAGGATGGCTGATATCCCATAACTCAGTGGAAAGGGGACAGGTGAGTGTCAGGCTGGGAATGTGAGTTCGGCACATACTCTACCCAGTGTAAGTAGAGGGCCCAGTGAGTGAGAACTTCTGCACACAGCAGCTGAAGGGTCTTTGTTACCTCTTAGTTGGTCCTCTCTGTCACATTGTTAGTCTGCAGATAGTCTGTGGATGATAGCTGGAAGACAAACTGAAAGAGATGTTTAAGACAAGAGCAGAAAGCACAAGAAACCCATGCGGTGATCTGTTTCCCTCTATCAGACACAATATCTTCCAGAACTGCGTAGAACCGAAAAACCCAGGTCATGAGGATTTCTGAGAGTTCTGTGGCCGCAGGGAGAGGCTGCAGGAGACCTGTGGGTCTTCGGGTGTGTGCCTTGTGTTGGATGCAGACCAGGAAAGAAAGAACAAACTTCTCCACCTCCTTCTTTCAGTTAGGTCACCAGTACCATTGGGCCAGGAGGCACATGGTGGTGGAGACCCCTGGGTGTCCTGAGCTGAGGAAGGAATGCACCCATTGTATGGTGACTGACCGAAGGGTGGAGGGAACATAGACTTTTCCTGGAGGACAGCTGGCTGGAGTGGGCTCATTGCGCTGGGCCTCTTGAATCAAGTCATCAAGATCCCAGGTGACAGGACTGAGGAAACAAGAATCAAGTAAGTTCGGGACAGGTTCTTCATTTGCAACCAGAGATGTGAACTGGTGAGAGAGGGCATCCACCTTGATTTTATTCACCATGGGAAGGTACAACACTTGGAATTCAAAGCAGGTGAAGACGAATGCCCACCGAGCTTGTCGCGGGTTGAGATGTTCAGTGAACTTGAGATATTGGAGGTTGTGATGATTGTTGAGTACCTCAAAGGGGTGAGTGGCACCCTTCAGCCAGTATTGCCACTCCTCCAGTGCCAACTTTATGGCCAGCAGCTCCTTGTTGCTGATGTTGTAGTTTTGCTCTACAGGGGTCAGCTTTCTGGAAAAGAGCACACAGGGATGCAACTTCGCACTCCTCCCAGTGTTGGGAAAGCAGGACCCTAACTCGGAGGTATCTATGTTGACAATGAATGACAATGTGAAATCTGGATGTTGCAGGACTTGAACGGAGCAGAAGAGGTCTTTTGAGGCGTCGGAGCGCTCTCTCTGCTTCCAGGTTCCAGAAGATAGTGATGAGATGGCTTTGCAGCAGAGCAGTGAGAGGGGCAGCCATCGTGATGAATCTGCAGATAAACCGGCGATTAGAAGTTGGCAAAGTCCAGAAAATGTTGGAGCTCCTTCACTATGTGGGGCTGCGGCCTGTCCCCAGTGGTGTTCACCTTCTCTTTGTCCATGCCTACAGCCCCGGGGTGGATCTTGTAACCAAGAAATTTGAATGTGGTCTAGTGGAATTCATACTTCTCACCATTAATGAACATGTTATTTTCTCTGAGGTGCTGCAGCACCCTCTGAATATGTTGGACATATTCCTGGGGGAAGCAAGAGTAGACCAGGATATCGTTGATGTTGATGATCACAAGCCGATTCAGCATGTCAGAGGAGATGCAGCTCATGAAACCCTGAAAGACCAAAGAGCAGTTGGCTAACCCAAAAGGCATGACCAGATATTCAAACTGACCCATAGTGGTGATAAAAGATGTCTTCCATTCATCCCTAGCTCTGATACGGATCATGCTGTAGGTGCTGTGGAGATCAAGCTTGGTGAAGACTCGAGCATCGTGGAGCTGAACCAGGGCTGATGGGATCAGAGGTAAGGGCTCATGGTGCTTACGGGTAATAGCGTTCAGAGTTTGATAATCGATGCAAGGCCGAAGACCTCCATCTTTTTTAACAAAGAAAAACCCAGAAGAGATGGGGGAGGTTGACAGGAGGATTATACCTTGCGCCAGAGCCTCCTTGACGTACGCATCCATCACCTCCTCCTCTGTCCTGGACAGTGCGAACAGCCGACCCTTCGGCAAGGATGGCCCCTCCATCAGCTCGATCGTGCAGTCCAACTCCCAGTGCGGAGGGAGGCTAAACACCTTAGCCTTACTGAAGACATCAGCAAAGTAGTGAGACTCCTCTGGAACCTGGGTTTCACCCTCAGGGAGGAGACTCTCCATGGAACAGACTCTGCCTGGCAGGGTGACACATTCTGTGAGACAACGAGCAGTTCAGGCTTTGATCTCCCCCTTAGCCCAGTCTACATGTGGGTTGTGGAGCTGCTGCCTGGGATGTCCCAGGATCAAACTGTCTCTGACTTCCGGCAGGACTAAGAGACAAATTTCCTTGCTGTGAGTGGCACCAACTTGTAGTTGCAGTGGGACAGTGTGGTCCGTCACCTGACCTGCGGCTAGCGGAGCTCCATCCACCCCTCTAACTGCTCGGGGCTCCGGAGCAGGGAGATCAGGCAGCTTCAGGGCAAGATTGAGGTTGCCAGTGCTAACGAACAATGTTATCCAGCACAATTGACAGCTGGATGTACTTGTCAAAAGTCTGCACCTCACCTCAGCATGCCAGCTCCACCTGGAGATCAGGGTTCAGAGCACAGTGGTACCTGGAAACAAAATGGTGGCCAATCCAGTCCCATGGCGATCGTGCAGAATTCAAGGGTAACGGTTCAGTTCCCCTGCCGGAGGTTGAGTTGGCGATGTATACTTTGTCCTACTGCGGGATAATCGAAGATGGCATTGAAAGCACGCCAGAAAGCCACTGGCGAACTAAGCATGGGGCTCTTCTCAGTCCAGAGGGCGGTTGCCCAATCACGGGCTCTTCTCAGTCCAGAGGGCGGTTGCCCAATCACGGGCTCCTCTAAGTCCAGAGGGCGGTTGCCCAATCACGGGCTCTTCTCAGTCCAGTGGGCGGTTGCCCAATCACGAGCTCTTCCGGCCAACAAGGAGATGGCAAAGTGGACATGATCAGTGTCACCCAGGGATATTTCTTGATGGTGATCTATGTAGAGCCCACACTGCATGAAGAATACCCGACACTGGTCTGGGTCACCATTATAACGTTCAGGCACAGCAATGGAAATCCCAGGATATGAATGTGGGGGCGCACTCAGGAATGGAGAGGCAGCTATGATACGCTGCTGGAGCTGGCTGACTAAAGGGGTTAGCTGGTCAATCCAGCCAAGATCATATCATTTTCTGGAATAATGTTTACCACAAAGGTCTCATTTGTTAATGTTATTTACAAACAGTAACAATTTTAACCAAATGACTGCAACGTTTGGGTCATGCTTTTAATATTTAAATAAAGGAGCCTCGGTCGGCCCACACATTCATTGGTGGTTTTCAGTATGCCCCTTCAGTGACTGATTTTCACACCCCTGATGTAAAACTGCACTGGCAACCTTCTTAACCTCATCAGAGCTGAAGGAGGCCACACATATACAACCTTGTTTTGTTTTTAACCAGACAGTTGGGAGGCATTTCTCTAATCTACAGGCTTTCTCTGTACCCTATCCTGTACTTGACTGCTGTTTATGTTAATGCTGCCTCCTGGCTTCCTATTCCCAGTGTACATTGCACAGTTACATTACCGACATTCTGTACTTTTTCTACTATTTCGAGTTTAAATAGTCTTTTTGTATTAATTGTACTATTATTTATTTTATTCCTCCTGGGTGTATCCATCTTAATTTGTATATATTCTGTATATAGTGTAGATTCTTTTTGCCATCCATCCGTCCATCCATACCCACTTGTCCGATGCAGGGCCGTAGGGGTCCTCGATGGACGTCCTGTAAGCTACAGGCACAAGGCAGGGAATAACCCATGATGCAGCATCAACCCAACGCAGATTCCTTATGCCATCTATACATTCTACTTCATATTGTGTTCACTTTCATTCTTTATTTTTATTCACTGATCAGAATCTTATCCCTCCGTCAGAAGCAGACAGTGTAAATTTGGAGTTTCCCAATATGTTCATTTGACTTCCTCTGCCTGCCCCTGGAGGATGGGCTGCCCCTTTGAGTCTGGTCCCTCTATGGTGTCTTCCTTCTAGGGAGTTTTTCCTTGTCACTGTCGCCTCTGGCTTGCTCTCTGGAGACTTTGGGCAATTGTTATTTCAAAATGCCCACAGAATATATTCCCTACGTCCCCAAAAAGATAGTTACATTGTGTATATGAGAAATGGGTCAAATGAAACTGAAAATAATAATGATTGTTCCACATTCATTTAGGAATAATTATTAAAAGCAACCTGTCTTTTCTAAGTTTCAACTTTTATGAACTTTTATCTATCATGGAAAATTTGAATAATACTAAAAACTAAACTAAAACTATATATGAAGAAATAAAGCAAAATACTAAAGAAAGCAAAGTATGACATTTCTTTGACTATGGAATGAAATGACAGAAACTTATTTCTTCCTTTTTTACTAAATAGAAAACTAACAAAGGCTATTTTTAAGCTGTCCCTGCATAATGCTGTAACAAAAATAAAGATTGAATTAAAAATTAGGAATGTTGCTAAAGTCCAAACTCTTTGAATCTTTTGATTATGTTTATTTATAAATCTTCTAAATGTCTACTCGTATTTTGCGTTACTCAGTTGCAGATTGTCTTGATGTTTCAAATTATAATGAGATTTATGTTTCTAGGACAGCTTTGGAAATTAAGCTTTGGTCTCAGTGGGATATTCGAAGTATTTCTGTTTTTTTTTCCTTCTTCAGTTTTCATTTAATTTTCTTAATGAAGTCAAGAGCGACAAAGTTTCACCAGTTTACCCTGCAGAAACCCAACTGTGTTACATTATGGCACGTAATGCATGAAAAATGTCCGCAATCCATTCCCCGACATACCATCAGTGCAATATCAATCTTAGTTGTGATCAAGGAAATGACTGGAAACTCACAAAACAAAGGTAATTTATTATTATACATTTATTAATGTTTGTTCCATTATCAACACTGTGAATGGAGAGATCCTTAAATGGCAATGGCCTTGATTTCAAAGATAAAGGGAGAAAACTGGGTTTTGCTCATATTGCCGGATGGCAATTGTTGACGACTCTCTGGACGATAAGGCGCCCGTTGTTGACAATAAAAGACTTTCCAAATACCAGTAGTGACACCTTTAATTAGCCTTCAAAGGAATTGGATCCCTGGGAGGAAAATTGCTTTAATGGGAAGAGTCAAGCGCTGATCTTAGCACGATGCAGATGTGGTGCAGTTGTGCCGGCTGTGTTAAGCGATGGTGACGTGAAGCGTGGTGACAGGCTGACTCTGGGCCCCCCCCCCCCTTCCTGGGGCGAGACCACCTGTCACCCGTTAGCCTGTTTGAGAGTGCCTGGCTGGGCAGGAGGCTGTCTCAGAGTAATTACTGCGACCTGCAAAGTTAGAAAGTTGGAAAATCGAGGAGCAGGGTGAAGACGGGCAGAATGTAATATCGTGTGAGAGAAGAACAGCTGAAAGCACGGTCAAGCTGCAGGGAAAGAAAGAGACTGCTGCAGAGGGCAAAGATTAAATTGGTTTGCTGGTGACTTTCAAACGATTCTCACCTTCTAATTGATACAGATTCTGTAATAAGTGGAAATTGCACCTTACATACAAACTCATTTCTTCTCTGATGAAAACCATTTTGTCTCAGCCCACGCTCTCATGAGGGGAAGAGAAACAGTCATGTGTACTGTCTGCTCCTAAGTCGCTTTGGGTGAGCTTGTCTCTAATTAGAAGTCATTTCAACATTTGTAAGTATTTAATTGTATTTTTACATATCCCTGCCCAGATAGTACCTGCTTTATTAGTTTGCAGATTATGCAAGCAAACACAGCATTGATTTTCCAGGGTGGCTGCGATAAAAGGACGTTTGAAGCATGGGAGTGTCATATACCCACGGTCATACAGAAAAAATGTATGTTTTTATACACGTCTTTCTTTTCAGATTTGATCCTCATTAAGAATAAGTCCTCAGATGAAAGTCTCCCTCTGTTGCCATATTTTTATCATCATTACCCTGGAGTCTGTAAAGCCCCTGAGTTTAGATACTGTCCTTATGTGTTTCCTCAGGGAACCCACTGGGTTATGTGCTAATATTTGATGGCAGGGTTATTTAACTGGGGTATTTACCTTCTGAAATGTAATAGACCTATTCCCTTGGATTTCAGGCCCAGATCCCAAGACTATTCACTTGAACTACATAAGCACTTGCCTCTCTGACTGAGCGGGTCAGCTAATGAAGTTTGTGCCACAAGTAACACTTTACCTCTTGCCTTCAGTAGAGCACTTCTTGGTAAAAGCTCTGATGGTTCACATAGGTACCTGTTCTATTCTGTATGATGGGTTTCTCCACAATGTCTCACCTTTTGTGTAGTCCAACCATATTACTATTATACATAATATTTTAATTTGTATAAATGAAAGTTGTAGTACAATAATATATTATTGCATATAGCCTGATTTTGTATTATGTCACAGTTATACTTTATATTCCAGTCAATGCCATAATGCATTCTTGCAAAAGAAATTTACAAAAACGCTCAACTGATTTTTCCCCAGTTCACATTTGAAGTGTCACAACTGAATTAAAAAAAAATGCAGTTAATACTGTCTATTTGTGCAAGCACATGGAAGCCCATTGGGTTTTCTGCCTATCACCTACATCCACTGAGCTTTAAAAGGGGTCAGTCATTGTAAAAGATAGTCCTGTCACATTAAGCATCTGGCTGAACTGTATCAAGCTGTGTCCATAGAGAGGCCTCCCAACAAAGTCAATTACTCCAGCAAGAGGTTAAATAAAGCAGAAAGGAGAGGGATGGGAACAGATCCGCACAGCTAAGTAACCCACTGCAGTCCTCAATAATCTGGCAACGAAAAAATACCCAATAAAATGTGTTATGTAATTTAAGCTTACTATTCTTTGGCAGAAATGCTGCAGAACAAAAAACGTTCATCCCTCCAATGTGGAATGCGTGAATGGCAGCAGATCACAAACCAAGACTATTATGTCACAGCCACCAAATATTTTTCTTCATTCAAATTCAAATTAGTGTAGAACATTGAATTACTAATATAACCCACTGGCTGTTCTAGTTTAACTGTTATCTGGTATATTTATTTGTTTATTTCTAAAATTGCTTTTCAGTTGTCCTTGTGGGATTGGCCAGGGTCCCCAGGTCGCTTTACACACCCTACGCTTTCTAGAACAGGGTGAAGGTCACCAGATCACTGGGCAACCAGTTAATGAACATGGATGGATGGATTATTTTTCACCTGTATTTTGAAGACAGCAATGAGAAATAGACGGGAAATGTTGTATTTTCAATAATAAGTTTTGCCTTATTTTTATCAGCCCAATTATACATGCAGCAGAAGAATCGTAAAGGGGAGACAAACTGCTTTGTGCCGTACATGTGGACTGGGGACCTGGCGTGCATCTGAGCATGTTACAATGGATATTCTATATTCTATATACACACACACACACATATATATATGTGTGCCTTGGGTCCTAATTATAATTCCCATTAGGAAAGACTATGTATTGCTGCAGAGACTGTAAACATGCATTTTCCAGAGAAACTCCTGTTTTTTTTCTGAACAATAAAACAACAATGGAAGAAAATGTTTTTTCTTCCATCAAGTTTCTGGTCCTGTGAACAGAATCCTGTTGTTTGTAATCAATGTTGAGATGAAAGAATAAGGGCGATTACGTTCTGATACATTACCCCACGTCACGCACCGCGGGCGGCGTGTAATGAAGAAGCACAAAGCGCAAAGACAGCACAGTTCCTCAAGTTAAAAACCAACTTAAAGCAAAACAAATACATATATAAATACTGGTGAGTGGCTATCCAGCGTCTGATCTTAATGCAAGCTGACGATGCTCATATAATATTTCCAGATAGTCAGAATAAAATATGCAGGCTGCAATGTGTGTGGGATTCCTTTTGTGTTTTGGGAAATTCAAAAGTGAGATTTATAAAAACATATAGCAAGATGAATGAGACCTGTCAACTACCAGTAATTTTTGATATTGTATATCAGTTCTACTGTAATTTCCTACGGTGTTTAAATAGTCTATAGAGATACGTTTTGGTATATTGGGTTTGTTTTAAAGTAAAAGAAATTATAATACAATAAAATTACATAACTTGAAAACCACAAATTTCCTCAAGCCTTTGGAAAGACAGACAGTCGGGAAATAGCTGGTAATAAATGAAGTTTCATAACAAAATGTTGCCATGTACAGTTCATGTATAATTTCAGAAATATTTAAACAAAAACCGTTCAGTAATGCCATGGCATGTTCTGTAGAGATCATGCTTTGGCCTGTGCCTGAATCTGTATTTCTCGCCACTGGGTGGCGGTAGAACCCCACGCCCCAGCCCCCCCCCCCCCCATCCCACATTTATTGTTTCTCCCTTTGCTTGAATAATATGAGATAAGAGCAACTGTTATGGCAAATTAAATAGAATTAAGTGAAAACAGCTTTATTCACCTCTGTCATTTGTGATTTCTGGGCCCAGCTCCTGGCGGACCTGTCTGCGGATCAGTGTGGATGGGTGTCACTGACAGCTGGGCCCGGGGGTAATTAGGGCATTAGGGACAGCTTTGCGGCCAACTGTGTGTGCAGTTCCAAGCTCTGACATGCAGGCCTTCTTTTCTGCTGCTTTATACTCCCCGCATACACATTATAACAAAATGACACAGACAAATCGTTGTTGTGCCTTGTGTCATGCCTGTGCTCCCATAGCCTCTCTCTTGGAACCTCTTTTTTTGCTGGACTTGGAAGAAAAGGGTTAGGGAACCCCAAGTGTTTGAAGCAACACTGGAAGATTATCAAAGGGCTTTGTGTGAGGACGTTTTGTCTTGATTCCATCTGGTACTGGGAAACAGTTGAAAGAAATGGAGGAGCACCAGTTGGAGTTCCAGAAGCCTGGGCTGGAAGCACCTTGTGGGATGAACTCGACAACGGAAGCCCAGAACAGGAAAAGACAAAGGTGACTCCATACCAGAATGTTCCCTGGGGGAATAACAGCACTATTCAAACAAGGAGCGACTGGGACAAATGAAACGGCAATAAAGGACAAAGGATTATTATTTTAGTTGAATTATCTTAATGAACATTAATATACATTAATATATTTCCTACCTGCACAACACATTCGGTTCAGTCATGACATTAAATAAAGAAAGCACTGAATCTAGAGCTTACCGTGAGGGATGGAAATGTCAGGCCTCATCTGAGTTGACTTGGCATCTCTCTCTGTACTTTCTCTGGGTGTCAGAGACAAGCATTTTGTTCTAGGGTATACATCAGCTTACGTCTCTGATTGCACATACAGTTTTTTTTGACATTCCTTTCAATTTTTATGTGAAATGCAATTATAGATACGGTACGCTGCTGCGTGACCTTCATTTGTGTTGCATCTTGCAGTGTACTCACATACAGACAACAATGCCATGCCAGAAAATGTTCCCACTTGCTGAAAAAAATCACAACTTTTTTTACGCTCGTTACCATTTGGAAAACCTATACAGTGGTGTATATGATCAAAAATGCCTTAGAAGGTTTACATGTTTTTGATCTCTATAGGCTGTCTAATGAGACTGATACATACACTGGGCAAATAAAGAAAGGGATTATTTAAAAGTTAAGACCAAATGTGACGGAGGTATGGAGACCTGTGGTAAAGTTTGTACTGCAGTATACAGAAGTGTAGTGAGGGGATCAGTGTCTGTGCAGAACCACACTAACCGTACTGCAATGCGGGTGCATTCAGTTTGGGTTGGCCCTTGTTTCCAGGGGCATGGTACTTTCTAGAACAATACCTCTGCACTCTTTTAAGCAAGTTTCTCTGTTTTAGTTACTACATTTTGGCAGGAAATGCATAGGTGTTTGGACACCTCCAAAATGCATAGCTCATTTACAAGAAAGTCACGCCCGGTTCCTTTGTACTCGGGCAGTGTGGAACTCAAAAGATCAGGGCTGATGTAGGCTAGGTTAACAGCTGGGGGGCCTTTGCAGAGTCCAAGCCAAAAAAGACTGGAAAGGCAGAACTTTCAGAAAAAAATTTGAAAATGGCTTGTCCCTGGCAGTCACAGGAACACAAGTTTTTCACTTGGGCAACATACCACAGGGGCCCAGGAGGCTTATTAAGAATCCTAAGTAGAAAAACACCAGATTTTATTTGAATCCCCAAGGTGGAATTTAAGATGATAAGATTAGATTATTTATAGGAGGGTGTTCGTGGTTACTCAGAAGTGCGCTATATTTTTCTAGCCTATTAATCCAGTCATTATTGCTCTCCTGCTTCTGCTTCCTGTCAGAGGAAGCTCTTTCTGCAGGCTAAAGTATTTTGCACACTCACAAAACATGAAAGATATGGCCTGTAATATTGCTAAAATTTAAAAATGTTAAAATGATGTACAGTATATTTTTAATGCAAAAGCTACAGGCTTCAGCTCCCATGGCTCACAATAGAAATACACACAAAATAAAGAATAAGATGT